>JBBMOI010000007.1:27407500-27495000 GCA_038088405.1 Porites divaricata
CAATTCAGTTTTGCAATAGTAATTTTACTTTGCATCAAAACGTGAAGATGTTCCAAAGCAAAATTTTAACTGTTTTTTGTAAGTCTCTTAGTAGAACTTAGTCTCTTTCAATCTCATTTTCAGTTGGCCATTTTGTTTCGTTGGTGGGCGGGTTGGACGCTTCTTCGAGGTTGAGCGCTTCGGTAATAAATCTTCCGCCTATAGGAGGGGCGGTTGTTCGAGGTGGGCGCTTAATCGAATAAATTCGGTAAGACGGAGTTACAAGGGTTACGAAATAAAGCCAAAAAGTCGACTAAATCGATGAATTCTCACCAAACAACACATTAGTACATCAAAGGTAGGTCTTCTTTATTAATTCTATCATTTCGCGTATGGAGGAAACCATGCATGTCGCTGTCGGTGTTTTACTGATTTGCGTTTTTCTCTGTCGCTGTCGTAGTTTCAAACCCATCTTTGTGTCGTTTGTCGCTATTTCTGCTGTCCTATGTTATTGTTGCAAGGCCATGTCGCTTATCGGAATTTTACCTTATATCAGGGCCTCATTCTCATACACCGACTCAACGATCGCCTCAGCGTGATACCGACTCGCTTGCGTCACAGATAGTAAAAAACATTCCATCCTCGTAACGTAACGAGAGCTTGCATGGGATGCCTGTGCTTCTAAACACCGTGTGGCACGAAATTTTTGCGGGTTCTAATTTTTGCAATTTTTTCGTTTTTTTCAGCGTTCCACAAATTAAGTTCCCCCAAATAAAAATTACAGCAAAAATTTTCCCTTAAAAATTTGCGCCAAAGTAAATATTGAAATCGTGTCTGTCAGGAGCCCAGTGTCTGTACAATTACAACTTGTCTCTTTCGTTCAGAAGCAAAGTGGTATACGATGAAACACTGACGCACACCGTAGTATTGTTGAAAATATGCATTTCTATTGCACGTACTCAATAAAAAACGAAAATATTGCCAATGCTGGGTACTGGGTACTTTCTGAAAATCGCAAAAATTAATTCCCAGCGAGAAAAACTAATCGGTCCTTATCGCAAAAATTAGTTCTGGCAAAACACACAAAAATCGCCAATTCGCAAAAATAAACTCCCGGAAAAGTTTCGTGCCACACGGTAGGGCCGAGTCGTTTCGTATGTTCTTTCGTATGTTCTTCCCCACGGAGAAATGAATGCGTGACGAACAAACCCCACAGGACGTCCGCGGGGAGGCTACGAGCAGGGTTTGGAACGTTCCTTACAATCCCAGGCCCCCCATTACAGGCCCCGTACAATATCAGGCCCCCCATATCAGTCCCCCCCATTCCAAGCCCTCCCATTTCAAACCCCCCCATTTCAGGCCCCTTACCATATCAGGCCCCCCACATCAGGCCCCCATTCCCATATCAAAGCCCCCATCCTATGCTCACCATTCTAAGCCCCGACGATCAATACGAGGCCCCACCATTATAACAAGACTAATGATAAAAATTCTTATGATAGCGATTATAATAATATTAATAATAAAATTCTTAATGTTTTAGATGGCAAAGCGAGTGAGAGAGCGGGAAACCAGAAGTTTATTTAATACAAATGTTATGCTTGCGCCATTCGTCACGCCTAGTATTCATTGTTCTGTTCTCTCTGTATATTTTGTTTGTCTTTTGTTGCTTTTAGTAGTTTCCTTGTGTTTGCTTTGCCAAAAAAGCAACTGAAAGACTAGAGACCTAATTATTTTCGACTTAACAATTTGGTAGAAAAAGGTGCATGAGTTAATATAATTTCGTTTGAACCTTGTGACCTAAGAAAAATGTACTTTATTTATGTGACAAGTTATTAGGGTCAGTGGGGAACGTGTGGTGGAAGCCTTTTGGTTGGGTTTAATACATGCTTCTTGCATGATAAATTACACTCGCTGTACGTACTCTGATAACCAGATAACCGATAAGAGAAATATTAATTTCAACGGAATTGCAATGACGTCAGGAACAAATAAAATTGATTTGATAACGTTGGTGACGTGTCGGTCCTGTGACCGGTTCGGCCATGTTATGGGCTCGAAAATCCTTTAATAACAATGAGCGAGACCAGGTTTTTTTCTTAGCATGCGAGACTAAACCCCCAGCCAAATCCTTGTCTTCACTAAAACGGCTGGACGCACGACCGGGGGTTGACGTCATTGTTATCTAAGGTCTTCCTATGGGCTCCTGAATATCTAGAATACTCTTTCAACAAGCCTACGCCCTACCCTTGCCCGGCCCCCGCTTTCGCACGAAAGTTGCCTGCGTCGCAGACGCTCTAAACCTTCTGTGTAGAGCTACGGACTATATTTACGAATACGTGGGCCGGCTGCAACGCAGGCTAGCACGAAAGGAGATCGAGAAAAATTGGCCCTCGAAACCACACTAGATATCTGTCAGTGTTCTGTCATTGTTTTCCTTGCGGTATGCTCTGGAGTCGGCTGGTAAACATCGCCTTTCAACTAGTGAAATCCATGCATGTCCTTTCATATACCTCGAGACTTAAAAAGGAACTCCTTTGGGTTCGGTACAGGCCTCCCCATAAAGGCTGTCATGAGGAGCTTCCCCGGGTTTCCCTGATGCCAGATGTTAAGTTGTGTATGTACAATGTCAAACCTTACGCTTCGTATCGCTTGACTACACGAACAAACGATACCAAGCCCCGCTACAAAACCAGGCCCCGCTCCTTAAACAGTTCTCCCAGCAGAAGTTCGTATATGTGTAAATAGAGTTCTAAGACTAAAAAAATCCACTCTTTTTTCTGACTGGAAAGGTCTAAGCTAATCCTATGGTAGCTTTAAAATGATAACAAAACAATATGATGAACATTATCAGGCCATCTCTGATGTCGCGACACTATAAAACTCTATGTGTCCGGGGAGTAAGGTTGCAAGGCTGAGGTCGGATTATGTTTGCTTTGTCATTTCCGGGCTTCGACCTTGAGTGCGCCTTTACTTAACTAAGCAGCAATCTTGGACAAAATAAATTGAAAACCTTGACCCCCCCCCCTCCCCCCAAAAAAAATCACAGATGGGAAAATGGAGCGTTTTTTGCCCTTCGAGCGGCTTCATCCTTGATTTGGGGGGGTGGGGGGGAATGGTGGTTTTCTCTTCCATTTTATTTTGTCCAAGATTTGAGGCTTCATGCACGTCTTATGAGTTTTTGTCAGTCTTCTGTTGTACGGCTCCACGGTTACTCAACACCCATCCCCTGCGTCGGGACCTTTCTCCTGTTCGTCGTCGTTGCTGCGTTTAAGTTAACATAAGTTCTAGGTAATTAAGAAACAAAATTTTCCCACTTTTGAAGCAGAATCTATTACCTGTCCACAGTTACATTCAGGGAAATAAATTAGGGAGGGTGGGGTAGTATGACCCTTCGGATCACCGACGAGATTCACGTTGTAACTGCGAGTCCTCAATTTCGAATAGAAACACTACGTACACACAGAATAAATAACTGAATAAACAATTCAAATATGATAATACCTATATATTCGCAATGAGTTATCGGCCTTTCTTACAGTACTAGAACTTATTGAACTAAAACAGGCAAAGTTTGAGGAGAAGGGGTCTCCATCGGGACTTCTCATTTGAAATTGCGCACTCAAACGTCGGATTTGTGACTTGCTAGATTGTGTAATGTATATTTTGAGCAAACGGTATAGCAATTTTGCGGATGTCCGCATTAAGATGCAGGTAACGAGGTGTAGGTCCTAAGGTGTTAAGATGCCGTAGAAAATTGCCGGATGTTGGTGTCAGGGTGTAGGCCTTTTGTAAGGATGGGTGTAAATGTATATTTTCGACCAGTTGAGTATAAACTGGAGCGAAATATCGTCCCTACTTAAGATCATTTGAATCAGCCTCTTGGATTGCCGTGTTACAAGGCTGGTCAACCACAGTTGACTTAGGTGCCACGAGGATCATTCTGTTTCGTTTAAGTCCGGCTCAACGAGCTGAAATGGAAGTAAGTATGCTCAGTTTTTCTTAAAAGTTTCCTGCTTATTTTAACAGCCTTACTGAATAGCTTTTAATTTTTGCAACATACTAACTTTCTGTTTTTCGAAGGGGCGTCTTACAAACCATATTTCCATCCTCCCAGCTGACGCAGACTTTCCAACATTATTTGACCGTTGTGGGGATGGCAGGTGTCCTGCGCCTTGTTATGGTCGCCTCTATCATTGCAGCCTTTGTCCGAGGGAGGAGAGGAAACCGTTGCCGAAAGAGTGTAAACTTAAGGAACACTTTCGGACTAGGCACTGGGACCAAAACATTACTGATGACGGTGAGTAAATTAAATTTCGCCCTCTATAGCTAACGATGCAAAAATATACCTGAGAGGTGATGAGGTTTTACTAGGGTAAAATCTTTTCCATTGCCTTACATAGAGGCTTGTTTTACGCAAGCAGCAGTGCCGGAAATTGAAATCAACAATCTAAATGATTCAGGTTAAAACGCTGAAAGTACACAGCTGTATTCAGACATAGTATATTATATTAATTCAGAGTAAAAAAGTTGTGGTCAGTTGGTAGTGGGAACCATTTATATTACATTTCGATTATCGGGAAAGATAACTTTAAAAAGTATGAGAATGACTTTAGATTTCTTGAAACACTGTGAGATGACACTGAGCGACAAGATTGATGGTATTTATGATAGCCTTCAGAACAGAACTGATTTTGTTTTGTTTAGTTGTTTTAATCTTTGAATGATTAATTAACATTACATATTCCTTAGGAAAGGAATAAAGCTGAGGCACCCAACGACGGTTTCCTCCTAAATAAATTGAAAACACTTTTTAGGCTATCCGGAGTTCTTTTTGATCTATAGAAATGCATTTTAAGCTGCGTTATAAAATGTATACGACACCTGTGGGACTTCATTCTTTTCGAAATTACTGCACGGGATGCAGTATTATTTTAGCCAAAATTCCAGATGATTTAAGGTATTACCATGGTAAGAATTTTTTAAAATAATTCCAATTCATCTAACAATCTATGTCTATCTAATTTTTGAAACGGAACAAAAGGTGAGTGCTCTTCAGTTGTTTGTTTTAACTATATTACTTTTTGTACGAACATTTTGTGTCAAGAACTTAACAATTTTTAATAGATTTAAAACATTTTATCGACCAGGTGGGAAGGGCGCATTAAGGGCGACCCTCCCCCTGGGTCACTGATAAAAAATAAATTTAAAAAGGAGTACCTAGTACCTTGGTTGGTGTCTAGATCATTTGTAAACCCTTGTTGTTTGGTTCGCCAAACGAGGTTTTTCCCATTTGAACTCTAACAACTTCCAGCCCCTCAGTAACGGGTTTTTATCGGATGAAACAAACTTTCAGATGCACTTTATCAAAGATTCCTGATTTGAGATACTGTACATGAATTTTCAAGTTTCTGCTTTCGTTAAGCCAGTATGGAAATATGTAAGTATTGACGCTGCACTTGAACTTCAGCCCGGCAGTTTTCACTTATTCCATTTATACGTTAAAATTAAAAGAAAAAAAACGATAGAAGACTTAAATATTCATTAGATGCTACATTATAGAACATTATATTACATTATATTCATCTTCATTGAAAAAATATGCATATCTGGGCACATTAAATATATGTTCATGGAGTTTGTGTTACCCTCGGTTGCGTGACTGTTTGAAAATTTTGTGCAAAAAACATCGAAATGAACTGCGCGTTTACCTCCTGCAGGAACCCACAAACGGCGAAAATGGAACAATCGGAAGAGCAGAAAAGTTTTAATGGTAGGCTATAAACTAGGCCGGAATCGGAGCCATTATTATGAAATGGTATGACTAGTTACTAGCAAAAAAGTAATGCGCAAAACGAACTAAGGACTAACTTAAAATAGTGAATTTACAACGAGGGGTGGCGAATGGTACCTCGAAAAACGTGGGTCTCGGAAAATTTTGGCAGGATCTCGAAATCTCGGAAGCGTTTTTGATAAGTCTCGAAGTCTCGTTTTTGCATGGTTTGTTTTTACTTTTTTTGAGTCTCGAAACTTTTTACCAAAGTGTCTCGGGCTCGGATTTCTAACTAGGATCTCGGCGTCTCGGCGAGTCTCGGATTTTACCATTCGCCACCCCTACAACGGATATCATTCTGCCGTATTCTTTAAAACTAAGAAATGACAAATAACATTTAGGGAGAATGTTTCGAGTAAGAAGTTCCAGCATCGATCGTTACATTAGGACAAACTCGACAACAAAGAGAATAGAATGTGTCCAACTTGAGTAATTCAAGTTGTAAAAGACATAAATACATAAATTGACATTATTTTATTTATTCTACAATCACAGACCTACCAACCGAGATTATACAACAAATATTCCAACTTGTGTGGGATATTGAAGGGGATCCTTCAATCGCAAGGCTCAGCCTAGTCTGTAGGAGGTGGCGACAGCTGGCGCAGGATGAAGGGTTTAGAAAAGTCGTCCATTTTAAATGGCTTAATACAGTCCATGACTGGACGACCGCCTCAGAAGATTTTAAAAAGAAATACTACGTAATGTATGAGATTATACGCTGCCTGGGATGTAACAGACTCTACAAAGATACCGCAGGGTTCTCGCAAATCGGAGGGACACGAGGGTCTTTGAGATTTTATTCAGACTCAGACGATGCCGGGCATCCACCCCGGGTTCTGAACACCATTTTGTGCTAGTGGTTCCGGAATTTTTAATGATCCGTTGGCGGACTTGGAGTAGTCAGTTTTAATTGTACTTACTATCAGGGAGCCTAAGCAACGACGACTGGGACGGCAATGAGAACTGACAAAAAAAAGAAACAAGAAGGAAAGAAAGAAAATAGGAAATGCAGAAACATAGCCGTTTATGCACGGTCATGTATCACGCTTCTTTGTACGTGCATTTTTTGCCGCTATTGCACGACTATGACGTGTGCTAGGAAGTGCCTACTTTCATTCAAAGCTTAAAGAAAATATGCTAACATTTGACTAATTGAACGAGGTGGAACTGGAAAGACAGAGAAAAAGTTTGTAGACGCACAACTTCACTTTTTGAGTGACGATTTTGTAGCTGCCGCTGCCGCCGTGTATTGTTGGTTAAGATTCCTAGCTAGTAGTAGTCTACATACTGAGTCCTTATATTTTCAGTCAATTTCAAGAAATGTTAATTAAATGTTAACGTCGTCCATTTCACGCTAGGTCCATAGAGCTGACAGTTGATGATCAATAAAAGTATGCAAAGATGGGGCGGAATGCAAGTATCATGCACACTTCAAGTACAGCGAAGCAAGAGATTACAGATCAATATTTATTTAAGAAAAAATTACAAAAAAAAAACTTGATTAATAACAATATTAATATACGGGGATGAAAACTGAGTTTGATAGGGAAGGAAACAAATTATGCATTAATTTATACGTTAGAAAGTTAGAATTACATTTTCCGTTGAAAGATTATCGCATTTTGCGTTAAAACGTTGTTTACATGTTGGGGCGATTCTTAGTGCATCTTGCGTTAGTAATGCAATTTGCGGCGATTATTAAATTTCCCGGCGTAATGTAACAAAGTCGGAGCAGTAACTAACCATGGTGTTACAGCTTCTGCTGGCGTGACCAGAACTAATTTGACCTTTGCTCCAAGCAGGAAAATAAAAAGCTAAAATCGATACACAAAGAATACAGTTTGAAAAGGACACAAAATAATAACAAATTTTAAAATTTCCCTGTTATTCTTGACATTATTATTGGCCGCTTTCACACGACAGACGAGCGTATGTTTGGGATAAATGGCGTAAGGCAAATAATTTTTCTTGATTTGAAAACTGAGGGTTTACTTAAATTTGGGACTAATAATGTCTGACCTCAACTGTCTGCCGTAATCCGTCAAGAAGGATAGTTAACCGGCCTATTTTGTGACAACGGCTAATATATAGATTTAGCCAGGGCTAAAAGCGAAGCTCCCATTAATAAATTTATTATTTAAATCAAACAATAAACTTGTAATCCACAAATCAGTTAACTTAAGGGGAAATTCTTTTTGGAAAGGCTAAGTGATTTTAGAGTGAAACATCTTACATCGAGTTGGCCTATAACGTATATAACGTATATAATTAATCTGTCCATCAAGCAAAGAACTTTTCCTGATAATCTAAAAATCGCTAAAGTGATTCCTATCTTTAAACAGGGATCCCGTTCCGTGACTGTGCGATAATTATAGACCAATATCAGTTCTTCCAGTATTAAGTAAAGTTTTTGAAAAATGTATTTATAATCAACTTATATCTTATTTTTTGTCTGAAAATATGATTACTCATACTCAATATGGGTTTAAGCCAGGCAGTACCACTGTGGACTGTCTTGTTGATCTCATTGAAGAAATCTCTACGTGTCTAGATCAAGGAGATTATGCTGTATCAATATTTTTAGATCTGAGTAAAGCATTCGATACCGTCAATCACTCTATTTTATTATCAAAGCTATTGTTCTATGGCATTCAAAAACCTCATATCGACTGGTTCAAATCGTATCTTAATAAAAGAAAGCAGAGAGTTTTTGTAAATGGTAACATTTCTGACACCATGCCAATTACTTCTGGTGTACCCAAAGGATCAATTTTAGGACCATTATTATTTTTGATATATATAAACGACTTTACTCAATCTTCTGATTTTTTCTCTATGAGACTATTTGCAGACGATACCTTTTAACAGCTTCAGCTAAAAATATAGATGAACTCTTATTTGAGATAAATAAAGAACTACCTAATATTTATGACTGGCTATGTGCAAATAAATTAACCTTAAATCTAAGAAAAACTAAATATGTTATCTTTCAACCTCGTCAGAAAGTAGATTATAATTTATTATTTCCGCTATCGATAGCTGGACAATTCTTAGAGCAAGTATCCAAAATTAAATACTTAGGTATCTATATTGACAGCCACCTATCCTGGCATGATCATATCGACTATGTGTGTGATAGAGTCAGCAAGAGTATTAATATTGTGACAAACATAAAAAGTTATCTAGGTAATCAATGCTTAACTAGTATCTACTATTCTCTTGTTTACCCATATCTCATATATGGTAGCTTATTGAGGGGAAATAATTATGATAATCCATTATCACAGCTCATACGTCTGCAAAATAAAGCAGTTAGAATAATGAATGACGTTCCTTTACGAGATCATATCACTCCTCATTATGTTCATCTAGGTCTATTAAAATTTCGTGATGTTGTTAAATTTATGTACAATTGTTTGTTTTTATATGACTATGTCTCTGATAATAAGCCGTGTAATTTTCCATTATTACTTGTATCTGAGCAACATGATTATTTTACACGAAGTGCATCTGCCCAGCAATTACAGATTCCCCACTCAAGAATTAATATTCGAAAGTTCTGCCCCACCGTCATTGGTAAATACTATTGGAATGATCTCCCCCTTCATATTCGCAATAAATCATCAAAAATCCTGTTCAAAAAGGCACTTAATTAAAATATATTATCTTGCTCAGTATTGACTTGTGTGTGTGTGTGTGTGTGTGTGTTTTTTTGTGAAAAACAAAACTACAAAAGAATAAAGTCAATCTTGTTAAAGGGCCATGATTAGTTCACTATAATGTGCCCTTCTCCATTCTAATTTTCTTCTTTTATTATTATTATTATTATGTGCACGTAGGTTAAGCAACTATTGTATTATTGAATACAATTACTGTATTACTGTACAATTAATGTATTATTATTGTACAACTAATGTATTAAAGGATGGAGTAAAAAAATAAAAACAAAAACAAAACAAAACATAGCAATCATCTTCGATCACATTCAAGAGCCGTAATGGTTCTTGATCACAGTGGATTATACCTGGAAAACAAATTCTTGGAAAATAAATCAGGCCGAATATTTTGCTTTCGACAAGTTTACTTTATAAAATCTTGCCAACAAATCCGGGGATATGTAAACCAACCGTTTATACTTTTTACACATCACATCTGAGGTGAAACCGTACTATTTATCATACAGACCTCGAGCGCAGTGAACATTAAAAGAGTTATGCTTCAACATAAATAATTTATTGGTTTTTTTTTATTTAAGGGTTTTATAACGATGTGTAATCTTGAAAAGCGTTTGATACGCGCGGCAAAAAGATAACTCCTGCAAGCGATGTTCATGAACGACTGAAAACAAACAGCACAGCGATTTAAATTGCAAGAGAGACTACTAACAATCACTAAAACAAATATAATTCGGTTAAACATTTACAGACACAACAATTTTCATTCACGAAGATAAGTATTAAAGCGTTTCGAAAAATCCTGAGTCTTAAAGCTTAATAACTTTATGTTTTAATCCGGCCTCGCGGTGTTTGCTTTTCTCAAAGATGGACTCGAGGCAAGAAAATCGCTCAAAGTTTTCTTTCTACAGCCAAATTTATAACTAAATATTCTTCGGAACGTGTTCTTCTATTTGCGGTGAGAAAATATATCTAAAGGCTCTTTTAAGTCCTGTAAGCTTATATCAAACCTGATATTAGGTCGGTTCATTGTCTCAAATCTTACAAACGTCAGTGAAACGTGCATAAACTTGCCGCATAAATTGTGCTCGACTACACGAAATTAGATATAAAAAAAAACTTCAAATGCAATCATTACTCAGGCTTACCTTTCGAGATGCGGTTCGTAAAAGCTATCAAGTAACGCGAGAGTCGCTTGAGAATTTTGAATCCTCTTTAATACGCATCAAGCAAGGTGAAAAACGAAAACGATGCCATCCGAAATCGGATTTCCGACTTTAACAAGCGACGCATCTCTCAAGCAAAAAACCAATGAACAAACTAGCCATGAATAACAGACTTGATAGCAGCTGTATTTCATTTTGTACATCCAGTGGAAAAAGACAGTTAAAAACATCACAAGTTTACACAAAACTCTGTCAGCTTCAGCTGTCAAAGTAAACAAGTTTCAAGATGCTGCATAAATTTTCCGCATGAACTCACCTGTCAAATTTTGACCAATCAGAGCATAAAAAGTGGGCGTAGAGCGTGACCAACGCGTGACGTTGGTGAGAAAAGGTCTTCCTAGCCTGTATTGTTACATAACTTGCTGAATTTTCGCGACCATGGTTAGTTTGAAATCAAACTCTTAATAATGCGGGGTCATCATGATATAAACACGGCATATTTCATATAAATTTAAAAAAATAATAAACTTGAGCCTGCGATCATCTGAAAACTAGTAACTTGTCAGCGGATAACTTCAAAAAAGTACTCGACCTCGATGGGTCGACACCTGAGTCCGCGATACGGTCAGGTGATACTGGTCAGCGGATACCTTGTTTTGACAGCTGTCAATTGATCACAATATTGATGTGCAATCAGTTTCCTCCTGGGCTCCCAAAGTAGTTAGAAAGTGTGAAAGTAAACATTGGTTTTCCTGTGGTGCGGACGGACGGCGGGCGGGCGGGTGGTCGGTGTACGGTCACGTGATTACCAAATTTTCTGAGATGGGTAGATTACCTTAGCTATGGGGCTACGTCCACGCGCGCGCTTCGCGCGCGCGAGGAGCTCGGCTATTACTTTTGAAAAAACAAAATCGAATATAAGCGAATTACCGGCAAGCCAGCTTAATATACATGGGGCCTGATATGGTAGGTCGGGGCTTGGCTGGGGCCTGATATGGGGGGTGTAATATGGTATGGAACGTTCCAACCCTAGTAGGAGGCCACGGTGATGTAGGCAAATTCTTTTTCTTTCGTTGGCACTTGGCGAAAGCTACAACTAATTTGTAAACTGCAAATGGGAATTAAATCACAGGACGCAGAGGAGTTATTTGTGACCTTGATTGTTGATTGTAGTTAAATTTTTTACGGTTGATACCGCGCATCGCCTTTGTTTTTATACTGTAAAATCGAGCAAACCGTCATTCGATCATCTTACTCTAGTAAACCTGGTAAAATATTATCCAATGCTCTGGAAAACCGCTGAAGGTAATGACTGCGGACTGAATAACAGTCCTCAGGCAATTTCTGAGTCGTTTGATTATCTCGAGGTTCATATTTTAGTGACACTCGGTCTCTAGTCAATAGTGATACACTTGAAATTAGTTTTATTATTTCGATTTTAATTGCTACAATAGTTGCTTATTTTAATTTATAGTGTCCCTATTTAGTGGTTCCTCTACTGCTATGTTAGTTTCCTGATTGACACTTAAATAAAAGTATTGATTGATTGATTGACACTCCCTACTAATTTTGATCAATTTTCCGCTAACATTATTGTTGCACCATGCTTCGGCGATCACTGAGCAGAAGAAATGTTGGGAGTTGTTTGCTCTAACGTTTGACCGGTTTCAAACTTTGCGCAACAACTCCCAACAACACGTAACAACATGCAACAGGGTGTGCAAACGGACGCAACATATAACATCCAGCAATGTTGCGTCCGTTTGCACAGGGCTTTAGCATTTGCTGGTGGTTAACAGCCTCTTTTGCGTCGTACCTTAGTCTCCTTCTGTTACAAGAAATATTACTTCATTGCTCAGTAAGGTAGATAATCTTGTTTACTTCGAAAAGATCACAAACAGAGGTGGAAATAATGAGACACTGCATTAAAACTATTGAAAATGAATCAAAAGCAAATCATCCTGGTCGTGAAAAGGGAGTAACTGCAAAGTACTTTTATTAGTTGCCTCTTTGTTGGTATTCCTTAACATACTGGCAGTAGATGTTTGTCTTTCCACCTATTCACAAGGAACTGTGCAACGCAATAATTCGTTGTGTGAAAGTCAAAGTGTGGTTAAAATTTGCGCTGAAAAAGTGCGACAAAACCTCACACGTTTCGAAGGTACTTCCTCTTCTTCAGCTGAAGAATGCGTGCGTAACTTAACAACAAAATATGTGTACATCAAAACGTAAATGGGAGACGCCTAGGTGACAGATTTAGAGATTATTGAATCTTCACAGGGCTACCTGACACAGATCTCAACGTTGGCCACCATTTTTCAATCCCGGGACACACTGGCGTGGACATGTTCGTCGGTCTCTGGGCCTCTGTGATCCCTTTTGGATTGAGCAGTGCAAAACGCAGACGCGGTTTTGAAGCTTAGATGAGATATTTCATCACCGGACATTATACCCAGGTGGCCGTAATACTGAGGCCGAGACTACGATCCCTCCAATTCCTAACAATGATCAACACTAATTTCTCTCTCGCGAACTGTTTTCAAGCGGTCACAAGAACTAAGTAAGTTATCGCACCAGATTAATCCTCTTGATATCTAAACAAATCAACCCTCTACTGTTCTACCTCCACGGGGAATAGCAGCAGAGGCCTGCAGTTGTCCCTGGTTATCGGTGGTCTCTTTTCCTCCTGTTTGTAACTGCGACTTGTTTTCAGGCTTTAATATTACAAAAAAATCTAAGTGATTACATAACATTTTTCTCCTCATTCTTTCAAACGCACAATAAACCCATCTTTACTACGAAAATGTCCTTCAAGAATTGCGTGACCGGAAATGCTTTTTATGCAGATCACGTGACCCCCTGTACAAGCAATTTCCGAAAAATAATAAAAAATTTGCTAGCAGAGTCACGATATTAAAAGAGATCACGCGATTAAAAATGACTGGAATAGGCATTTTCCAAGCTTCGTTTTCACTCTGTGAAGCAACAAATGGAGCCCACAGATGTTTAAAGTATTGAGCGGTTGGTAGTCAGTACGTATTGACAAATCTCAATCCTCGTTTGATCAACGAGTATCTGCATCGACCCGACGTCGATGGGTTCCCGATTAGTCATGATGCAATCGTCTGGACTCCCTCTATCTTCGAGAAAAGGGAGATCGTGTTTTGCACTGTTATTAGTTAATGCGCTTTTAATCGCCGGAATCTTCGTCTCCGCTTCGAGAAGATCAAGCGTTGTTTCACCACCTACTGACACCGCCAAAACAATCGTTTCAAGTGAAGCTCAAATTAATCCAAAGGAGAGGAGTACTCTGTTACAATCACTGAATGTGAACACAATTCCAGCAGATATTCGAAACGCGCTCTTAAAAGTTCACAGATATCTGGAATCAGAAAAGAATTTAAACGCAACAGGAACATGCCCTTTTGCATGGAAATTTAACTCGACAGAAAATAACTTGGATCTGTTTGTTTGCAAATAGTAATTCTGATGAACCTTTGTGGATGGTGAAATGGAGATAAGATAGAACAGAACACTTTTAAGGACAACAGGACTCCAAAGCTTGCAGTATTTGTATCATTGTGTAAGTGTAATTGGGAATAATAAAATTCCAATGTTATTGTAGTTCCCTTTGAAGTACCAGTACATCTTTTATAATATTGTTGCCTGTATTCTTATTATAACAGCAAAGTTTTGTTTTGAACTTGTAGAACTTTGACCCAATTCTCCTACCCTGTTCTTTTGTTTTGAGTAGAGGCTAAATTTGAAATATTTTCTGCCTTAAGCACGCTCTCTATCTAAAGTCACGCACGAGCAGCCTGCCATACATTCAGTTGGACAATGGAAAACTTGGACCCTCCCCGTCTCTCCTCCCCAAATTGGTACGTTTTGGTGTTTGCGCGGCTTGTTTATCCTTGATTTCAAGGGAGGGGAGGGGGAGGTTTCTATTCCATTTTATTCTGTCTAAGATTGTAGGTATGACAATTGACAAGCTTGTTTGCTTGCTTAACAAATTCTTGCATAATCCTCAAGAGCCACCTATTCTTATACACACGTTGTACAGTGAGCAGGGAATACTACACTGGTAGCCCATGCTCAAAATACGAACTCCCGTACTGTTGCGTTACACCTTCGGAATATGAGGAGTTGTATGGGAAATACCTACGAATGTGAAAGGATTTTTAAAAAATCGACCAACCGTTACCTACGTTATGTGTTTTGTTGTCCCTGTGTGATCCCCGAGCCGATTTACAGCCATTTTGTGGGTTTTATTGGAACCGGTTTGATTTCTCTATCATCCTTTACATTCGTAGGTCGGATAAATCCAGGAGCTGTGTCACGAAATTCAACCAAATTAGGTATTACAAAATGCCCGTTAAATCCAAGAGAAACATAAAAATAACCGCTTAAAACATTAAAATAACACAACAGATACAACCACTGACAACAGATGCCACGGATGGGCAAAACTGAAGAAGATTGAAACGGATTGAAAATACGGTTTTTGAAAACTGTTCAGCCTAACAGTTTTTCAAAGTTTATATCTGCTGTTTGCAACCGTTCAAAAATATTGCTCAGGAGACATATTTGTTTGTCTCGAATCATTTGTCATTTACATGTAATTCCTTTGCTTACTTTAAGTTCCATAGCGATTGAGGGCGAGTAATTGGCAAAATTAAATAAAATGACCTGGACAGCCGTGACACAGCCCCTTTAACTTACGCAGCAAAGTAGGCCTTGGCGGATTGTGCTCCGAAAAGTGGCATATAATGCTACTAGCAGTGTTCGAAATTTTTATGCCAGAATTCCCAAATTATGCTCCTGATTTCCGAAATTATGCTCACAAAATGACGTAGATTCTGTACATATAGGCGCGCAATAACGACACCAAATTATGGTGTTTTTCAAATAAACTGTTGCTGTAAATTTATTTGTGTTCTATGGCAGTTTGTCTCTGCCCTCAGCTGTCCAAATTAGCTGCTCGCATCTCTGAACCGTTTGTAAAATGCCTTCAACGACTTAACGATCACACTTGTATGTACTGACTGAACCAAAAGAATATAGTACTCTCTTGAATTAAACTAACTCAAACTATAGCGAACTTTTCTGTAGAAAATACACCATATTTACTAAATTTTATGAAATTATGCTCCAAAAAGTGCTAAAATTTGCTAATTATGCCGTGGCAGTGCTCGTTAAAAAAATATGCTTTTTTGTTCCAATTATGCCAAAACCTATACTAGCACAATCCGCCAAGGCCTACAGCAGAGCCGACGATCATATTTCCGAGCTTGGGCTACCTGTGTGGATAGCCTGTTCAAAAAGAGAGATAGGCTGCTAGAAAATTGTGTGAGGGGAAGGACGCTTTTGTTTATTATTGTGGCACATAATAATAACTAAATGAATAAAGTTTGCTATGTGTCTCCTTCGCCTCTTCGCGTCACCACGCAAGAAACCGTGAGCCAATCAAAATGCAAAGTGCGATTCTCAAAGTGACGTTTCCAAATCATTGGAGGGATTTCACAGAGATCTCAGGAGAGATCTAGAATCACGTTTACGGCAATTTGCACCATTTACAAAAATAAGAAGTTTCACGCCTATTTCCAGCCCAAAAGAATTACTTTGGACAGTTTTTATCTGCTTGGTGTATATTAGTAATAAGCTGTTACATCATTACACTCCCTGTCGTTCTCTTCTTTCTAGTGATTTCAACCTCCTAGTTATCCGGTCCCCAAGACTACTACAGTTACTTACGGTGATAGATCTTTTGCTGCAATTGCTGCTACGTTATGGAATCAGCTACAGCTTGCCATTAGACAATTGAAAGTAACTCTGTTGATAGATTTAAAAGGGCTTTGAAAACGTATCTGTTTCGTGAGAGCTCTTTCTTTTAGTTGTAAAAAGCATCTAAAACACTTTCGTCACGCCTTTTCTCTCGACCCGACTGACTGCCCCTGGGTCTCCGAGGATGGGTGTTAGAGGATTTTCGTGGAAAAGATTGTGCTTTTGTGGTTACAAGGAAAGGGCTTAAGCAAGCTTTCTGCTGGTTTTGAAGGTATTTACAATGAAATACAATACCTATACCGGCGATTCAATACAACAATAAAAAGCTCAAGAGAGGTCAATTACTTTCACCTGCCTCATGTATGTTAATTAATAACGTGAGCGATCTGATGCATGTCAATGAAATGGTCATGAAGTAGTAATCTCAATAGGTGGGATATTTTTTATATAGAGCGCTTTTAAGTTGCATGACACACGAAGAAAAGCTGAGCATTCAGTTACCTTGTAGCAGGAATTCCTACCGCTTTGCTCGAGACTTTTGTTCGTAGTAAATACGCTAACAGTGTTTCTCAGTTTTTGTTATATTGAATGCGAATTATTTGCTGCATTTTAATATAAAGATTTTGTTCGACAACTGAAGGCGTTTCTGCCGTCCTTCTGTCATTTATGTGCCTGTGAAATGTCCCTGGGGTGGGGGCATTTGATCACCTGCATGGACCCCGGGTGGGGGGGAATTTGAACAATAATTTTCAAAAAAAGTCAAATGCCCGGGGAGTTGCCAGAGAGGAGGGATGTCGAAGCTTCGATTTGACCGATACATTAGCCGTGGTATTTTCAGTCAATTCATTTCCGAGAGATCAGTAGTGCAACCGTTTTTTTGTCGTCACGCAACGACAGAAAGGAGGTCGATGCGCGCGTGACGAACGCCCCACGCGTCATGCCAAGCTAATGCATGCATGACATGCATGCACATAGGTCGCATAGATCGAACTTGGCCTTCGTTGAACGCTTTTCATTCCTAGAATTTTCTATGGATTGCCCTCATTCAATACGATACACTTTAGAAGATGCATTAACTTTTGGCCAATTCTGTGATCAGGAACGATTTTTCAGTCCAAGTTATTTTTCTCGAAAAGCAGTTATATAAGGTGCAGTTCAAACATCGCATTTCACATGAATTTTTAAATACTGAATGGAGCTATTGTTCTTGATACATTTGCATATTTAGATTGTCTAGATCACTCGTAAAACAGACATATGTAAAAGAGTTCACAATTGCACCATACTTGACACGCCGTATCTTTAATAATATTATTAACCCTCCAGTATATTACTTGTCAAACATACGTTAATTATAATAGAAAAACTCTAGTTGTAAATTTACAATCAGGACAATGTTATGATACGATATTTACATAGTAAAATATCTATAATTTGCTCTGTCAGACAAAGCAGGTTTTCTAACTTGTTTATACATATAAAATGAAATATCTTACCGCTTTCACTTTCAGTCCAAAACTGTTTCAATTCATATCAATTTCTATAATCTTAATGTACCAGTCCTCAGGCAAATTCTGAGTCGTTTGATTATCTCGAGTTCATAATTTAGTGACACCCCTGCTAATTTCGATCAATTTCCCGCCACGAAATTTAATGAAACAAACATCCTAAAACATCACGCCAGAAGGAAATATTTCTGGCATATTAATTCTCACTTAAAGACTTCTCTGTTTTCAGAACACAATTTTTCTCTTGTGGCTCAAACCCAAAAAAAATCTTGCCGAAATTGCTAACGATGTTTTGATACTGTAATCTACCAGCTGCTGCAAAATTTATTCAGTAAACGAAAATTTTGCACATCTGCAGAAAAGAAAGAAATACAGGCAAGTGCGTCAACCCCGACTAAGGCGAGGGAAAATTCATTATCATCGGTGTTTTACCAGTTACTTATTATTTTATAGCGGAAGTGGTTCTTTAAGTCCTGCTTGCCAAAAACGAAACCGCATTCGAAACGCGCTTGTAAGATCGCCCCGTCCAAACTGTAGAAAGTTTGACAGAAAAGCAAGGACGAAAATTAAAATTTTATCCTGGTGGCTGCAAAACATATAAGTTTGATTTCCGAGATTTAATTGCAGCAATCAAGTTCTACTTTTTAAAACACAATCCACGATTTCACGCGATACCGAAACAACAAACAGGACCTCTTGATGCAGTTCATTTTCTCACCGCTTCTAATCCCCATGAGATAGTTAAATGCCTGTTGACGCAAGATGCATTTCCACTTGGACTCCACGTCTGTAAAACAGAGCCTGCATGACACCGGCCATCAAATGTCTTGTAACAAAGGTGCAGATCGCCGGCTGTAGATCTTCTTCAGCGAAATAGCAGCTGTAGCGATCTGATTCAAAAGCGAGTTCATTTCTGTCACTAATCCCTCGGCCTCCTTCTCGCAAGAAGTGTGTTGATTTTTGAAAAGTGTGGGATCGTATTTGTTGTCATATCTGTGCAGTTCATTTTCAGACCTCGTCAGCCTCGACTGTAACAGTTCACATTCACAGTGTCCCTGAACTACAGCGTTCATTTTCCTCCGAGATCGTGGAGCACAGTCGCAAAGACAACACGACTCTATCCGACCTGGAACGCAAGGGCTTTGCAACACTTGTTTCGTCTCCTCAACCGCAGCAATAAATTCATCCAAAACATTAAATATATCTTTTTCTGTCGACTCCATATTTGCGCGTACCGTAGCTCTTTCTGATGGTAATGCGACCCTTTGTATGTATATATTTCTAAAAGCACAACAAACTACGTGATCTTCAACATTCGTGCAAGGCGCTGTCTCATGCAAATATCGCCTTTGTTTTGTTTGAGGGATGACCTAAGCATTACATAATCATAGATCGACCAATAGGAAAGCAAGCAGCTTTATTGTAATTTTACAGAAGGTGATCGAGATAAAGAAAAGATAAGAATATTTTATAGTTTATAGTAAGTATCCTTAAAAAAAAAATTAATTCCTGACTTATTTCTTTGAATAATCGACCTGAAATTTTCACTTTTCGAGAAAATAGTCTTGTTTACAAGAACAAAATCTCTCGATTTAGACCCAGCACGAAACATCTACGACATCTGTCGACAACTTCCATATATGGATTAAACGAGCTCAAATAACTTCCTGTAGGCGTCTCGTTATTTACGTCTTGGTTTGCCATGTTTAAAATAGAGGCATCTTTATTGAAAAAGAATTGCAATGGTCCAATGAAAATTTTCTTCACTAAATAAGTTCAAATTAAAAAAAGAGTTGCAATCATCTATTTTGAGAACCTTCTCGAATGAGTTGAACAAATCACTTTTGAAGAGAAAATAAAAAATTTAAAGGACGGGAAGAAAACACTCGATATGATAGAGGACCATAGAAACCTTCCGCATTTACGTCGACCAACGCAAAACACGTTCGTAATGAATGACTTCAAACATGTCAGAATGAAATTCTGAGAAAAGTGTAGGGTAGAAAAGCGTGGAGATCCCGTCGAGAAATATTAATAGTAGATTAATTTTGATGGCTTGCGGGATTTAAAGGTCACGTTCTCTTCGGTCAATTGTTTATTTCCTCTCACAATGTTATTTTAAAAACACAAGATGCGAAAAAAGAAAAAAATGTTTTCGAGGAGGTTAGCTAACGACATACACAATAACTGATGGCTTAACAGAAATGCCATCCTCAAAATACAAACCAATGTTGCATAAAAAAAGTTTAAAGGTGTTTTACTGCTAATCAGAAAATTTAATTTGTTTTGTAAATTACAAACAAATTTTGAAACTCACAGCAGCGCGTAGTTATTTATTCAGATCACGACAGTGCACGTCGGCAGGATTACTCAAATATAATTCATGAATTGCAAAACGTATCAGTGAGTTGACCTTTGTAATTTCCACTTGACCAGAGATTTCGACAGTTTCAACTGAAGCTACTGGAGTAGGACTATTTTAAAAAGCGCGCTTTATATCTTCATCAAGATATTCCTATTTAGCGCAAGTCAGTGTCTACTGCCTCGGATCTTGTACTGAATTGTAGCTCCTGATTGTAGTTTGTTTTCCTCATACAACCGTTTTCTTTTTAGTTTATTTTTCACTTTTTTAACGAAGGAAAAATAGAGCGAGCCAATCATAGGCATCTTGGCTGATGAGTTCGTTTGAGGTCGTGCGTGACTGTGATTCGTTCGTGCATAAGTAGCAGTCCTTTGAGTGGAGGCGTGAAATGTCTTCCTTTTTTTAAAAATACAAAAGCTGCGCTAAAGATCACTTATGATTGACACAATAACATTCCTCACGTGCTCTGCTCAACACTGGAGCATTTTTGCAGCTGCATTCTCGGCGTGAGTGGTTTTTATGCTAGGTCAGGCGGAGCCAATCTGCTCCTCAGTAAAAAATTGATACAAGAATAAAAGTTATTTTGTATGAATGAAAACACCAAAGGCTTCATAGTTCCTTCGTTGTCCTACCTTTAATAGCCATATTATCGTCGGCATGCAGTTTATTTATTTACTATTTTATTTATCAATTGGCAGGATATTGGCTAATAATTTACAATCAAGTTGTTATATATATATTTTTTTTACTGTTTTGCGGTTTAGTATAAAATTTTGGGCTAGACGCCCTTAATTGATGGGCGGAAACTTGCGCAATTTCAGTGTTGTTCGATGACAAAACCGCAAAAATAAAAATAAACTAACAAAGCAAACAACTGAGTAAAGATGACCAGTGCCTTCTAAATGATTGAAAATGTTATTTCATCAACGAAATTAAATTTTGTTTAAGACTAAACTTCTCAGCAAAAGAAAAAAAAAGAAAAGTCTGCAGGGTTTCCTAGTCAGCTCTGCATGCTGTGCGCGCAGCAGTCGACCTTGCACTTTCGCCCACGCGTGCGCGTGTGTGGTTGAAACATTCATCAGAAAGTTGCGATTGGGTCGATAAAGGTTTAAAAATAGCTGAACACACGCAAATAAGCAGATTATTCGAGTGTAAAACACATGCAACTGCATAGATATTTGCACAAGCACGTGAGTGCTGATTATTCAGTTCATCTGAAGTAAATCTTACGTTATGAAAGTGATAAAATCATTTAATTCTAATTCTTTGAGCAAAATGGAGAAAAAATATTAGCCAACAAAACTGGGAAGGCATCCTAAAACACTTGATCGAGGGTCTTACATAAAGTAAAAACATGAGCTACAATAATAGCGAAACAGCTATCCGTGGCTACAATCCCGCTCTGTTTTGAGTTCTTTCGGTGTCGTGTTGATTCTTGCAAAATCAATTTTCACGCGGTACGAACAGCATTGCAGTATTCTGCTTGCAGAATTTAAAATTCTCATATATTCGCATCAGTTCGTTACGTTTCGTTTGCGGTCCTTTGCAGTCCCGTTGCGGTTTATGTTTGTACTTGCTGGATAAGCTAAGTGCACTTTCCGCTATAAACAAGCCCTTAAACCTTTAAAGGATAACCCTCCCGGCCAGTCGGGTCAACTTTACAGAGCGTTTATATAAGCAAAAAAGATTATAATTGTTGGAAACGCGGACTCAACACTAGTCACTCTCAATCTCGTAAGCTTGTTTTAATGATCACAGTAAAATCACTCCCTGTCTCGAAAACGATTTCTTAGCACACATTCCGAAAACATGGTTATTTTATGGAACGCCAACACTGTCTTATGTCAACCTCTTTCAGTATATGCGGTGCATTTTACGTTATATGCGGTGCATTTTGCATTATATGAGGTGCCCTTTACATTATATGCACTGCTTTTCTTATAATATGCGGTGTCTTCGTCGTTATATGTGGTACATTTGTCATTATTTGCAGCGCTTTGGTCATTATATGCGGTGCTTTCGTCATTATATGCCGTACTTTTGTAATCATATGCAGTGCTTTCGTCTTTATATGCGGTGCTTTCGTCGTTTTATGTGGTGGTTTTGTCATTATATGAAGTAATTTTTACATTATATTCGGTGCTTTGTTTGTCATCCTTATAAGAGGTTCCTTTGTCGTTATATGCGGTGCGTTCTTCATTATGAGGTGAAGATTCCCCGGGGTCTGGGTAGGAGCTTTTGAAAAATCCACAATGCAATGGGCGCGGATGGTGAGGTCCGCCATTTTGTTTCCGTTCTTGCTCGTGTTGGGTTAGAGAAATCGAAATGGACACAGTCTTAAAGAGACTGAAACTCGAAGGTCTGACTAAGACATTTCAAACTGAACACATTACTTCGGACATTGTTTGCAAGTTGTCTGTACACGAAATGGAAATTTTAGGCATAAATTCTTGGAGTGATATGATGTCTCTGCGAATAGAATGCACCAAATTTGGGGGAGAAGCACCGAAGAAACTCGAGGGAACGTGTGGTGCCCCCATTTTCTTTATTCCACAGTCTGTGCTAGGTGACTTACTACAAGAGGGATTTACAATCAAGGAAATATCTTCGATCCTTGCTGTATCAGAGAGTACAGTTTACCGGAGGATGAGGCAGTACGGATTGACAAGTTCGAGTTCACTGACATTTCAGACAAAGACCTCGACGCGGAAGTTGAAAAAGTTACTGTAGAATTTCCTTATTGTGGGGAAAACTTTATCAAGCAAATTCTTTATCAAAAAGGCGTTAAGGTGCAGAGGATGAGAATCAGAGACAGCATACATAGAGTTGACCATGATGGCGTCAATGCAAGAAAGAAAGGACGATTACATCGACGTGTCTACAACGTAAAGGGGCCAAACCACCTCTGGCATATTGACACCAACCACAAGCTTGTACTGGTACTTTGTTATTGTTGGCATTGTCGATGGATTTAGTCGCCTGCCTGTCGCAATAGAATGCCAAAACAACAACAAAGCTGAAACCATGTTGCAGTGTTTTTTAAAGGGCGTGGAAATGTACGGTCTCCCAAATAGGGTGCGATCGGATAAAGGACGAGAGAATGTGTTAGTTGCTGACTACATGATAACAAGAAGGGGTGCAGATAGGGGTAGTATGATCACTGGTAAGAGCACTCACAACCAGCGTATTGAAAGGTTGTGGCGGAATGTTTTTGAGGGTGTTTTGGGCCTATATTATCAACTATTCTATTTCATGGAGGACAAAGGTATTTTAGACCTATTCAATGACCTTCATATTGCTGCACTTCATCATGTTTTCCTGCCAAAAATTAATGAAAAGTTGGAGTTGTGGAGAAATGCCTGGTCCAGACACCGTGTAAGAACAATGAAATCTTCTCCACTGCGTGTATGGGTTGCTGGCCAGTTGCAGAATCCAGTTGGTATTGAAGACGACTTTGTCAATGTGGAACATTATAGTGTGGAAGGAGTCCTTCATGATGAAAGGGATGAGGACAGCAGGCCAATTTTTGAGATGCCTTATACACTCAGTGATCACTGTTTGGAATCCCTTAGAAACCAAGTACCATCAAGGTGGAACTCTACCAACTATGGGATAGATGTGTATTTACAAGCACTAAGCATTACTGAAAATTCTAGTGGGCACCATTAATCATTGCTGTCATAATGATTATTGCTTCCCTGTAAGGCCCGGTTCAGACGCTGAACTTTTCATGAGCCGAACCTACGGTAATTCGAATTAAGGCCGACCCAAATCATTTAGACCGGCTGAATTGATTCAGACGCCGATCTTAATTCCAGCCGAACTAAATTCAAAAGGAGAAAAATGCTCATTTCGGTTAAACTACTTACAAAATACGTTATAATAAATTACTTATGCGTTAGGTTAGGTACATGGAAAGTTCGGCGTCTGAATCAAAGCCGTTCCAAAGTCGCTCCAAAGGCGAAATTCCTGGCCGGACCAGGTGAAAAGAACGGCTGAGTCATTCCAAATTGAAACAGGCGTTCCTAACTGATTCAGACGCCGAACTTTTCATGTACTTAATTCAATGTATTAGGTTCGGCTCATGAAAAGATCGGCGTCTGAACCGGGCCTAAGGAAAAGCAACAGACTTTTAACTCCTTTCATGTGGTGTTTCTTTTATCACAGTCTAGCCTACTGTGGCTACATCTGTAAGCAAAACTTCTGACAATGACCTGTAGCAAGGATCAAGTACACAGTTGGTCTTAGTAGCTTTGAGTGTCTTTTTGTTATGTAATGCTTGCATGGAACTCAAGTGACAGCTGCATCAGAGATTGGGGGACTATGGGATGACCTGAGTAAGGGGCCAAGCCTTGCCTTTTTAATCAGGTCTCATCTGTCTGAATCTTGCAGTGTTTGAGAGGATAATATTTGTGTTTATAGTTTTTTGATAATATGGACCCATCATCTTGTTAGTTTTCCTAATTAATTAATTAATTAATTAATTGTGCTACACTGAGGTACTAGTATTTTGCTACACTGAGAAATTAGTATTTTTTTATTTCTCTTAGGGGGTGTTTACATGACTTTCACGCCGCGGCGAGTTCACTACGGTTCCCTCTCATGGCTCTACATTTGTTTACATGATACCACCACAAAATGTCATGCCGGCACGAGTCGCCCCGGCGTGAGTGTCGTGAGTCGCCCCGGCGTGAGTTCACTCCGGTTGTCGCACCGGGGCGAGAATTTCACTCCAATATGAAATCTCGCAACGGTATCATGTAAACACAAAACGACCACCCGTTTCGGTGTGAAATCGGTCTGCCGGTAGACTGGAACGGTTAGCGCATGCGTAATGTTCGCGATTTTGAATCACACGTTTATTTTATCAACATGAAGTGTACCTTCAAATAACGAGATGTGAAATGGCCCAGTCATCATGTTGTTATGAGGATCAGAATTATTTTTAGTTTATCCGTCATGCAATTCCAGATTTTTCTAGAATTATCTTATAATCTGTAATATTCCAGAAATATCTGTAATGTGACTCAGCAGTTTCCGCAAGTAGAAGATGTTGTAATGCACTATAAATAGTAATGGAACGTTCTAGATGTTTAAAGAAAAGGTATAAAACTACGCAGGCTTCCAAGTATCAAGGTCTTGCTGTTGTGTGCCCGAGGGTTTTCCCTCGTGGCTAGTTGTGATTGAGCCTATCAGCTATGGATGCTATACTGTGAGAAAGCTATAATCAACTGCTATACTTATGGAGGAGCTATAACCTTGGACATTGCTATATCAAGAGAAAAGAAAGAGACGATAGCAGAAAAGAGAAGATAAAAGAGTTCATGATGAAGTTTCCCAGACGAGTTTGTAAACACAGAAAAGCCAATGAGTGGAAAGGATCCAGTGAAATTCAAGAAAGTCAAGCATTGATGTCTCAAGTCAGTTGAGTTGACAGTTGTTCCTGTATGGCCATGAAAGACAGTAAGCCTGCCTGCTTTACGAACTGCTTAACTTAATCTTTAAGCTTAGTAACTATAACAGTGTATAATTAAATAAATAATAGTTAAAAAAGGTAACTGCTAGTTGTCACACTTTTGTTGCGTGCCTTATATCGTACTCGGGAATTCTTTTTACTTATGCCTTGTTCGCGGGCATCTCTTGGTTATTCCGGTACGTAACAATGTAAACGCGATACGAAATCAAAAAGTCATCGCGGTATGAAACTCGCGCCGGTGCGAGTTTTTTCATGTAAACACCCCCTTAGTAGGGATAAGCAGACTGGCCATTTACCAATGTTATCAGTGTTACAGTAATCTAAATAGTAAATACCTTCAACTGAAGCAAATATATGTACCATAGAGCAACCTTCACCCCAGCAATTAGTGTAAATGCATATTGCACTGTATGGAACAAGGCATTGTTGAAGAAGCATTTTCTGGGAATTGAAGTCAGTGACCCCAGTTTCTTTGCGTTTCTGCAAAACTAAGTCATTAACAGACTCTTAACTCTTAGGGAACTTCCCAAAAGGGGTTAGCATAATGGCAACAATAGCAACAACAAGAAGAATGTAGTTGTGATGATAAATAAAGAAAGATGGTGAATTTTGAGCTACATAGTAAATGAGAAAGATGTGGTAATCAATCACCATAGTAATACATTGGGGAAAAAAATGGGTTTATTTCACGTGTCCTTTATTGAAAACGATTATTCTAAACTTTAAAACAAGTGTAATGTTTTATATAGCAAACAGTGATTGTCCCCTCTTTTGCTGAAAATTTATACTGTCAGTGGGAAGACATTGACGGGTATCTAAATAATTCTTTCAGTTTACTATTAGCTTTGAACTTTCTCCACAAAAATCGATATCGATGTTAACACTTTGAAATCACATCAGACCAACCGGTAAAAGGGTCGAACCAATTTAACAAGATAAAACATTATGTAAAATATGAACAAGAAAGAAAAATTTCAACAATTTAGAAGCACTACACACTTCCAAAATATGCACACCCAAAGGCAACATCAAATGTGTGAAAAAGCTCTGCTTCACGGGGAAGAGGTGTGGTCAGAGATCCACGTACAAGCTTTAAACTATTCACACAAGTGTTGGATGTTGGAAAAAAGAGTTGGCAGTTGCGTTTTCATCATCCTCATCTGTTTGCCTTTGATTAGAGACATATTTTGTGCACAGTTCTCTGAGTCGAATACGGTCGCCAATCGTGTTCACTCCTAGGTCGGCCAAAGCGCTATCTGACATAGACAATGCTACTCCTGGGTCTATCCTTTCATTTAAAAAGCTTTCTGAGAGGTTTCCCAAGCTCAACTAATGTAAAATTGAAACCATTAAAATTCGCGCGCTAGGAAACGTATTGAAAATGGCGGACCTTACTATCGGCGCCGGCGCCCATTGCATTGTGGATTTTTCAAAAGCTCCTACCCAGACCCCGGGGAATCTTCACCTCATAATGAAGAACGCACCGCATATAACGACAAAGGAACCTCGTATAAGGATGACAAACAAAGCACCGCATATAATGTAAAAATTACTTCATATAATGACAAAACACCACATAAAACGACGAAACCACCGCATATAAAGACGAAAGCACTGCATATGATTACAAAAGTGCGGCATATAATGACGAAAGCGCTGCAAATAATGACAAATGTACCACATATAACGACGAAGACACCGCATATTATAAGAAAAGCAGTGCATATAATATAAAGGGCACCGCATATAATGCAAAATGCGCCGCATATAACGTAAAATGCACCGCATATACTGAAAGAGGTTGACATAAGACAGTGTTGGCGTTCCACATTATTTCCTATAAGAACACCTTGATTTGGTTGCTACGGTAATACGATTGACGTCATTGTTAAATCATCATGTGTAACGCTAACTGATTTCCACATGCTAGATAATAAGTGTCACACTCTTAATATTTCCAATATAATGATAATAAAATGACCACTTTGCCTGCGCCACTGAACAGCATGGAACAGCACTTGCAAATGCAATGAAAGTAACAATGATAGTCCAGAACTTGATAGTCCAAGACAGCACTTGTGCATGCTCTGATTGGAGACTTTATGATCCAACGACGCGCAGAAAATGAATTTGCGTTCTTTCAGTATTTATCCGGCGCAATTATTCCCACTTACTTACTTTGTCAAATGTAGGCGAACCCTCCTGGAGTTGAATTTATTTATTTTTTTTATTTTATTTTATTTGCCACATAATAATTACAAAAAATATTTGAAAAGAGGAAGAAAAAAAAAAAAAAAAAAAGAAGTGGCGAGGAGACCGTAACAGAAACTATAGGAGCTTATGAGAGGTTAGGCCTCCTCGAACTATGAGCTAGAGCTGTTTCACATCAATAGAAGAAAGGAAGGCGAAAAGTCGAAGATGGAAAGATTTATAAACTGTTTTCATACTTAATCAATAATTTAATCTTCAGTTTTTTCTTAAAAGAGGAGAGGGATTGAGAGTTGATGACCTTGTTGTCTAGTGAATTAAAAAACTTAGGCCCTTGAAAAAAGGGCGAGAACTTCTTCGTGTTTGTACGACAATACGGTAGACGGTAGGCCTGGGAATTTCTTGTATTGTAGGAGTGGAATTGATTGCTTTGAGAGAATTTGTTATTAAAGTTTGGGGGTAAGAATGAATTTTTGCAAGAATACATAAATTGGCCCAGTTGAAGCAAATGGATATCATTAAATTTTAGTGTACCGAGGTCCTTAAAGATGGGGTCAGTATGAGCATTGAAATGTGATTTATTAATAATTCTAATAATGCGCTTTTGCAGGATAACAAGGCGGCGGAGATTGGTTTTATAGGTCGAAGCCCAAACGATATTGCAGTAGTAAAAATAAGGATAGATTAAGGAAAAGTAGAGCATACGTAAAGACGATTTGGGAAGAAAGAAGCTGCATCTAGATATTATACCGATTGACTTCGCAACTTTACTTGCAACGTGTGAAATTTCCGACTTCCAATTTAGGTTTTCATCCAAAATTACGCCTAGAAAATTTGTCTCCTTTACTTCAACAATATTTTGATTATCTATACTTATTTGAATATTACAAATTGAACGCTTTTGTCTTGGTTTAAAGACCATAAATTTAGTCTTTTTAAGATTTAGAGAAAGCTTGTTTGCTTTAAACCAGATTGACAGTTTGTTCATCTCCAAGTTTAACATATCTGAGAGACAGTTAAGATCTTTATGTGACATGAATACATTTGTATCGTCAGCGAACAATATCAGATTTAATAGATTAGAAGCATTGTTGATGTCGTTAATGTACAGTAAGAAAAATAGAGGTCCGAGGATAGAACCCTGAGGGACCCCACAAGAGATTTCATTTCTTAACGAGCGGTGGCCATTACATTCAACATATTGCTTTCTGTTTGAAAAGTAACTTCTTATCCAGTCCAGCGCTAAGCCACGAATACCGTAATGTTCAAGTTTATCAAAAAGGATGATATGATTTACAGTGTCAAAGGCTTTTGAGAGGTCAAGAAAAATACCAACGGAAAATTCACCTCGGTCAAAGGCCGTGGAGATCTTATCATGCAAGTCGATTAGCGCAAGTGCAGTGGAATGATTTTTCCTGAAGCCGTATTGGTTGCTACAGAGGATGTTGAAGTTCATCAGATATTGCATTAAACGATTATAGATAACTCTTTCAAAGAATTTTGAAAAGCTGGGAAGCACCGAGATAGGTCGGTAGTTGGTGAAAAGCGACTGATCATCAGATTTAAAAATAGGTATCACGCGAGCGATTTTCATTTCATCGGGAACAATACCATGCTGGATTGATAAGTTTATGATATGGGTGAGTGGTTTAGAAACAAGTAGAATGGACTCCTTAATGAATGACATTGGAATCTGGTCGTAGCCAGCTGCTTTGCCTGGAAGAAAAGTTTTCGCAATCACAGCGATCTCATCTTGAGTTGTAGGGTTGAAGAATATTGACTGTGTGAAAAAACCATTAAGAAAACTACGGTGTGAAGCTGACGACTGTATACCCCTTGCTAAATTAGGACCGATGTTTGAAATATAACTGCAAAACTTGTTGGCAATTTCGACAGGATCAGTAATTTCACGATCATCAGCTTTAAATGTTGAGCATCTATTGGAATTTCTTTTGCTTCTGTTTAGAATTTCATTTAGAACTTTCCAAGTAGCACGAGTATTAGATTGAACGTTATTCAATTTCTTCTCGTAGTATAAACGTTTTGCTGTCCGCAGAGAATGATTTAATTTGTTTTTATAACTTTTATAAATTGATTGACGATCCATTGTTGGATTTCGCAGATATTTTTTATAAAGCCTATTTTTTTTCTTAATACACTTAATAAGCGCATTGGATGGCCACGGTTTATTTAAACGGGACTGTTTTCTAGTTAATTTTTTTACAGGGAAGCACACATTATAACTTTCAGAATACTTCTTTATAAAGCTACTATACGCGTTTTTGGGGTCATAATAACCATCAAGGGATGACCAGGTAATTTCTTTTAGCGTTTCGAGAAAACTCACCAAGTTTTCTTTATTATTGTCTCGAATGACCACTGGGTCATGAGCGTGGCTGTAGGAAGAGTCATTATTTGAAAGAATCGAAAAAACAGGTAAGTGATCAGAGATATCGGTAATCAATAAACCACTTCTCGAGTGATCAAAAAATGTGTTTGCGAAAATGTTATCTAACAATGTTGCGGTGTGAGAAGTTATTCGGGTGGGACGTGTTATCATGGGAAAAAACATATACGAGTGCAAGCCATCAAGGAATTCGCCAGTGTTTTGGTGATGTTGAAAGTTAATTAAATTCAAATTGAAATCCCCCATAATAAAACATATTTTGTTCTCTCTAGAGATTTTCGCTAACAGATCATTGTGTTTTGACACAAAGTCACCAACTCTCTGATTAGGTGGCCTGTAAATAACACCACCGATAATATTTTTCCCATGGGGTCTTGATACTTCAATAAACAAAGATTCTGCAACATCAATATCGTCAAAACTCAAGTCAGCGCGAATTTTAAAATCGAGATTGTCAGAAATATATAATCCAACACCACCACCAGTTCTATTTGGGCGATGTTTGTGGATAAAATTGAAACCATCTATGTCTGCGGAATGGGAATAATCGTTTAGCCAAGTCTCAGAAACGCCAATTAAAGAGAACTTAATATTCAAGCATGTCAAAAGAATAGAAAGGCTGTTTAGATTACGTTGAAGACTACGAATATTTAGGTGTAGGAGCGAAAAATCTTCATCAAATAAATTATCATTTCTCAGCATTTCGTTAAATTTGTCTTCAATGTAGTAATCACAGTCGACGTCGTCTGTGCAGAAATTAACATCAGGATCTATATCATCAGAACGAGTTAGGGAAAGATTGTGACTTAAAAACAAAGGGTCGTAATTTAGACTGGAAAGTCTTTCAGGATCATAACGGACCGGGCCATGTTGGAGTTCGTAAATTGCAAGGTTAAAACTATAATCGTCTAAAGCATTAAAAGGTAAAGTGTCATCAGGAATCGAAGCCATGGCTAATAAATAATAAATACATAAATACGTACTATAAATATTATAGAAAGCTAAAGCACAAAAACTACACAGCTACTTAACTGGGACGCTCAATTCTGTCTTTGATAACCAGCCTGTCTAAAACGAAATAGGCTATTTTCCCGTTTCTTCTCGCTTCTTCAAACTTAGGACGCTGCTCTTCCCTCTTGTCAAGGGTTTCTTGTGCCAGGTCTTCATTAACAAAAATTCCAGGGGGCTTGATTCTCCTTGCACTTCTGATGATCTGTTCTTTTTGCTTCCAATCGCGGAGACGACAAACGATGGTCCTTGGACGTCTTACGGAGCCAGTTGTAGCATTTGCTCTTCTGCCGACTCGATGAGCCCGCTCGATATCCGGTTCTTCATCGAGGTTAAGCTTCTCTTTGAGTATCTCCTTTACTTTGGTTTCGGTGTTGTCCCAGGTTTCTGCTTCTTCCTCTCGAATGCTGTCTATTCGAATATTACTCCTTCTACTTTGGTTCTCCAGATATTCGATCTTATCAGTGTGGTATATCGAGGGAACCGCACATCTTTTCAATCTCTTCTTCGACCTCATGAAGTCGGGATGAGCATGGTTTCAAGTCCTTGATATCTTTCTGGGAGAACTCAAGGCTCACCTTCAAGTCGCTAGTGTCTTTCTCGTAAATATCTAGTCTAGCTTTGATTTCTGCGACTTGGCCGATGACGGAATCTAGCCGTGCGTTTACGTTGGCCAACAGTGAGTCGAATAAATTCTTAAACATTCTTTCTTGCACTCTCAACAACTCCCTCAGTGTCGCCATTGTGACAAGTTCAGATCCCGCGGAATCAGCTCCTTGAGTGCTAGCAGCCTTCGTGGTACGAGTTTCAGGCATAGTTAATTTCGTTAGAGTCGTAAATGGCAAATAGCGATAACAAAAATTGAGTGGAAAAACAAGATTCACTAAGAAATTAAAGCAATTATCGCGGAGTAAAGAAAGTACGACCGTACGCCACTCTCCTTTCTCTGCCCTACCTAGGGAACATATCCAAGTTCATGCAAAATTAAAACGGGCAAAGAAATGTACAAACAAAAAGTGTGATGCACGTGCAAAGTGATTGTTTTGCTTATAAAACCTATTGTTCATTTGACGTTCTCGTTGCCGTCCGCGTCGTTGGATGTTAATAGGGACTTTAAGATCCAACGACGCGACGGCGACGAGAACGTCGCTTAAAAAAGTGTATTTGCGTTCTTTCAGTCTTTATAGGGATTATTCGTACCCAATTACCTTATCAAATGTAACCGAACCCTCCTGAAGCTGAATTTCAAGGGACCATATCCAAGCTCAGAAAGAGAAATAAAATTTCGTCGTTGCTTGTTTACGTCCTCCATAAAACACGAAATTAGGCATTTTCACGTCGTAGTTCTGCAAAAACAGGAAAGAAATGTACAAAAAAAGTGTGATGCACGTGCAAAGCTGTTGTTTTGCTTATAAAACCTATTGTTTTTTTGACGTTCTCTTCGCCGTCCGCGTCGTTGGATCTTAAAGTCCCTAAAGTCCCTAATGTCTCGCCTTGACCGAACGTGTTTATATGGAGAAAAGTTGGCCCGTCTTGGAGGGTGACGCTAGTCACAAAAGGGTAACCATGAACCTTTTTGCTTCTCATGTAAGCGGTTCGCCACGTTTTGGAAGGAAGTTTTAAACGATGGTTCGCCATGCAGGGGAGCTGGTAGGCGGGTGACTCTTATACCCGGGATAACTTTTCTTCATATAAACTGCGACTTAGGACAAGCGCTGGTGTGTGTGGTCGAACGTGTACCCATCTGCTTGTTCCATTCAATACATAAATCAATAAGAACTTCAAACTGACTCTGACAAATAATCTACCTTAGGTTCAGATCAGTATACTTAGCTTTCTGCCAGCATAGTCCGAAAAAAAGCCCACTTGAGGGAATTGTTTACTGATAAGAGTAATCTTCTATAATATTTTAGTAAGTTCTTGACTATTTATTAATTGTATAAAAAGTTCCTCGTTAGACACATAATGTAGGGGCGTAGCTGCCTGTACGCACGGGACCTAGTGCGTACCTGAAAAAGTCGAAGGTAAAAACAAAATAAAATAAAAAGACAAAAACAGTAAAAATGCTTTTCATTAACAGACAATTATGTAAAAAGAAAATTCTGTCTCAATTCAATTAAAATTGAATTAAACTTGTTTCTTCGAAATATCTGAATGTCGTATTCCAGCGAAGCGACATCTGATTCATCAAATGATAAAAACGGCGGGACAACGGCGCGAAGATAGCCAGGTGGAGGTGAAGCCCCGGTATAAAGCACTTTAATATAATGAAATATAAGTTATCAAGAACTATTCGACCTTTTATTGAGTATAATGCAGCTAAAAGTATTTAAGAAAAACCCTCGTGAGCCTAGCTCTTGATTTTGAATTCTGTTGCAACAGACATGAACTTAATTAACAAGGACAAGTCAATAAATGGTTCTCAGCAGTATTTAATTAATTAACCTAGAGTATTTGGATGTTATAATCCGCTTCAAGTTTTTGTATGCAGAAAGTTAACTTAAATTTGCAATTTCTTTATTTTGAAATGTAGCCTAACGGCTTCACCGACTGTAATATTCACAGCAGTCTTTATCCGATTAAAGACTCCCTGGGAGTGTCAGAAACAAAATTCAGATTTTTTTAAGCTGCAGCGACTGATTGCAGGAAATTACGAAACCATTGCAGGGGAGGTCCATTTTATTAACTAGGGGACCTGGTCCACTGATTCGAAAGTTGGAACCTTTACGTTTCTACCTGATTCATTCTGGATTAAAGGCCAGTACTCTTCAGAGGCTCTACGAGAAGATTAGACAAATTCTAATCTTTCTCTTGCTAAATACAAGCCACCAAGAATGCCGTGACCTATGTTATCTTTCAGAACGCTCAGTAAAAGTGACACAATGCGGGATATAGCATGGGTGGCCCTGCATAGCAGAACCAAACAAACTTTTTCTTGAAACTCTCGTATTAAACCAGCCAGTTTTTCTTAACTGAAGCCGATAAAACCAGACTGATCAGTCCTTTCATATAACATCCAAATACACCATCATGTGTCAGAAAATTCTAGTACAAAGCCTCAAGACTTTGCGGAAACTGTCTGGTGATGACTTGTTCCATGACCGATTTCATGGCGATATTACAAAATAAAAAGTATGCGAGGAATGAGCGATGTAATGGTCGCTATTGTGAGGCTCTTTGTTTGATAGGATTCTATCACGGTTATTTTTGTTTATTGCCTCGTCTAAACAATAGCTCTGCCATCATGCATTTGCACGAAATGAGGGAAGCTCGAGTGATAAACTGACAATTTCTATTCTAACATAATCCTCTTGAAACTTCTACCTGCTCCAAGCTTCTTTGCTACCTCGTTTGTACTGATCAATAAGTTAAAGGTAAGGTGATAGATATATTTTTGATCGTTGATTTTAGTGAACACGACGTATGCAGAAGGCACCAAGATTATCATATCATTCCAGTGTGCAAATATTAAAGAAATCAAGTGTCATTATTATTTTCAGCTAATTAAAGGCTTGTAATGAAGCAAGTAAAAAGGGATGAGACCCTCACATAGCTAATCTGAAAGTTACTTAATGGGCTTAGATAGCAGTAATTGACCCGTAATTCAGACGTTTCATGGTCCATTGACATGATTTCTGAATAAAGATGAGAGCTTAATTGGTGTTCGACCCTTAGTTAAAAGTGATGCTTGCTAATGAATTTCGATGACTCGGTTAATTACGTTGTTGATAACTTAAAAACTGCTTCAGTGTAGTATGATCTCCATAAGTAAATGAATGTTATTTAAACAAGACTTATTCTTCTCTCTCATTTCGCGCAGAATTCAAACAATAATTACAGCTCGATGATAATGGTAGCATTTAATTTCTTTACATTATTTGTAGAAACAACTCGAAATGTCTTAATAGGACTCATTGTTGAAGGAGATGTCCTTGCCTAGTGATGAACTGGGACGGTAAAATTCAAGGTAATAATTTGTTTACAGACAGCCTGAGCGTTTATTCCTCAGCATCTTGTATCATGATAACACCATAAGTTAGGACTGCCTGTTCCTGGCTTCTGACAGTGGGCTGTGGCGGGCATAGTAAACGAAAACTAATTTGAACTTTTCGCAGTTCATTAAGTCAATCAGAATTAATACTCACACATTCACATAGGATTACACGTTGGTTATTTTTGTAAATAAATGCTCTCGGTACTAGAATATGCCATATGCTTTGTCCAAAAAGCAACGTAAACGACGCTTACTAGATGCAAGCGGCTGAATTGAAGCCGAATTGAAGTAACTCATAACAAGGGGTTTGTTAGTAGACACCGCGGGCTAACTTAGGCCCTTTATAAGGTCGGGGCTGGAGCTAACTGCATGGGAATTTCTACACCTGCCTAGCTTTCTGCTATTCGTTAGGAGGGTTACCGGTTTGTAACAGTTGCTTACAGATATGCACGCATTTACAGTAATCACTAAGATATATTTTCTGCGTTGACGTCTCTGCTATATATTAACCTTATTTGTGTTTATTAAGTTGCCACGCCTTTGCCAATTGCAATTTTTTCCACTTATGGTCAATAACACCTAAATTTTCTTTCTCGCACGAGGCTGTTATTATTTCGAACGTTTTGGTCTTAAGTAAGCGAAATCGACTTAGTCTTCGCTTTGTCCTCAGAGTCAATTGGGTCACTTTGTCACGGAAGATTTTTACTAGTCTTCAAACTCGAAAGCATTATCAGAAAGCTTCGACGAAAACGTAGTAAGAAATTATATCTGATCCACAAATTTCGCTTTGAAACTCTTCTTTGTTAAAACTAACAATGGACTAAACAAAACACCTGCTGAGTATAACAAAAAGAACAGTGAAAAAAGAACACATTTACATATTCTGGCCCCGATGGAAAAGCAAAGCAGTTCGTTGACTAAAATAAGCTAAATATATTTCGCACAGTATTTTCTTGTTTCTTGAAAAATTATTATGGGTGCGACTCATTTGTCATAAAATCGATTTGAATTAAATCATCTTTATCTCTCATTTACGCAAACACATTCTCTTAGTATAGTGTAGTATAGCCTTTTTCATTAGCCCTTCCCTGATTATAATTATTCTAAAATAGTCTGTGGCTTAACTATGGCCTATTAACGGAGAAATCTAGATGGATGTCGTTTTGTGAGAATAAAACAAATTCTACCGGCATTTGCATATGTGACACGCGTCCTGCATAGTTCTGGGACCGAAAGCTTGCTGTGTGGTAGGAAGTAGAGTTAGGATTGCAAAAAATGACTAATAATATTTTAACCTTTCATCGTTTTTCATCACCTTTCTCTTTGGCAATGGATCGCACTAGCGAGGAAAAAAGTTACTGAGCATTTTTAACAGTTAACTAGACACTGAAACTATTCGCGGATTTAATTTATATCTCAGTGTTAAATATTTATTATTTATGAAAATGATGGTAAAGCCAATCAAATCAACGCGCCCGCATTAACGAAGCTTGACGTTTAGTATTCTAAACCGCAAGCAGTGACAAAAGTTTACCCAGGAAATAATCGTTTCTTGATTTGCTAAAAGCCTCCGCTGAGTACGTTTTCTGTGCACATATATACAGTCGATGGCTAGCAAATGAAGGAAAGCCAGCGATGGCTCAAACATGGAGAAGTCGAAGTAAGTTTAAATAATCCGCTTCCAGCTATAAGTTGGCAATTGTTCCGCTGAACGTTCGTATTATACGGTAGATTTCAGCGATGCATTAATTCAACCTTAATATGTATGTACGTTTTGAAGCCTCTAGTTAGAAGCTATTCTTAATCTAAAAATATCAACTTAAAGACCATTTGCATTCAAGTTGTTCCCGGTTCGTAACTTAACATATAAGGCGTTCAAGTAATTGTTGACGTTTGGAGAATACAAGCGAATATTCTTTAATATTGTACTACTGATTAAAAACATTCCGATAAAGATGTGAAATGTGAAAAGAGAACATTTACTATTTAGCCGTTAAAAATTTAAAAGCAGCGAGTTTTACTTGAAAACTCTTAGCGTAAATTACCCTTGAAACTGTTATGAAGTTGTTTAATATTAGCCACCATATTGTATATTAAGTAAAACGCATTTTAAATTATATATTTTTAATCTAGGGCAGTCATATGGCCAAAGAAGACCATCCTTAACCGTACTCCTCAAACGAGTTCTCGAAGGATATCCAGATGGAGGACAGATACTTAAGGTAACCACATCGCAAAAAATCAATAACTTTGAACCATAACAGAGTCGAGTGTTTTTAATAGATGTATGTTAATTAGTTTGCGCGATTAAAACAAAGGCAGCTTAAAACAAGATCCAGGATCTACAGCAGCACTGAACAACGAAGAGATTGCTAGTTTAAGTGACATTATATACTAATAGTTAAACTTCTTTCATTAGACTATATCTTTAAAGTTTCTAGCTCACTGCATATTGCCAGCCTGGGATAAAATTCAGTAATTTATATTATCATAGATATATTTATTACTATTTAAACCACAGCAATGGGTACTTTAATTGTTGAGGTTGAATATCTTTTCAATAGAGAATAAAATTTTGTTTGGAAACTCACACTTGCCAAGGTCAATATTACATTGTATAAGTCTCAGTCGCCTTCCATACCAAGAAGCCTGCGGCTTGTTAAATCACTGAATGTTATGCTCAAATACGTTAGTATGCGTTATTCATGCCATGATGTCTTGAAGGGTTAGGAAATCATGACTCTTAATAAGGAAAATGTGATAGGAATGGACTGACGCAGGTTACTCAGAAAAGAAAAATCCGCGTTGCTCCAGCTTGGAGATAGATAAGAAATGAGGGGGCACTAGCCCAGATGATCTACCACTGAGCCACAGAAGACGACTAGTGGGAGCTAAGGCATAATTACTGCACGCTGCTGTAATTTCGAAAGCTGGTATAGACGCAATGATGTGACGTTGAGTTTTTAAAGCCTGATGGACTTATAAGAATTATCGTTTCTACGGTCAGGGACACAAGCTCCTAGATATAAAGGGAGTTTGTCTGGCTATTCTCGTCTTTAATTGTTAATACACCTTTTCCGGCTTCATTAACAGAAAATAGAAATTCATTTTATTCTACGGGAATTCGATAACATCTTCACGAAGATCGTTTGTTGATTTGCGCAATTACCATGCTAATGCATCTTCAATAACACCATTGGAATGCCTATTATGCCTTTAGAAAAACATTACCATCAATAACACTGTCATTTACACTTTTGAAAGTCATTACTTACAAGTAATGAATGGATAAGTTAATTAAAAAGCGGATTTAACATTCCATGTCTTTGGGGCACCCTGCACTCTTTACAGCCGTATACTCAAATTTTGCTCCCCAGCTAGAATGTTCTGGATTACCGAGACGAATCACGACGGCAAGGCATTGCACTACCTTGCAGTGCATCGACAAAGGATTCTCTTAGAGGCATCTCAAAGGAATATGAACGCTACTGATTATGGCTACAGAGTGCGCAAGGTGGACGGTACAGATTCATGCAGACATATATACCGCGTTGTCTTAGCCGCCAACACGTACATGAAAGGTTAAAAACTTTGTTTATTACGGACGGCAATGTACTTGTCAGAAATGACTTTCAAAAAATGCGTGCATTAGCATGGTAATTGCGTAAATGAACAAACGGATCATTAAAATGAATATTTCTTCGCGAATATATTCTTCCCAAGATGTTATTGAATTTCCGTAATAAAATATATTTCTATTTCCTGTTAACGCCAGGAAGGGCAAAAGGTGTATTGCTCGTCATTCAGTCTGAATGAACAAATCGCGTCATCAAAGACCAGAGATGCGCGCGTCGGTTATTGAAAAAAGCAGAAAAAAAAAGAAAATAATGAAAAAAACTACATTGAATCTCCTTTCTTCCCGCTTTCTCCTTCCTGATTTCTTTTTTTCCGCACTAGTTTCCCTAGACTCCCAAGCGGTGTCCACGTCTAGACTGTTATATACAACTGGTAATGAGTCGAGGAGAGGGGAGGTTAGGGAATACGTCTGCACTAGTCTTTCACAGGAAAAGCACCTAGTTTAAGGTGGCTCGATACAGTTTTTCAAGGTCAATACCTCCCAAGTTTGAGCATAAGCTACGTCGCCATAAACAAAGTTTTGGAAAAATTACCACAACAGTTGTATTAGATAAAGATGAAAATTTGTTATCATCAGGGTTGCAATGGCATCGGAGTTGTCATAGCATCGAAATGACGCTATTACCTATTTTACTTGTAGCAGTATATCTTGGCACTGGGAACTGTTTTTCCAAAATCGTTCACGGGAGCTTTTTCCTCCAATAGCGGCCTCGATGTTCGTGAAGTTAAGCGAAATCTGTAAGAGCGTTATCGAGATATTTTGGGATGAAGTTTTTAAGGTTAGAGACAGTAAAAAATTGACAATATTGTTGTTTGGCCGTTATCTGTAGAAAATGAAGCGCTTTTGACATGCAATTTCACCCCAGAGTAGCTTTAGTCCTTTTGAAAACGTGTGTGAAAGATCCTGTAGATAGCTCCAGCCGATTGCTAGAAAGAAGAGATTTGATTAGTATGTATCGAGACGCTCTTGTTAGCGGTTTTGTAAACATTTTGGTCTTCTTTATCAAATTAGCGAATAATTTTTAAACCGCTCGATAGATTTTTTAAAAAATTTAAGATTTTTGAGATTAACCTTCCTTTTATATGACCTTTTAGTTTCAAGATTATTGATATATTGTAAGGCAGTAAAATAAGGGCTACAATTCGTTACTTTTTTATCGAAAGTTTCGTCATTACAAGTGAAAGCCTCTCATTATTCAAGGCATTGTCTCCAAGTTTCATTTTCACGTGAACAGCAGTAACTAACAATGCATTTGACATGTGCAAAAATGCTAGCTATTGTTGTGCACGAAAATATGAAACTTGGAGACAATACACAAAATTTCTGCCAAAATAGTACACTGTAACTCACTTCCGGTCGTCGTCGACAAAGCCGTCGTCGTGGTTCTTAAGTTCCCTAATATCTCGATAACGCTCTTACAGATTTCGCTTAAACTTCACGAACATCGAGGCTGCTATTGAAGGAAAAAGCTCCCGTGAATGATTTTTGAAGAACAGTTCCCAGTGCCGAGATATACTGCTGTAAGTAAAATAGGTAATAGCGTCATTTCGTCGCTATGACAACTCCGATGTCATTGCAACCCCGATTATAACAAATTTTCATCTTTATCTAATACAACTGTGGTGAAAATGTTTCCAAAACTTTGTTGATGGCGACGTAGTTTATGCTCAAACTTGGGAGGTATTGGCCCTGAAAAACTGTATCAAGCCACCTTAATCCTGAAATATAAATTGAAGCTGTATTTTTAATTTGTCTTTCATTCTTATTTTCAGGAATTAATTCAGAATGCAGATGACGCCGGCGCCACAGAAGTAAAGTTCTTATTCGACTCTCGTGACAATGCGTTCGGTACCACTTCATTGATCAATGTTGGTTTGTCGAAGTTCCAGGGTCCCGCTCTGTATGTGTATAATAATGGACTGTTCACAGAAAAGGACAGGGTCGGAATCGAGGCCATTATGCAGGGATCCAAGAAAAAGGATCCAGTCGCCGCTGGACGCTTTGGGATTGGCTTTAACTCCGTTTATCACGTGACAGGTATAGCCTTCCAATAGGATGAGCCGCCAGGCAGACGAAGCAACAATGTGTGCACGGCTGTGTGCACTGGTTCAAGTGCATGGACTGTTCATCCTACCTTCTTCTATTTCTACAACATTGCACAGAATAAATTTTATTATGTGTCCACCATCTGCAACATTGCGACAACGGCGTGATGCATTTTTTCTTTAGTGTCATGTTTTCTTGATTATACCGCTCAACGAGGCCAGTTGCGACTTTTGGTCCACTTTCAAGTCCACAATCTGTCAATCTAGTCATGAAGATATCACCGTTCAGTTAAAGTCCTTAATACGTAATTAGCTATTGCTCTATTATTTGGGGGCATGAAGAGATTTTGCACCAAGGTACCGTCTTTTTATAAAGTTTCATTTTACGGCGCATTTGGTTATACCTTTGTAGATTGCTTAGTGCCAAATGATTACACATTAACTGGTAATTCGTTGTCCCATTCATGACACTTAATTTTCACAATTCTTTCTTACAGACCTTCCTAGTGTTGTCAGTGATCGTCACATCGCCTTCCTGGATCCTCAAGAAACATATTTTGGGCCTGAAGAAACGGGTAGAAGGTACAATATGCGAGAACCACTATTACAGCAGTATAGGGATCAGTTTACTCCATATGAAAATGTACTCGGATGCCAAATCTCTTCTGGGCGTTTTGACGGGACACTTTTTCGTCTTCCCTTAAGAAAATGGCCATCAAAAATATCAGTCAAGCCGTACACAGCAGGAAAAGTTAACAGCCTCTTCGAGTCATTCATGGAAGAAGCACCAGTAATTTTGCTTTTCCTAAAGAACGTAGAATCTATCAGTATTTACGAGACGACCTGGATCGAGCAAGAAAAGAGAATTTTCACCGTTAAAATCAAGGAGGAATTAAGAGATTCAATTCGGGAAGAGAAGCATAAGTTTGTTGATATGGCGACAGAATTTTTCACCAAACCTTACGAAATGAGTTATGAGACCACTGTTGAAATTGACAGGCCGGACAAACACAATTCTCAAAGCAGGTACATAGTCTTGAATCGGGTCGGACATGAAAACTTGAGGTTAGCAGAACTTTCCTCAACACTGCGAATGATACCTTGGGCTGGAGTTGCGGCAACGTTGGATGTACCACTAGAGAATGCCAGAACAAGGAATGGACGAGTATTCTGTTACCTTCCACTTCCGACAGAGTCGGACTGCAAAACAGGTCTGCCAGTACATGTCCATGGCGCCTTTGGGCTAACAGAGAACCGTCGAAATCTCAAATGGCCCGGACCAGAAAGCCAAAGCGATGACGCCGCAGAATGGAATCTTCTTCTCACTCGGGATGTTGTTAGTAAAGCTTACGCAAGTCTCATTGTGACCCTCACACAGATGAAGTACCCCAGAGAACAAATGTTCCCATTTGTTCACAGAATCTGGCCAGATTTAGATCTTGTACAAGGACACTGGAAATTTCTCCTGAAGCCTTTCTTCGCAGAACTGATTGATAAAGCAGTATTTTGGACTCCATCACTTGGAGGAAGATGGATCGCGTTAGAAGAGGGAATTTTGGATCGACTAGATCGTTCCCCAAACAAAGTCCGAGAAGAGCTGCGCGACGTAGTTGTAGGCACACTTCTTCAGGCTGACAAACCAGTCATCTCACCTCCCTATCAAGCTACGAAAGCTATCGACCAATATGCTCAACATCATGTCCGGAGACCTCAGGAAATAACGCCGTCTTACGTACGTGTTGTACTTAAAGAAAACGTGCAACGTTCAGAGACGAACGACTTGCATGTTGAAAAGGACTCCATATTTCATCGTGGAATAACTGATGCACATTTGGGCCTTTACAGCCTGAATGGAATGGAGAGAGAAATCGGTAGAGACTTAAGTAACAACAAAGGCTTGAACGTTGAACGCCTAAGTAAAACGGAGAAATTGCTCCTTTTGGAGTACATCCTCTTGGATAGAAACTTTTCAGAACTCAGTGGTCTTCCCCTTCTTCCCCTTGCAGACGAGACCTTTCAAAAGTTCCGAGCTGACATTCATGGATATAATTCAGAACATAGTGTGCTGATTGCATGTCGAAGCCATCCACGAAGCCTCATTCCAGGACGCGGTAGTAAATTCTTGGACGAGAAGGTGGGTGCAGCCCTAGTAGACACTTTGCGTTCTATTGCGGGGGATATGGAGAGGAAACATACAGGACCAACTCAACTAGTGAAACTGTCGCCTTCACTTGTACCAAAGCTACTCCGTGAACGTTTGCCTGACGTTTGGAGAAAGAGTTCTGTTGTCGTTCCTTGGTCTGATAGCGATGAGACTCTACCCGACGATCTCTGGCTACGGGGGCTATGGACCTGGCTTAAATCTGAGTTCCCCAAAGATCTCTCCCCATTCGAAGGTATTCCTCTTATTCCACTGGCAGACGGGAGGTCAGACAAGCGACAGCTCATAAAATTAAAACATGAGCATCGTGTCATTCAGAGTTCTTCTTACTTTGCGTCTTTACCAAGAACTGTGGCAAATGCACTACAAAAGGCGGGGTGCTTTGTTCTACATCACTTACCCCCATTTTGTGATCATCCAGCTTTGAAATACTATATCGAGCCACCGACGCCCTCGGGTGTACTTAAGGTGCTTGCAACGGGCATTAATGAGGCAGGAAATGACAATCTTCTCAGCTGTTCTGTTGACGAGAAATTGACGATTCGCGCATTTCTTTCTAGCTTGAGGAATCCTTCGGACGATGAGGTACTAGCGTTGATGACGTTGCCGATATTTCAAACCTTGGACGGCACGACATTTACTTCAGTGCAACCGGGCAGACCACTAACAGGCACAAAACTTGACGTCGCCCCTCCAAAACTACACCTTCCATCGGGTACGAAGATTCCGAATGCTAAACAGATACTCTCGGCTGCTGATGACGACTCTTACCAACTACTGCGACGACTTCCGGTTCGGATTCTAAACACGTCGAGCTTTCTGATCGACAAGGTGTTTCCTTACGTCGAAAGCGGAACCTTTTATTCTAGAGAACAAGTGTCAGACTTAATGTTTTGGGTGATCCAAAGGCTACCTGCCTTATCAAGTGATAACAAATCATTTCCAGATCATTTAAAGACTGTGAGGTTTGTTCCAGTTTCGAATGGTAGCTTGAAGCCTCCTTGCGAGCTCTATGATCCCGAGGACGAGTCAATCCAAAAACTGTTTCAAGGCGAATCAGATGTGTTTCCTGCTGAAGAATTTGCCAAAGCTCACACGCTAAGATTGCTTCGTGTATTCTTAGGCCTGAGACGAAGACGCTCGCTGGAAGCCAAAGACGTCCTCTTGATAGCCAAGCAGATCACTCAAGCTCCAGAGGATTCTGCCCTAAGAAGGGCTAAGGAACTGACGCAGTTTTTAAAAGATAACTCATATCTGGTTGAACACGAGGTACAGTTAGAAGAAAGTGCCGGCCTTGTGAGGAAAGTCTCTCTGGGCAGCGTTCTATCTAGTCTGCCCTGGCTCCCAGCATCTCCAGAACCTCTCAGCGAATACCCATCACGTATGCCTTGGTTCGGTGTTGCAAGAAGACTATACTGTCCAAAGGACATGAGAGACGCGGACATGGTCAACATCATTGGTTCATCTATGCCTGTGCTCCGAGAGAGTCTTGACGAAAAGCTCAAGAACGCCTTTGGGTGGACTTTTCCACCTCCGATTTCTTACGTTGTGGACCAGTTGAAGGGCGCGATTACTTGGCACCAACAAGAGTTCAAGTCTCCAGAAATGGAACTACTCAAGTTTCGAGCAATGTTGAAGGATATCTACAGTCATCTTTCGAGTGAAATGGTAATAGCTGAGGCTTTTCTCGTCCTCAAGGAGTATTCGTCTCTGTCGTGGATGTGGCATGGATCAGGCTTCGCAAGGCCAAGCTGTGTTGCCTTGAAAAATGAATGTCAACTGGAACTTAGACCTTATATGTTTGTTCTGTCTGACGATTTTCAGAAGTATTCCTCACTATTTAAACGCTGTGGTGTGTTGGAAACTTTAAATGATACTTCAGCTCTGAATGTTCTGTACATGATTCGAGATTGGCACCAGGAGAAGAAAAGAAGCATGGAGGAAGTGAAGCGCGATCTTCGGATGGCTCGCGATGTTCTGGATTACCTGACGGGAGACGGAACACCTCTTCCTCCTGAAATTCGCAAAAACGTTTTAACTCCAATTCAGACCAAAGAAGACGTGCTCATTCTTCAACCGTGCTGTGATGTCAGTTTCTGCGATGCGGAGTGGTTGAGGCTCGGCAACTCCGATGGCGACATCCCCGAAGTTGGACTTATGGTGCACAAGTGCATTTCCACTGAGACGGCACAACTGTTAGGAATACCTCCTTTGAGCAGAAATCTGGCGGTAACTGAGACTCTCGGTTTTCAGCAGAGTGGCCCACACGAACCAGTCACCACGCGTCTGAAAAATATATTGACAGATCACAGCGACGACATAGCTATCTTCAAGGAGCTAATTCAAAATGCAGACGATGCAGGGGCAAAAGAAGTGAAGTTCCTTCTTGACTGGAGGAAAAACAATGCTGAGAAACTCTTATGTCCTGGTTTGGCGGAAGCTCAAGGGCCTGCGTTATGGGTATACAATGATGCTTGCTTTACGGACAAGGACTTTGAGAATATCACCAAACTTGCAGGAGCTACCAAGGTCGGAAATGAAGGCAAACTTGGACGATTCGGATTAGGGTTCTCTACAGTGTACAATATTACTGATCTCCCAAGCTTTATTAGCCGAGAGTTCATTGCATTCTTTGATCCCCAGACAACGTACCTAGGAGACCTGATCACAGACAAATCTCGCCCAGGAATTCGACTAAATCTTAAGGGCAATCCAAAGGTGATCATTGCTTTTCCAGATCAGTTTAAACCGTACCAAGGAATATTCGGATGCACATTTGAGAATGACGAAGAACACTTTTTCTACGATGGAACGCTGTTCAGGTTTCCTTTACGAACCATGAGACAAGCCAGTGAAAGCGAAATTTGCAGCAAGTATTATGACGAGAATCAGTTTAGCTGCTTGATCTCGGCCTTTCAAGAAAATGCGACAAAGATGATGCTCTTCTTAAAGAATATTAGCACGATAAGCTTTTCTCAAATATCAGCGTTTCAGAATCCTTCCAGCTCAAATAAAATTTTTAAGGTTACGAAAGAGACGTTGGAGACATTCTCACGAAGAGACTTAGCTCGTAAAGACAAGAACAACAATCATAAAGAAGTACTTTCGAGTGACCTCAATGAAATGTCAAACTTAGACAAACAATATGAAGAATGTCCCAGTTTATCCAAACTAGTTTCGCTCAAATTTCAAACCTACCCAAGCAACACAACCCAGAACGCAACGTGGTTAATAACGTCATGTTATGGAGACAGAAAATCGCTGGAAATGGCAAACAGCGAAGACGGGAAGCTCAATGGTTTAATACCCAAGGCTGAGGTCGCTGCTCTACTGTCAAGCTCTAACAAGGGTAACAGGCAATGGAGCCCAGAGAAAATCGTGGGAGAAGTTTTCTTTGGCCTTCCGCTTGGAGTGGAAACAGGCACACCGGTTCACGTAAATGGGTGTTTCGCAGTAACAGCCAATCGCCAAAACCTGTGGGAAGATACTGGTGGTGGCACGTACTCGCAAAAGCCGATCGAAGTACTTTGGAATCAGTACCTGCTGGAAGACGCTGCTTCAAAGGCCTATGTACAGCTGTTAGAAGAGATTGCAACTCTTCGAGAACGGGGAAAAGTTATGGACCTTTCATTTGATGCTATTTGGCCAGATCCAGAGAAAGCGCCTTCCAAGACTTGGAAAACGTTTGCATACAGTGTTTATGAGAAGATATGCAGTAGTTCAGTCCCTCTTGTGAAAACTCAGTTGCGATGGGTGTCTATTAACGACAGTGTCTTTTTGGATGAGAACGTGATGATGCTACCTGAAAGCTTCCCGATCATGTGGACATGTGGCTACAATGTTGTTCAACTTCCAAGATTCGTATCTATCGCTTTTCAAAAATGTGTCCCATCAATCGTTGAACAAACCGTCACATTGGAGAAGTTTGTTTTCGACGTGTTTTTCCCCAACATTGCCTCGCTGCCGAGAGATTTGAGAGATCCAGTTACATGTCACGTATTGGATGAATTTTTCAGGGGTGTTCGCAAGTTTGAAAAACCTTTAAAACAGACGAAGTGCATCCCAACCTCACCCATGGGAATCCAACTATCTCGACCAGGGGATTTAATTGATCCAACTGGTGCTGTCAGCACCCTTTTTCTTAACGAAGAGCCTGTCTTTCCAAGTGGTACTAGCTTTCTTCGACCTGAGAGACGTGCAGCATTAAAGAAGCTCGGAATGGTGGATAACTTAATGGCATGGGAAGGAATCTGCGAAAGGGCCATATTTTTCTCCTCGTTGGCTAACGAAGACATGCAAAAGGCATTACCGCTGTCACGGAACTTACTGACATATTTAAACAACAACATGTGCAAGTTATCTCCTCCAAACAAAACTCAGCGAGAACTGCTCTCTGAGATACGTTTTCTCCCGGTCATGGACAAACCTACAGAATACTGCCTGCCATGGAGAGGTGCAGAAAGTAGAGAAACTAATTTTCTCTGTGCCAAAGAGTTATGCCGGGAGGATTCAAACTACTTGCTTGGGTCAGTTAAGCCATTCTTAGATGAATCTCCAGAGACAGGATGTGACCGTTTAACCAAAGACGTGGCAAAGCTACTGGGATTTAGTAATAAGCATGCTACGATAGAGAACGTCCTTTTGCAACTTCAATATGCTGTTCATGGGTTGGTGGCAAGTGATGCCGCTAATAGAGAGTGCACGAGAAAGGTATGCGTTGCTGTGTATCAGTTTCTTCAAGACAGGATTAACACATCGGATCGGCAAGTCCTCCTAGATCAACTGGATGAACAGCAATGGATATATGTAGATCACAAGTTTGTAACGTCGAGCCAAGTAGCATTTTCATGGCATAACTATGGAGACCCCTTACTTTACTGCCTTCCAGAAGAATTCACCTTGAAATTCAAAGAACTATTTAAGGCACTCGGAGTTAGGGAGTCCTTTTGTAGTCAGGACTTGGTGGACATGCTTTTCATGTTCGAGGAGAGAAAGCAAGGCAAGCCTCTAACACCTCAAGAGTTTAGGACCGTTAAAACATTCCTTGAGGAAATTGTCTTGATGGACGACGAAGTCTTGGATTCGTATTTTGGGCACTTACCATTGCCAGATGTGAATCTTGTGCTGACAACTGCAGGAGACCTTGCAATCAACGATTCGCCTTGGATCCAACACGAAGAGCACATGAAGTGCCTCCACAGCGATATTTCTCCAACACTGGCGCACAGATTAGGCGCCCAAACGATTCGTGAGCAAAAATTAGACAAATATTCTCATAACATTGGAAGACCATTTGGTCAAAGCGAACGCCTCACACATAGAATAAAAACTGTGTTAGAATCCTATCCATGCGATGCTGGAATTCTTAAAGAAGTAATCCAAAACGCCGATGACGCTGGGGCTACAGAGGTACATTTTGTACACGACCCACGCCAACATGGTACCACACGTATTTTGTCGGAGAAATGGAAAGAACTTCAGGGACCCGCTCTATGTATCTATAATGACTGCGCCTTCACAGAAAGCGATATGGAGGGGATACAGAGGCTTGGAATTGGAAGCAAGGTAGAAAGCCCTGAGAAAACGGGAAAATATGGAATCGGGTTTAATGCCGTATACCATGTGACTGATTGCCCAAGTTTCATCACGAATGGTGATGTACTCTGTGTACTTGATCCACACGCCCGATATGCACCAGGTGCAACTACAGAATTTCCTGGACGCCGCTTTGAGCCCCTTGACAATGAGTTATGGAATCATTTCGCCGATCTCAGACCCTGTTATTTGGAAGAGTTTTTCGAACTGAAAAACTCAACTTTGTTTCGCCTTCCAATCCGAACAAATTCACAGGCCATGAAGTCGGAAATCTCATCAAAGTGTTTCAGTAACTCAGACATTGACCACTTGCTCACAATTTTTGAAGGAGAGATTCGGGATATTTTGATGTTCCTCCAAAGTGTGACAAAAATAAGCATCTCACGGATAGAAAACAACAGACTGGTAAGAAGATACGAGGCAACTACAACGATCCAACGTGCCGATCTACCGAAGGTTCGTGCTCTTGATGCAGAAATAATGCGATGTAGGGGACTTAAAGCCAACTGCATCCCTTGGTTCGGGACTACTTACACCATCACTATTCAAGACACTCTCGGAAGAAGAGAGGGGTGGGTTGTCCAACAGTGTCTTGGATCTCGAATGTATGGAGAAAAGACGTTAATCCCAGAAGGAAGTGATTATGGACTGCTTCCTCGAGCTTCTGTGGCAGCACGTGTAGTTACAAATGAGGGTCTAAGCCCCTCACGACGGAAACGTTCTTTAAATTCACCATCACAGACAAGCCCGAACTGCAAGATTTATCGTGCCTTCTGCTCTCTTCCACTACCCATTGAGACAGGTCTTCCCGTTCACGTCAATGGGCATTTTGTACTTGACCGTTCCAGGAGAAACCTCTGGAAAGACGATGGCGGTCACGGACAAAGAACACAATGGAATGAATTTATCAAGAATCATGTTCTGGCTCCGGCCTATGCAGAGCTTATTGTGGCTGCTAGGAATCACATTCCTGGCATCTCAGAGGGTATCCACTGGCACTTCAGTGATATCAAAGATGCAACTAGTGGCATGAAATGGTACCATAGGCTCTTTCCCGATCTAGAAAGTATTCACAGCGAATGGAAAGGTATCGCTTTGACTGTCTATAGATTGCTGGCAAGTTCCAACCAACCTGTCCTTCCAATCATACGCAGTGAGCCGCCTCTTACAAACATAGTGGCCTCACCTCTAAGGTTTTCCATGTATGGCACCAATTCACATTGCAATTGTTTATGGGTTCCTCCATGGAGTGAGAAAGATGACCAAGAGGCATTCTTCAGCGTCCCTTCCGATCCAGATTTGGAGGAACTACTACTCAAAGTTGGCCTTCCCATCGTTCACGTACCGCCAAAACTCTATTCTAATTTCAAAGAAGCGGGAGCTATGGTGAAAACTGTGAGTCCTGACATCGTTTTGGCTTACCTGGCAAAAACGAGACATTCTATGCTAGCGCTTCCGTGCTCTATTAAAAAAACTACCTTCAAAGACACCAGTGACCTTAAGCGATTGGTACAGTTCTGCATGGAAGATGAAAATTTTCTTCAGCGTTTAAATGGTCTTCCCCTCCTACTTACCGACGACGAGGTACTCAGAGAATTCGATCAAAACAATCCAGTTTTTCTCACGCCATTTTCCAGTCTTGTGCCTTCCCAACCAGACCTCTTTGTCAACAAAGAATTTATTCCATTGTTTGCCAAGTATTCAATGAATCAGCTTTGCAAGGCGGGGGTCTTTAAACGTTTTGACACTAAGTCTGTTGAGCCTTTCTTGATCCAAATTCTGCCATCTCGATGGTTTGCTTGTGAAAGGCATGTTTCATGGGAACCAGGCGAAGCTGTTATACCGTCAGTGGAGTGGTTAACAACACTTTGGGAATTAATTGTGAACACGTACCAAGAAAGACAATCAAACTTTGAAGATACCGAGGATGCTTCCGAAACACTGCGACCACTTGATGACTGGCCCATTCTCCCGACCTCTAAAGGAACTCTTGCGCCACTGTCCCTGGGCAAGACAGTGTTGGATTTAAGTTCTCGCATCTACGACGACGATAGAATGGTGAGAATCCTATGCAAACTGGGAAGCTCGCAAATAGATTTCAGTGTTCTGCAAAGGGCAAACAGAGAAGAGGCTTCTGTGATTGTATCATCACACCTCGCAAAGCTATACTCCCGAAAAGATGTGATCAGTGTCTTGCATTATTTGTCTAAAGAAGACAACTTCCATTGCGACCTTAGTCAAAGGGAAATTGTTACTCTTCTTAGATTTCTGCAAGAAGACGTCACTACCGTGTACAGCAACCAGTCTCTACTGAAGAAACTCCCCTTTTACAAGACATTAAATGGGAGGTTGGTTAGCCTCGATTCGTACACCTTTTCTTATGTCGTTGACTTACCACAGTGTGTGCCATGGGCAGAGGTAGAGGATCGCATAGAGGAAGACAGTTGCGTCCTGTTAGAAGCAATACAAGAAATCGAACCGCTTTACAAGGCACTTGATATCACTTTCCTTTCTCAACTTGAAGTCTTCGTAAAGTATATCTTGCCAAATCTTGATGTTATGTCTTCATCGAGTATTAAAGTAATTCTGCTGTACATCAGAGACACACTCCTTGTCACCTTGAAGAACACACGTGAGAGAACCACTCTCCTAGAAACACTGCGAGAGACCAATATCTTTCCAGGTGACGGTGGAACACTCTTTCCTGCTAGTAAGTTTTATGATCCTGAGAATGCAGTGTTCAAAGCAATGCTTCCTCAAAGTGACTTCCCACCAGAGGAGTACAGATTATCCCACTGGCTTCCGATGCTCCGACAGCTTGGTTTAAAGCAAACCGTAACACAGCAGCAATTTATCGAGTTTACCGAAGACTTGGCCTCGGAGGCTACGTCTCGATTTAAGGATCCATTAATACAAGACAAATCCAAAACACTAGTCACGTGCTTATTTCAGCAAGATGATTTGCATGATCCAAGCTTCCTTCACATCGTCTCAAGCATAAAATTTGTAGCTGCAGAAGTCGCAGCGGTTGAGCTGAGAAAACTACAGCCCCAATTTGGTTGCCCTTCAATGGAAGACGTTCCCCCTTTCACTGAATTCCACGGCGCTTTACCGTCTGAGCAACAGAGACTTGCCTGGACCTGCATGCCACTTCTCCCAGCTTGGGCTACTCCACAAACCGCCGAGAAACAGCTACTAGAGGACCTCGGGGTCTATCCTCTTCCACCGCTAGATAAAGTCATAAATCACGTTAATGTTCTAACAAAGACGCATAGTGGGAACGTTCACAAAGACACTCCCAAAGAGCAAAGAGAGCTTCTGCATGATGTTATATACGAGTCATTCAGTTTCATGAAGAGCGAGTGCAATTGTCCTGGCACGGTCTTGTCTGAAAGATGTACCAAGTCATGTCTTGCTATTGAAACCATTCTGAGGAAGATCCCATGTGTTCCCGTTGAAGAAGGACGAGTGTTTGTGCAAGGAAGTCAATTGGCGTTTGAAACAACAATAGAACTTGCACCTTACTTCTACAAGGTACCACGAGAGTATGGTCACTTTGAGCATCTCATGAAAAGACTTGGGGCAACTGAAAAACCCACACCATCACAATTTGCGGATATACTTGGGAGGCTTAAAGAGGTGTGTCAAGATAAACACATGGAACCAAACGAGAAAAGAGTGGCAAGAGAGGCAACACATGGCTTCTTTACGACACTGTCACTGTTGGTCAAAGAAAAGAGTGAAGAAACTGCAGCTCGACGTCTGGCATCACTTAATGAACTTTACTTACCTAGCAAAGAAGGTTTTCTTAAGCAATCAAACGAACTGATATTTCACGATTGCCCAAGTTTTGAGCGACGTGCAAGGGACTTTGCTGGCGACTTTGTAGACATAAGTCGGGAGGGCGAACTCACTGCAGACCGCCTTTCGTACCTCTTGAGTCTACTACCATTGCGCCTAAGGGCCAAAACTATTCAGCATCTGCTGCGAGAAGAAATTCATCCAAGCTGCAGAGACAAGCGCTGTATAGCGGAAAGTGACCTTAGTTCAAACGATCCCTGTCCATTTGTGAACAGATATCGGAATGTACTGTTGTCTCCAAAGCTAGTGAATGGTATTCTCAGAGTTATCCGTCACCAAAGACAAACGCCTAATCTTCCACAAGAAGTAAAAGATCAAGTCCAGGTTCTTTGCAGCTCCCTGAGTGTGACATGCATGGCCTCACTGGACACCCACCTAGTTCATTTAGAATCAGGACGGTCACTTAAGGACAGTAATGAGACACAAGACTGTTTCTTAGAAGAACAAAATGGACAATGGGAGTTATTTATAAGGCATGGCACTGACGAAAACCCTCTACACATCCAGCTGTGTTTTCAAGTAAATCGTTTGATTCGCAACCAAATAGAGAAAGAGATTTACCTTCAAGCGATGCTAGCTTGCAGGGTACCAGATGAGATTCTTCCCTCTCTGGACAGATGTGGAGTCGCTCAAGACCTCATGGGGAGTGAGGCGCGGACTACAGAACCTGTTCTTGGATCAGAGATACCAGTCATGTATCACTACCTTCTCAGGCAGGATATTGAGTACTTTTTTCGACAAGGCGAAATAGTGGGCTACGAGAAAGAGCACCGAACGGAAGATGGTGAAATCGATGACAGTGAGCCTCTTTACGTGTACGCAAAAGTAGTAAGAAAAGTACCTAATCGTAAACGGTCTATGGGCACCAGTAAGTTTGATTTTCAAGCTAAATACCGCATCGATATTGGGGAACCTCGCCTCGTGGAGGTCAGTGTTTTGGATTTGTATAAGTTTGATCGCTCTGTCAAAGAGGTGCCCACCGTGCCAATTGAACTCTCAGACTCTCTTGAGGTAACACTCTTTACTGGAGATCCCAACAACACTGAGCAAAAGTCAGCTACAAGAAACGAACGCCTAGAGACAGCAAAGCAAGAAATTAAAGACACTCTTTGGGAAGCTTGGAAGTTGCCTGAAAATGCGAGAAGGAAAGTCATAAAACGCTTGTTTTTGGGGTGGCATCCAGACAAGAATGTTGGCTGCGATATCGCAAATGACGTCATGCAGTTCCTGCTCAACGAAATAGAAAGAATGGAGAAGCTCTTCCCTTCTTCTTGGAGGGAAGATTTACGAGATGCCAAAGAACAGGGACATAGCAACGGTGGTGGAGGATTTCACGATTTCTTCAACCAGTGGAATCAGCGAGCTCGGCAGGAGAGACAAACGTACAACACCTTCAAGCGACAGGCACATCAAGGAACGCCGAACGCCAAACGGTCGACTAACCCTCAGAGAAACGAAGCAAAGCGGTGGCTGAAACAAGCAAAAGAGGATCTAATAGCCGCTAGAAACATACACGCTCAAGAGGCGACCTTCTCAGCTCTGGTTTGCTTCTTATGCCAGCAAGCCACCGAAAAGGTTTTTAAGAGTGCTCTGTACGCCGCCTGTGGCATCTCTGAAAGCCAACTGGAGACACACGATGTGTTGAACCTTGCGTACGAAATTACTGAACTAGATGGGTCCCCTGAGGACATTCCTGTCCTTGCAGCCAAACTGAAGAATTACTACGAACAGACCAGGTACCCTCACTATCACAGAGGTGACGTCATACCATCTGATGCCTTCACTTTTGAACAAGCGCAAGACGCATTGGAGATAGCTGAATCACTCATGGATAAAATAACACAGTTTGTAAATGACAATTTTACTCAAGTGTCGTGACATTCACAAACAGTAAAGAATAACGGGAAGAATAATTTGACAAAGACTTTGAGCTTGCTTTTCCTGACCTCAATGCAACCTGCATAGATATGCTCAGGATACGAACTTCGCACAGTCGAACCTCTCCACAAAAGCGAGCTTGGGAAAGAAAGAAGTGGTCATTCTGGCAGTTGGATCCTTTCTTTCAGGCGATACTGCATGAGACGACTCGCAAAAAAGACTTTAGGAGACACAATGTTGGACCAATATTTTAACACCTCGATACAATGTTGCAACAATGTTGCAATGCTGTGATACGCTGAAAATCGTCGTTGCGAATTGTCCCATAGTGGAGACGTGGCCGTTAGTAGAGGCTCGACTGTGTCAAGCAAAGAAAAACAAGAAAAGAAAAAAAGTTGAAAACAATGGTTTTAAAAAGTGAAAGTAAAATTAGTGTGAAGCAACTGCAATGAATAACTTTCAATGTGTTATATGCTTATTGCATATTAGCACTTTTCCCACTTATTCCGCAGTCAGGTTTACCAAAGTAAACTTACAATATTGTAGGTAACCGGTGTAAAGAAATATCAATTGACGATTTTACATGCTTTTTGAGTTAATACGCAATTTTTCCACTTACTCCATTTTGAATTATAAGCAATGATTTAGACAAAAGTCGTACTGAATTTTTTTAAAAAAAAAAACATGCATCCATTGTTTCTGAAATATTTTCCTCATAGTTATCTGGGCACGGGTGGGGGTAGGGGTGGGGGCTTAGGTACAAATCAACTAGCTAAAAAAAGAACTATTAAATTGTGTGGAGCTGTTGTAACAAGGATATGAATTTATTTTTGGTAGCAATCTGAATAAACCTGAATATATATTGAACTGGTTTCATTGTCATGTCAAAATACCTGATTACACTCCAGAGGTTTTAACCTAAAGTTACAGTTTACTGCCAAGAAAATAAGTTATAGAAACCAAGTGTAAAATGAAGACTGCTGCAAAGGAGCTAGTCTTTATCCCAAGCATATAAATTTACATGCTAGCAGAAGAATGAAAATTTACAAGTTTAGAAAAAACCATTGCCATGACTGGAATGGTCCTCTTCTAGGAATTGAAATACAATGCAATCTTGGCTTAACCCAGAAGTCTGAAGACGGTCCCCTATGATATGATCAAATATAAGAGACCTATTCAGCGGTACTTAAAATGGAAAATTTGTCATGTATAAACCGGTTCTAACTTTTGAAGCTGTGCATGAAATCGTACAGTATGGTGTGTCCATTCAAATATAACCTCTTCCACAGTAAAATAATCTACTAGACTTACAAAAAAGTTCTTCATCCCACTTCATTTCTTGCTTGGCCACTTTGCGGCCTAAAAAGCTTGCTCTACTCGCTTAAAACTTGTGACCTCATGAAGTCGCCTTGAGGCAAGTCTATATTTCTGCTAGCCACTATCACACCTGTAAATAGTGCCTTGTGAAAGTAATATAAGTTTTGATGTGAAGTAATGAAATAATTCATTTTGAACTGCGGTTGTAGATGAAAGTGAAGAATGATCATCGCAGTAAATTTTCCAATTAATTTTAAGCAATTGGAAAGAAGAAGCCTGAAAAAAAATCAGGGCTTCAACGGGATTCGAACCCGTGACCTCCGTGTTGCCAGTGCGTTGCTCTACCAACTGAGCTATGAAGCCACACATTGGAAGCGAGGTCAATTTATTGAGTTCATATCTCCCGTGAGGAGTGAAATGATGTGAAGTAATGAGCTCAATAAATTGACCTCGCTCCCAATGTGTGGCTTCATAGCTCAGTTGGTAGAGCAACGCACCGGCAATGCGGAGGTCACGGGTTTGAATCCCGTTGAAGCCCTGATTTTTTTCAGGCTTCTTCTTTCCAATTGCTTAAATTGGAAAATTTACTGCGATGATCATTCTTCACTTTTAATATAAGTTTTATTTGCACTGCATAAACAGTTTCTTACTTTAAAGTCTGTGGATGAGATCTCACATTGTGCACATTCAACCTGAACCTTGTTGGCAGTCCTGCATGGCACTACTTGACTTATTTTAGCATTTTAAAATAAAATAAGAATAATAAAAATTTACATTGTTCACATTTGGACTTTCAGCACCAGTACGATTTTTATATTCTACCATACAGTATAAACAATGCTGTTCCAAAAAGATGGTTTCATGTCAAGCAGAGGTTCAAGAGTTTTTTAAGGTTGGTTATTAAAAAGCTGGTCATCTTGGACTACATTTCATTGTAAGACAGGCTATTTACAATACCTATCAGCCTTCATCTTTTCTCTCCTATTCAACATTTCTTCGTGCAATGTTCCCTGCATTCTAGCTTTTTTCAGTTTCTTGTTGTCCTCTTCACTTAGGCGCAGATTCCTGTCCTGAAAACTCTGGAATTTCTTGACATAGCTGATTTCATGATTCCGTAGTTCCTTTCCTCCCTCTGGTAAGGTACTAGTCAACACTTTACTGCAACAAATCAAGAAACCATTAAGGCTGGTTTTCACTAGCGACGGAGTTGGAGTCAGAGTCGTAATCAGAAGCGTAGAGCTTATTATGATCTAGTGAAAACAGCATTCTGATTCCACTAACGACTCCATTGCTTACGTTCTGCTTATGACCTGGTGAAAACAAGATTGTCAGTGTCGGAAGCAGAAGCAGAAGAACCAAACCAATAGCAAAGCATGAGAACGTGCATTGTGATTGGTTTATCCTTCTGCTTCTGCTTCAGACTCTGACAATCTGGTTTTCACTAGATCATAAGTGGAACGTAAGTGACAGAGTTGTAAGCAGAGTCGGAAGAAATCAAAATGTTCTGATTCTTCTGACTCTGATTCCATCGCGCTTATGACTCCACTTACGATTCACATTTTTGATTTTCACTAGGTCATAAGCACTCTTACAACTCCACTTACGACTCCAACTCCAACTCCGACTCCGTTGCTAGTGAAAACCAGCCTTAAATAACCTGACTCATCTGTACTCCTTTAGCTCTTAGAGTGAACCATCCATAGATGTTATGTAGTTGTATATTTTAAGCCTGTGGACAAAATCCCTTTTGGTTACCATCCAAATAAAAACCTCTTCAGTAGCAAAAAAACATTGTAAGGAAAAATTGGTTCAAGTCACTTGTAGGGCTTCAAATGATTTGAAAACTATGATAAGGGTGGGCAATGGGTCAGTCAACAAGGGATTCAAGGCTAAAATAGCTGTTTGGTGAAATCTTTCTCCTAATTTTCTGGGTTTCCAGTCATTTTGGAGTGGAAATAAAAATTTCTTCAGCCCCCTTCCACCTTCTCACCTTGCATGATCATTGCTTGCCCATAGTCCTTTGCTTGCCTCTCACAAGTAACTCTTTTCACAACACTTTCTGTTCATTTTTTAGTAAAGTATTCCGTACTGTATAACTCAGAGATAAGCGTCCATGTTAATGCGCTTCAAATGCGTTAGCGAGACATTTGCTTATGCAGGTCTGTTAGTCTAATGTGTTCCACAAGTGGGTTTGCATCACAACTGATTAGCACTTATGAGCTATTATTGTTCATTGTTTATTGTTAAAGCGACAGCTGCAACAAAAGGCTTAACAATGTCTACAAGACTTGGTGTCTCTGTGTAAGTCTGCATATGAGCCAACTGGCTCATTAGAGCAGAGCTTGACGCAGTTTCCATGGCATGAAGTGACTAAAAACTTTTTCTACTCCCTACTGCAGGATGGGATACCAGTCCCCTGCAGGGTTATCCCCATCAGTATGTTACCTGGGTGAGAGAGGACAAGTGGACCAAAATTTCTTGTCTAAGAAAACAGCACAACAACAAGGCTTATTACAATATTATTTGCAGGATAATAAGATTAACAGATGACAATATGCCTAGGTGTGGATTTTACTTTATATCATTAAACCTACAGCTGCAAATGTAGAGTAGGCAGAAAATATTCCACCAGGGGGGTCATGGAGACCATCTGAGGGGCCACCAAGACCACGTGCAAATTGTTCTTGTTATATTTAACTTAACACTCATATGTCACCTGTCAGGTCAGAAAGCCTTCTTTGTCGGGTCATTGACCCAAGACCTGTCTCTTATCTGGAACACTGCGGGAGTGGCAAAATTGCATGCTGCTGGTTCATTTTGACTGGGCTGCAGGTGAGCTACCCTGCTAGCAGAGGCTTTTCCCTTGTGTTTCTCAGCGTTGTACTGCCATTCTCTTCGCGGTTTTGGCTGCTCGCATTTTGTTTTGGTTGTTTCTGTGCCGAGGAAAAGACCTCTGCAGACAGTCATTTGGGATTCCTGTTGAGCATGCACGAGATGAAAATGTGGTTACCATGGAATTTCTGGGTCACGTGTTGGTAATACGACAGTTTCACTTTCTTGCACCTCTGGTTTCTAGCACTTCATGACCAGCCAAACTGACAGTATGTTCATGAGATGAGGCATCGAGCTTACAGGCTGTAATTCCTAGCTTGGTAACTGAGGCTATCTGATCATCTATCAGAGCGTTCAGCGGGGAAATAACGAGTACAATCGGCACTTCACTGAGGAGGCCAAGATGCTTGGAGACCGATGGAGCTAGTTGATATATCAACGACTTCCCATGACCTGTTGGTAAACTGATGAATGTATCTTCGCCATTCAATACACGAAACAAAGCTTTGGATTGATATTTAGTCACAGACTCGATTGAACTGTCTTTAAGGGCTTCTAAAGCCTTTTCAACAGCGTCATTGAAACTTTCACGGGAAAGACTCGCACTCACCATGTTGATATAGCGGGCTCACTTTTGCACAGCAAACTAGTACAAAAAAGATGCACAAGTCGATAAAACCGGTTCCACAACCGGTTTAGTCATGTGATTACCTCCTAGATCTTGGAGGTATCTAATACGCATGCTCAACAGGAATCCCAAACGGCTGTCTGCAGAGGTCTTTTCCTCAGCACAGAAACAACCAAAACAAAACACGAGCAGCCAAAACCACGAAGAGAATAGCAGTACAACACTGAGAAACACAAGGAAAAAGCCTCTGCTAACAGGGTACAGGTGAGCCTAAACACCACCTGCAATTCTTATGTGGATGACTTCTCTGTAAAGCTAATGCTAAAAAAATACTAACTTCTCATAGTGTCAACACAAAAACCTAGATGACTTACACTTTTGCAGCACTGGTTCTTATGTAAAATGTTTCCTTTTCTCCAATGATTTTCTTTGTTGCAGAGAGTTGACCCTCATCACTCACTGACAAAAAGCAGCCATTGTATGTTTCAAGGGCAGCTTTATCCTCTTCAAACACACACTCAAACTGTTCTTGTGGACCAATGGCATCAGATCTACCACTGACATTTCCCATCATATCAAGAGACATGTATTTCCCTGTCATTGGAAGAAAGAGTGAAAACATGTATTCACAAGCAACTACAGAATGCAGGGGCAAATCACGACAAATGTTTCAAGAATAAGAAAGATAAATATTTAACCTAATAAAGTGTTAGATACATTTTAAAGAACAAGTGAAAGTACATTGTATATATTTTAGGGGTTTGGTGGCTTGTCAGTCAAAGTAAGAGTCTTGAAGAATGAGAAAGATACTGGTATATATATTTTAGTGGCCCAGCACCTCAGTGGCTTTTCAGTTAGGAGTACTGAGTCACCAAGCCACTTAATGATAAGGTTATTTATCCCATTAATCAACCTCTGAGCCACTTGAAAGAATAATAATTCTAAAAATAGTTGCCCTGTATTCTGTGGTTATGCCCATCAATGGCAATGCATTTCAAAATTTACTTATGGGAGCAAAAAGTTAACCAGTCCCAGAGTAAATGAAAAGAGTCTTGTGAGGTGGTTCCAGCTGTTCAGTCTGTGGATTAAATCGAATGAATTACTGCGCTTTTCAAAAACATGCGAACTCTAAGTTCAAAATCTGCTTTCACAATTGCGTTTTTTGCTGCCGTCAATCATAATTACGATCACAAGCAACGAACCTAGAAACACAGAAACACACAAAACGGATCGAAATCCACCAATCACAAATCAGAAACCATGACCTTTTGAACCTTTTAATGTAAAGTTTTGTTTCCTAAGAGGTCCGTTAAGATGATTGATGGCAGCGAAAAACGCAATCGTCAGTTGGCCTTTTAGAACCTCAGAATTTGCATGTTTGTGAAAAGCGCAGTAAACCTTTTCAGCAATTAACAAAATGAAATTGGAAATTTTTGTTAAATTTACTTAAGGAAGGGAGAGAGTTAACCTTGAAGGCAAACAAAAATTCTCTTGGCCAGTTTACAAAAGGATGAGGCCCCAAGTGAACTATCAACGATGACACAGCCCTCAACAATATTTTCAACTTCTACTGGTATTCTTCTGCAAATCCAATTCCAAGAGAACTTGCTGGTGATTTTGTCTCCTCGCCACCTACTAGTGAGCTTACAGATAGAAAATGTGCAGCCATTCAGATTTGGGATAGGATACTGGGAGTGTTTTATGAAAGGATGTGGACAATAACAAGGTATTCAATTTGTGGAATGTCGGTCGTTTCGTCAACGAGTCGTTTCGCCAACGGTCGTTTCGCAAACGTCTCTGGTCAGTTCGCAAACGTGTTGAAGTCAGTTCGCAAACGTGTAGAAGTCTGTTCACACAGTCTGCAGATTTCCGATGTCAACGTTTGAGCATACAAACTAACTCTCGAGCTTAAGTCATACAGTCTTGTAGCTGTAATCCGCAAATCAATCTACCAATATGAAACATGTCTTACTGTTGTTGTGTTCTAACAACACAACTACCAACAAGATCCACGGGATAAAACGCCGCCATCTTGGAATGAAATATTAACATGGTTGCTAAGTGACGAAAAGTGACTTCTTCGGCGCAGAAGATACAATAAAAACTTTCCATTTCGTGTAACGTGTTTATTTATAACTAGTTGTCGAGTGATCGTGAAGCCAAGTTGAATGACATGAACAGAACTCGCAGCCCTTTATATACTGGAGTGCCCAGTGGGAGCGGATCAAAATCACAGCAGTGTGATTGGTAGTCGATCAGACACGGCAACATTGATTTGTCGTTTTATACTAAATAGGTGACAACTAACTCTACTTAGTATAACAATAGTACGCGCGTGTTTCCTACGAGGTAAGCTGTATGAAACAAAACTCGTATCGAACCCTTTACCACACGCATGTTTAACGCGCATGTAAGCCAATCTCGTACCCAGAGTCTTCTAACTCTTTAGCCCGAAGACTCTGGGTACGAGATTGCATGTAACCGAATGGGACGAACAATCATGAGGGTGTCAATGGGGTTAACTGATCAACGTATAAAGGCCTTTTTTCACTATCGTAAGCGTATAAATTACAAAATATTAACTGAAAAGCGTATAAAAACAGGTGATTTTTTAAGGGTATACGGAGCGAAGGAGACCCAAAAAGTTAGAAATTGATTGAAAAAGTTAAAGACTTTCTAGAATAAAAAGACCATATGGTGAAATAGAATGATAGAAATGTATTTTGTCAATATTCCCACCGCTTAAGCTCCTCCTCTAGCCTGATCGAGCTACTGGACAGGGAGGCGAAACTTACAGCTGTCACCATTAGGCTGGCCTCCGAGAGGAAATTGAAACGCATGCAGCGTAAAACTTATAGACATCTTCAAGCTAAGTTATTTGAACACTGGGAGCAGTACGACAACCGACAGAAGACCGCTTCACAGCTTCTCAAGCTCTGTTCTCATCTAAACGGCCCAGCACGTGGACAGTAGGGCTCGAGGAATAATTGTTCATTAGTCGGTTTAGTTACATGTAATAGTAGTTAAATATAATGATTTGAAATCGTCTTTATAGGGGCGGGTGTCCCTCTGATCGCCCACACGTCCCCGCATGAAATTGTCTTTATTGGGGCGCGACGGTACAGATGTATTACCGAAACCGGAAATGGGAAGCGAAGGATATTGAGACTTTCAACTTACGTCACTTAGCAACCATGTTAATATTTCATTCCAAGATGGCGGCGTTTTATCCCGTGGATCTTGTTGGTAGTTGTGTTGTTAGAACACAACAACAGTAAGAACACAACAACAGTAAGACATGTTTCATATTGGTAGATTGATTTGCGGATTACAGCTACAAGACTGTATGACTTAAGCTCGAGAGTTAGTTTGTATGCTCAAACGTTGACATCGGAAATCTGCAGACTGTGTGAACAGACTTCTACACGTTTGCGAACTGACTTCAACACGTTTGCGAACTGACCAGAGACGTTTGCGAAACGACCGTTGGCGAAACGACTCGTTGGCGAAACGACCGGTTACCCAATTTGTGAACGTCTTTGATCGCGTATTTAATAGTTTCTCGATCCCGGTACGTACGTACCATAACCCGATTTCAGTGCTATTTTTTTATCGGACAACTGCACTGCAGTAAATACTTCAACAGGAGCCGGTGAATTTTCGCCATCATCCCTCGGTTCACCAACAGAAAACAAACCACTGTTTAGGGCCTCCACGTAAGATTTTTTAAACGTTTGCAGCGCGACGTTACCGCTAGCTTCAGCGAATGATTCAACTTTTCTCCAACTACCATGGCGAAGTGCATCGATATCAGATGGTTCTCCTTCTTCTTCTCTTTCTCTCTTCTTCTTCTTGTGCTTTCGTTTTCTTGAGCTATCGTCCATTCCTTTGAGTTTCAATCGACCTACTTTCACTTGCTTGTAGTTGTCCGCCATCTTGAGGATTGACGGAAAGTAACTTGAGCCCGCGATAAAGAAAAACTCATGAACAGTAACATGCTCATGTAAGCCAACTGAAGTGTATCCACGGTGATCGTGGAACTGGGGAAGTTGTCACAAAATGGCGTTCTACAGTCATTTTCGAAAAATCACAGTAGAGCCTGTGTTGTTCTCTTACATGATGTGCTTATTTATGTCATTTCCCCTTATCCAACAGCTCGCGTTCAAAAAGATTTGCCACGAGAAATACGATGGTGAAATTTGCAAAAACCTCACCAAGCCACAAGAAATCTATGTGCAGCAAAAGACATCGAAATGGATTTTGTACCAGTCTGTTGCATTGACTTTACCATCGATCTTTGCCTCCCTGCTCCTGGGTTCATGGTCGGACAAAGTTGGGCGTAAAATCATCCTCATTTTGCCTTCCGTTGGAAGCGTTTTGCTGTACATTAATTACATAATGAACGCCGCATTCTTTTCACTGAATGTCAATTTTATTATCATCGGCGCTTCCTTCTCTGCACTGTTTGGAGGTTTTGCTACCACGCTCTTGGGCGTTTTCTCCTACATTTCGGACATCACTGACAAGTCCCAGCGAACCACGAGAGTAGCCGTTTTAGAATCCATGATTTTCCTTGGCGGGACTGCTGGCAATTTGGTGGGTGGAGTGTTGGTTGTGCACCATGGTTTTATGCCTGCGTTTGGCCTTTGTTTGGCCCTAAATGTGTTAATAATACTGTACGTAAGTTTAGTCCTTCCAGAGTCGTATTTTCCTCAACAAGATCATGAAGGAAACTGGGCTTTACTTGCAGTACACAATCACCTGAAAGCATCAATAGAAGTCTTAACCAAGACTAGGCCTAAACACCAAAGACTGAATTTACTAGTGATTTTGTTTGGCATACTGTCCTTCAATTTAATCAGTAAGTAGGTTATGTTATTTTTATACAATATACAAGAAACCACCCAAAGTTACAGGCCAAGATTTGGCAATCTAGTACAGCAGTCCAGGCTTCTAATAAGAAATTTGGACCACAGGTACATCTACCAGCAACAAGGATGTCTTCTCATGGACAGCAGAACTAGGGAAAGAGGGACACTTTTTCTAGACTTACTAAGAGGAGAATCTTCTCAACCTCCCCACTTAAAGTCACTAGTCAGGTCCTTCCCCCTCTGCTATCCCTGCTGCTTATTCTAAGATGATTTGTTGGACACAATATCTGAGTAATAAGACAAGGGTAGTCTCTCCAGTCCATTTTCTTTTTACTGTAACTGAAAATGGCTCACGCACTTTGCAGTGTGGTAGACAGTGATTTTCGGAGTCTAGCTCTCTCCTATTGATCAACACCAAACCCACTACCTACAGTTAGCATTACCATGGCTTTATCCAGTTTGCATATTCAATAAGAGATCAATGGAATCTGTTTTTTTCTTTGGTGTGATGGTTCTTATGTACATGTAGCTCATGTGAACTAATACCAATATGCCTTGTGTATTTGTCATTCTTTGAACCTTAGAAAGTCCTTGCACAGCTGTATTTGAAACAACAGCTATTTTCTTTGTTCTTTGAAAGTGTACCAGAAAGTCTCACAGTGTTCAATGTTGCCAGACTTCAGTTCTTACTAATTCAGGTGGTTTCTATATGATCATCAGAATTATTAAGAAATTGTTCAGATCACTGGACATTACAAAATTTTGCAGCAATGGAACTCTGCTTAGTATGTTAACCATGTTGTAGAGTGTTTTATTTCACCAGTGGAATCAACTTAAGTCCAGGTATAGCACTGTTGAGTGAATTGACTTTCTGGCAAACTGATAGCCACTACTGTACATACATGTGTTGGTGAATCATACAAGTCTGTCTGCAAGCCAGTGCTGAAATCTTTGTGCTGGATCCCCAAAAGTGTACCAGGATTTGAGTATGTGTTTTGATTGGCCTGTTAAAAGCCAACTGTTTTTGATTAGCCAATTAGGTGAAAGGGAAAAGTAAAACATATAATTTTGGTAATTTGTTGAGTCTGCCAGGGTTCCATAACAAGGATTTTGCTGCTGCTTCGCAGACATTACTAGCAAGGGTTAGATTAGGTCCACAACACAGTACAGCAAACCGACTGCAATTCAATCACACCATGTATCAAGCAGTCATGATATAAAAAAAAATGAAGTATGTTAAACTACAGTGGTGACGGTCAGTGTTTTCAAGAGGTTTACATTTTACTGGGGAAATTGTGGTGCTTTGGATTAATGGTTGTAACTTACAATGTGTACAAGAAGTGGTCAACAAATATAGAAATTTGACTGCATCTCTTGTAAACAACTTAGTTTTCCCAGTCATGCGCAGGAATGGGCATGGGTAGCCCTTGGAGGAAAGGGGAGGGGCTCTGATTTGTATAGGTTCAGTTCAGTGATGTTACGTATAATAGATTTTTTGTTGTGAAAGGTTTAAACCCAGGAGTTATTTCATAAGTAGGTTGGGTATGATCATCCGGGTGAATGTGGTCCTGAATAGGACTGTTGTTGTTGCCTGTGACTGACTTTTTGACAACCTGTGCGGTAGTCATCTTCAGAGTCAAAGTGAGACTTTGTATCACATATCAGTTGATGGTATTAAATTCTGGTTATTGATCTGATTGGTCAATTAAGTTGGGTTGTTTTTGTTTGTCTGTCAGTTAAGCCGCGATGTTATTGGCTATGAAGACTCTTAATGTCATTGGTGTGATTCAATCCATCTTTTGCACTGCTAAACAGTCATTTATTGTTAGTCAAATTGTCATTAATAATAATAGTTACTTTCATACATTATTGTTTTCAGTTTTTGTTGGGGTTAATGATATCACAGCCTTGTATTGTAAGCGCAGCCCACGGAACTTCAGTCCAGCCTTAATTGGTTATTTTTTTGCGGAGGTATCATTTGTGAAAGGAATTGGAGTTGTTTTGGTAATACCATTGCTGAACAAGATCCTTAAATGGACAGACCTTACAATTGCCATTACTGGTGCTGTTGTAGGCATTGGATTTTATATCTTCCTTGCTTTTGCATCAAACAAATGGATGATGTTTGTTGGTGAGTTTAATGCATGTGAGGTGGCTTTTCTCAGAGCCTTTACTTGTCCTGCTTATCATAATTATTGAAAAATAAGCAGCTCAACCTTACATTAAATGTACTTGGAAGCTCAGGTTAGAAAACAAACTGTCAGATAATAAATACTTAATGACTGATCTTGAGGGAAACAGTTAACTTTGTTTCCCGTGAATTGAGGGAAACATACATGTACAAATTGAGGGAAACAAAATTAAATGTTTCTCCAAGGGATCAGTCTTTAAGTGATTTGTTATTTGTTATTTGTTATGCATAGCTGGAAATTCATTTTATAAACCTCGCAGTAACGGCGGTCCTGGTCAACATTCCTGGGTAACAGTGTACTGTCACCCTCTGACGTCAGAGATTTTGCATTGTTGCCCACTCAGAGATTTTGGCGGGAAACAGTTTCATTGTTAGATGTCATGTGACCTTCAAGTAACCAATGAGAGTGCACACTGTTGGGAAAAAATTTCCATCTATATAACAGTAGATTTTAATACCCTTGGAAGCTGAAGATGATTTTGAAGAATGTTATGTTTATAAAGGGTTTCATTTATTGTTTTGTCTGACAATTGTCACTATAGATATTGACTGTGTACTGCAGATCTTTCTTCATCATGGTCAAAACATCACGATTAATATCTAAGAGACAATTTTAAGGCAAGCAAATTTTAAATGAAACCTGTTATACACATTAACTACGATAAACAATACAAAGTATCGTTCATGAAAATTAATAATTATCCTGTTTGTGACTTTAAATCTGCATAAGGAAAATCATGTGACTGCAAGTTGCAAAGGGCCTATTACAGACTAATATTGCTATAATTATTGGACAGAACCTCATGGTCCCAATGGTCTCTGCAATAATACTAGTTGACTGACAGTGTTTTTAGAAGTGGATTAAACCCTGAAACAAAGCTGATTGTTAATACTTTTTTTTCCAGGTGGATTAATTGCTGTGGGTAGTAGTATCCTACCTCCATGTATGAGGTCCAAGTTGTCAAAACAAGTGGAACCATCTGAGCTGGGTAAGTGATAGAAGTTGAGCAAAATGATAATTATAGGCAAATCTTTGTTTACACTTTTTGCCTCATTAACAATTTTATACTTATCACTATCTGATGACGCTAATAAAATAAAAACTCTGAATATTGAAAGGGCATAACAGTTTCAGTTATCCCTGAAAACTCGAGCCCAATACACCTAATGATTTCGGAGAAATTCCCCTCTAAAAACTCGAAATTTTACAGAGAATGTATGGCTCATTAACTTTTTTGCCACACAGCAATTTGGCAGGTTTTAATGGTTGATATTTTGTTCAATATTGCTTGCAAAGAGCTGGAAATTGCACAAATTGCTCAACTTAATCTGCTCTTTCATTTTTGGCATTTAGTTCATTTATGCTAATGAGAAAAAAATGTAAACAATGATGTCAGCAAAGATTCACCTATTGTGTCGTACCAGAAAAATTCCATACCCGCCCCCCTCCTGGAGGGCAAAAGAAAAAACTAGGGGAAGGGGGGCTGAAAGGAGGCACTTGTAAGGCAAGGGGTGGGAAGTGACTTCTTGAGGTCTATTTTCTGGGAGCTCTGAGTAAGATTCAATTTTGGTAGGCTTTAAAAAACGAACAGATGCTCTGTTGAGCAAGCTATCAGTTGTTTTATTGTTTTCATTGATAGTCTTTTACTGTTGGCTGAATTATTTTTGTCACTGTTTTTTAATTTTTCTGTCACTGTCAATAATTGTCAATTGTCGCACATGACAACACAATGTTGAACTGTGCAACTCATCCCTAACACAGACATTTTATTCTTTTAGTACAGTGTATGTAATGTTTTTACGTTTTTCTTTGCTGGTTGTAACCCTATACAACCCTAACGAGACAACTAAGTGTGAGGGAGTGGGGTGAGTTTATTTGTTATATTACATAATTAATGCAACCAGCATTTTTTTACTGATTTTGATAATTGATTGTGGACCATCAATAACACTGGCATCTTTTTTGATTTACACTTTTTTGTTTGTTGCAGGTACAATGTTTGCTCTTACTGCATCATTAGAAGTTTTAGATACTCTGTTGGCCTCTGTTATCTTCAACAATATTTACAGTGCTACAGTGGATTGGATGCCTGGGTTTTGTTACCTTTTGATGTCAGCAATACTCCTCATCCCAATAATCTTAATGATGTGAGTTGCATTTACAACACAAGTAAAATAATGATTATAGTAATAATAATAATACCAGAAATAATAGTAATAATTTAATAGTCATCATCGTCATCATTGTCATCGTCATCATCATCATGATTATTGTGACAATTATTATCATAAAGATCTGGAAATTGAAGTTGCTGGAATGTGGGGTAGCAAGGCTAATTAACTCATCCCTGTGGACTGTAAGTGGACTACTAGAGTTGAAAGGGTTAAGTTTAGTATTTATTACCTTCTAGAGTTTAAAAAAACAGGTTTGATTTTCTTTTTCTTAACTTGGTTATGCTGTTGCTCCTCCATTTTTAGCTGGTTGTACATCTTACAAAGACGTGATGATGCTTATTCAGCAATGGATACTGTGGGCATATTATCAAGCTCGGAGCATTCTGTCAATTATGGATCTCCTAGTGAAGATCCACAAGCATAAAGAGGTTGCACTGCAGTGGTGGCCAGCAGTTTGTTGTTAAATTTTCTAACCATAGGGAACCTTTGTGTCTTGGTAATATTCATATGCATGTAATGTTTAACCCTTAATTTAGCCCTAAGAGAGATCAGCATCAAATTCCTCCTTGTGATATCAATGCCTTGTAAAACTCGAGTGGTCAAAATTAATGAGAATTACAGACATGATCACACAAGATGAATTTGCTTGATATTTTATCAACTTTTCCCCACTACTTCTGTAGGAAATGAATAGGGGCAAAAAATGAGAATTCAAATTTTGATCTTAGGGTTTAAGGGGTTAATACTGCTATAATCAAACATATATAGAGGTCACGGAAATAAGAGAACTGTTCAAGATAAAAAAAATCTTGATTAAGTATTAACATTATTAACATTAATAGTACCATAAAGAGGGAGGAAACATTTTCAAATTTGAGAATATTGGTCTAGAAAAAACATTCATACTCGTGCATGCATCTCATTCTTGAGGAAAGAATGACAAAAGAGCTTTTTAAAATAATATTTATTGTTATAAGTCTCACAATCCTGTGCCCCACTGATAATGTAGAATTAATGTTTATCCTGTTGAACCTTATCAACCGGGTTAACATTTTATGAAGAAAAGTATTATCTTACTAATTAAGTGATTTATAAGCAAATTCTCTGCACATGCATTTCACGTTTTGGTGGATTTTTAAATTGTTCTTTGTTAAAAACAATGTAACATTTCAGTGTTTACTGTTGTGCAGAACCAGTACAGTACACAATGGTTTGAGTAGTGATATGAGACCAGATCCTGATTTATTTTGAAAGTTATATCAAAATAACCCAAAGTTTAGAACAGTTTGCAGTGCAGTTTAAAAAGATTGTGAGACTCAACAATTGTACTGATCACAGTCTATTTTCATGAGGCCTTCTCTGTGGCATTGCTACAGCAGCTCTAATACTTTGGACATGTTTGTTTTTATTTTGAAATCAAGGCTGGTATACTGTAGTTACCTAAACAAATTAATTTGGATTCTGGACTCAGCAAACATGTGTACATAAAATAATAATAAAAATAAGAACAACAACAACAACAACAATGTTCAATAATAATGGAAACTTTATTTGTGTTTTTTGAATGTACAATTGTAAATCTCGCTACGTATAGGCAATTTACAAATGCTGCTTGAGATTGAATTATTAAAAATAATAATAATAATAAAAAGCAAACAACAAAAACAAAACAAAACAAAATCAAACAAAAAAAAATTCACAATAAATCAAAATTGCATTAAGTCTGGGCTATCCCAGTTCCTGTTTCTACAACAAAAGATGTAATACGTTGCTCTAATGGCTATATTTATCACTTTCTTGATTACATAACGTTGGTGCTTTTTGTCAATGCCAATGTCATTCATCATGTCTAAGAACGTGGAGCAATCATTGGAGAAAACGCCAAGGGAACTCATGGAGAGATTTACAAATCTCACACATCTGTAATTTCTACTCATTTCGTTGATCAAGTTCACATATTTTTCTTTCTTACGCACTGCATTGTTGTTAAGGTTGGACTCGAAACCAACTGTTAATTCTAGAACATATAGGCACTTGGACTGGATTAGGAAAAGAAGATCTGGACGATAATTTTCACCAGTTATTATTGAGGGATTCAGAAAACTATTAACATCTGCATAGAGTGAAGATTGAACATTAATTACAGGTTGAAGTGACTTGGCAATGAAGTTAAGGATTGAGTCGTGTCTCCAGGTAAAGCGATCCAGGTAATGTTGACAACCAGCGACAACATGAAGGAGTGATTCAGGATTAAGACAAAAGGAGCAATCAGGACTTTGTGATAATCCCCATCTTGCCATATTCTTACGTGTAGGGAGAGAGTTGTTGATGTAGCGGATGGTAAAATTGTAAATGTTATAATAATAATAATAATAATAATAATAACAATATTCTTATTAATATAAAAAAATATTATCCTTCTTGTCATTCAGCATATAATCATAATGAAAACTTGCATTCATGCTCAGTTTTACTCACAACAGAGAGAAGACAAACTTTTTCAGCCATATATCACTTGACAACTTAATCGTAACATAGCATTACAGTAGAACCCCTGTACCTTGAACTCTGAAGGTAAACAAAAAGCAGTTCGAGTTAGTGGGGAATTTGAGTTATTGGGGTAAATTTCAGTGAAATTTTGATGAAGGGAAAGGAAATTTTATCCGAGTTCGAGTTACTGAGGTTCCACTGTATTTTATTTTGATGACAAAATACTTATAGAGTAAAATTATAAAAGTTATTTTTGTTGATTAATTGGAAAGTGGGTTAAAGAACGTCAAGTTTTTTGCTATCAGAAAAATGCCATTCAAATAATTATGTTAGCTCATGTATATTTAAAGAAAGTAAAAGAAAACATTTTGTTCATTGATTGTAGTTTTAAAAATCATTTGAACAATAAGAATTACAAATGTTGTTGATTCAATGTTGTTAATGACCAGCGCCATACCCAGACCTCTCTCTCTCAATGAAAAATTTACATGCAAGGGGAGATGGCAAGGAGAAAACAGGCAAGAGGTGCTTTGCCTTTTCCCAACCTATGGTCCCTTGCACTTTGTCAAAAAATAAAGTATTTGAGGAGGAGGCAGGTTAATGACCCTACCCTCCCACTTTTGGAAAGATTATGGAAAATTCTGCCTGAGGGGGGGAGGGGGGTTCAAGGGTTTGAGAGACTGAGGTAAATTATTATTTGTTTCACAGTGGTTGTTGGTGGTTTACATGCTCAATTTTTTCCAGAGCTGTGAGAATCGCATTATGATCATAACGCAATGAAAGGGTGTATCCTTTCAATCAAGCTTAACTCAAGTAAGTGCCCATGACCTGGGGGCAACTAGCCTGTGGCAGCATCCGTTTTTTTTGGCTCAAGTTTTTTAGTTTCACCCACCGAAAAAATGGCGGGCGAAACTAGAAACTTGAGCCAAAAAAACCAGATGCTCTTGCAGGCTAGGGAGCAAGCAACTTGCACATAATAATAATTATATAATCCAGGTACTCGAGTCTTCAGAAATAATTATTGCTTTTTTAAAGTTCCTTAATCCAGTGAGCAAAACATACTGACTTGAAAATGGTATTTTGATGTTTTAATGACATTTAGTTTTCTGAGAGTGACTTTACTTGACCCGCAAAACAGAGAAAAACAGGTACAAGAAAACAAAAGAAGACAATGGAACTAATGCATAATAGTGCGTAGTATTCTACTACCGTACCTATTACATGGGTTAAGTAAAATCACTCTGTCTATGCCTTAAAATAATGCGCTCAGAAACAAAGTAGCCTGTGTACAGCCGCCAAAACAAAGTGGAGCTGTTCCATTTTTGTAGGGAAGAGAGCTTTAAAATACATCTAAAAAGAGACTGTTGTGGGAAAATGCCATGACATCGGCCTAGTATACCAATAATTTAGCAGTTAATCAATACCTGATAATCGATAGTAATAATATTATTGATATCATCAATCATTGATGAATATCCATTTCTGATATTGATCGATAGAAATCGATAAAGGAAAAAGGTTGTTGTTCGATTAATATCGATGATTTTCCGATACAAAATTGATATTGATTTTTTATCGATTACTATCGATTCCTGTCGATCGTTATCAATTTTGTTAATCGATAATCGATAAATTGTTTCTTCTGTGACTTTGATTTCTATCGATTTCCAATATCAATCGACATTAATCAGCAGATTCAATTGATTGATATTGATGATATTGATTGATTCCCGATATTGATTTTTATCGATTAACTATGTCTGGTGTATATTATATAGAAGTGGCATTATAGACCTTAAAAGTAATAGGAATTACCGGTACTCTTCCCCCAAACAACAAAAACAACTAAAAAATGTAACATCAGTTGAGCTCAAATAGTTTGAGTAGAGTAAATTATTGTATCAACAAAGTTTGAAAGAACATTTCTTTAATTACTTCAAGTTAGGGAAAAGGAGCCAACCTTACATTTGAGAAAGGTTTACTGGATTATTTTTGGCCATTATTACTTACCAAAAGCACTGCCAGTTCTTAATAAAGGTTTTCTTGGAAAGGTAATGTGCACAAATTCAGCATTGCTACAAGTTAAACAAATCTGAAAAGTCACTGCTTTCATCACTCTTTTGGAAACAGTGTGGAAAATTTGCACAGGGAAACCAAAAAGGAATTATACGGCTGTCCAGCTGTGAGAGCCATTTGTTCCTTCTAGTAGACATGTGTTGTAACAAAGCATCTGAAATGTTTGCTAACAGTTCTCTGTATTCTGGGTTTGGTAAAGGTGTCTTCTCTTCGGGGTCGACCTCAACATTGAACAGCAGAGCAGGATCAAAGGACTCAACTGCTCCATCATCTACATCAAAATAAATAATAATTGAACAAATAATAATCAAAAATAAATAGTAACCTTTCCTGATGGGCATTTCGATAATATGGACAGTTCTCTTGGTCTCAAAGATACCAAATTTTATACATTCCTTATAACAAGTATCATTATATAGACCTTTCCATGATCGACTCCAGTGAACAAACACAAAGAAGGGAGGTTGAGACTTAAGGTGGCAATTTCATTAAGAGGACTTGTACTCAAGCCTCAAGTTGTTGCCTTTGCTTGCAGCAATTAATGTGGGAAAGGTCGATATAATACATGTAATCATAACTATAACAAAATTGTCAAATCCGATTGGCTATCAACTGCCCTGATTTCAGCCTTAATTGGACAGTTTAATAGGACAGTACGCGTCATGCCTAAGTAATTGGACAGTACGCGCCATCACGCGCGTGCTTAAATGGCTTTTTTTTTCACTGCTAGCAAAACAAAATTTCGAATTTCTTGTGTTTTGATTTAAGAAATAGCCTATTACAAATTTTGTTACAGTTATGATTAATATTATTGGTAACAGAACTTCGTGTCATCCAATTCGGTCTGTAATCATACTCGTGATTAAACAAATCAGACTCCCGCTACGCAGTCGTCCGATTTTGTTAATCACTCGTATGATTACAGACCGAATTGGACTCCACTCAGTCCTGTTACCATTACTAATTATGCAACTTTTAAAGGCAAGTCTGTAATGTGGACACTTGGCTCTGATCTGTCCCATGGCCAGTGTTTACAAATAAGTATGAGTATTTTATCAAAAAGTGTAAAACATCAGGAACGAAGTATGTTTGTCTTTGTATACAAAAACGACAAGTTTCATCAATTTTGGATGACTAATGGCTAACCCACAGGAGATCTGTTAACAGACACTGTGTAACTTTAGTCTATGCTTTATTGTTTTGCTTCAAGTATTGATTAAGGAAAAAAAACCAAAGAATTCTATTGAGATTTGGGGAGTAATTACAAATTTAAATTTATTTTTCTCAAAGTTGGTCTATTCAGTACACAGCAGTCAGACCTTTAAGATTTTGGTACCAGGAAGCATTCCCACTAAATTTTCCACCACTCTAAAGTAAATAAGTTTTGTATGTTATTCAAATTTCAATTTTTTACATGTTGTCAAATTTTGTCAGATTGGACCCAAGAGGGCTTTTCAATACTATAATTAACCAACCAGTAAACAAAAAACAAATTTGTTGTTGAGTACTAAATACATTTTTTCGCTTATAAGGCGCAGCATTTTTATTTTCAATAAAAGTTTGCTTGACAGCTCTAAATCTGTGAGTAATTTTGCAGCATTACTGCTATTATTTTAAAATTAATTTCTGTGCAATTTTCAGGAGAAAATGTGACCATATTTATTCCTTCATTTTACCTTTGATGTCTGTGTAAACAACTTTATAAGATCCTGTTGTTATGGCAGATGGCTTGGTAACCTCAACATAATGGAAAATATACTCATGTTGAGATTCTGTCGATGTGTTGAACAAAACAGGCAACAAGCTTTTGCCATCTGACTGTAAAGCATCAGCACTATGGTTGAGTAATTCCAGCACAGTTGGCATAATATCCATGATGGTCACGGGTGTATTTATAATCTGATTGGGTGTTATGTTTCCAGGCCATTTTATCACTGCTGGCACACGGATGGTTTGTTCCCAAACATCATTCTTATCTATATCTAGAGCAGTGTATTAACAAGACTGACATCAATCAACTCTGTCTTCATATACACCTCTGTAACACAGTCACCTCCACAGAACAGACACCTATAGCATACGAAAACAGCTGTTTCTCCTCGCTCTTCGCTGCTGGGGACATTTCATGAGGAGGAACACCTGCGACTCAGCAGCAGAAATTCCAAAATGATAGAGAAAAATCTGTTCAGAATCCAGACAGAAGCACCGATTGGTTGAAAGAGCAGTTACATTGTTTTAGCTATTGTTTACGAATGACAGACAAAAGACAAAAGGTCACAAAGGTCAAATATAAATGCAATGAATCTCGATCTGACAAAACAGTCGATATCTTTGGAATATAGTCTTCTCTAGAAGAAGCATTTGAGTTTTGCTGGAGCTCGTTCACAGATGAACACAACACTTTACCAAAATCAGCCAAGAGACACGTAAAATTGAACTAATTTGCATTTGGAACCCTATAACTACTGGATTTATCATGTAAACATTGATTTACATCACCAGTATAGAATTTATGCTGCTGAGTCACAGAGGAGAAACAGCTGTTTTCACAGGCTAAGACATACACCTAGAGTTAGCCCCTGCTGTTGTCAAGTCACAGGTAGCCCAAGCTCCTCACAAGCAGTCAACCAGAATATGGCATTGCATAACAGCATAAATATTTAAGAGTTTGTATGGGAATGTAAGGATTGACATAACAGTTTAATATATGGGAAAGAAATTTAATTAATTCATGGAGAGCAAAGCAGTGAACCTTAAGCTTGCTGAATTATTGTTCAGAAACAGCACCATGGAAACGTAAGTGATACTCATAGGAGAAAGTAACTTTTTTTATTTCAAATTTCTTTCCCATATTTTTCATTTAAAACTGAGCTGACAAATTTAAATAACCTTGGTGTGAATCTATTCTAATACTTATTATGAATGCAGTAATGAAGATCAAGCTAAGGCCAAGTAAAAAAAATGTTTCTTGTCCTTACCAGCTTGATTTATTGGGGCTGCCTCTTTTTTGGAAAAGTCAAAACAAACAAAACCAACAGGCATCACTTTCAACACCAATTATTCCACAATCCTGCATAACACAACATGTTGTTTAAAGCATGTGATATATATAAATCAAATATGTGTTTACTCATTATCTGGCATTTCGTTTATTGATATTTGACCCAAGAACTCCATCTTATTCGGGGTGAGGGTAATAATTTGTAAAGGAAGTTTTCAATAATTTGATAATACCCACCCACTCTAGTTTTTAATGGAAATCCATATGAGAAGCACTTTGTTTGTTGATTGTTTTCCCAACCAATTGTGGGACATCTTCTGAGAGCTGCATGGACAACTGAAGCAGTGGTTTTTTTTACTTGGCCTAACCTAATAAATTTTTGGCAATTATCACCTTTTGAACAGAGTGTTTCTTCATCTTCGTTTTCAGATGGTGTAGAGCTGTCAAAAGATTCATCAATATGATGCCCCGTGGCTGATGTAAATATAACAATGGTATTGTTGTCAACTCTCCTTTCCCTTACTGTCCTCACTATTCTCCCAATGCTCCAGTCCACTTCCCTTAAGGCATCGGAATAACTACTCTTGCTACGATTAGAAAACAACTGTGATGCAAACACCGGCTGGTTGAGGTTCATGAAACTCACAAATAAAAAGAATGGTCTGCTTGAAGCTGATGATTCCTCTATGAAACTAACAGCGCTTCTTGTAAACCGCAGTGTCATATTTTCTAAAGTGTAGGGTTGTTCAACGATGTTGTTGTTCTTGTAGAGTACACAGCTCCTTATCTGAATTATGTCCATGGTGTAGTGAATCACATCGTGCAACACACTGGTATAAAATATAAAAGCTATTATAATTATGAAAACAGTGACCATGTTTATAGAATATCCGTTATACCAAACAATGAATGCAACAATTGGTAAAACGTAAAGCAGTGGGCTGAAAAACGAGAAAACGGATCCCCAAGTATATTGAGAATCTGATGCCGCTCTGTAATTCTTTGTACAATGTTCTTTGTGGGCTGACGGTACGCCATACCAATAATCAAACCCACGATTAAGGGGCAGATATTCTCCATTCCTACCGACCCCAAGACCCCACAAACCAACAAAACTCGTCAAGTAGCCTTTCGCCTTTAAAACTTTTCCCAAAGTAATTTCACTGTTAGGTAGTCCTCCAGTAGAAGCTAAAGATGGTATTTCCTTAAACGATAAGAACTTGCTCTTTATCATTCCATTTCGAGGCGGTAGTAATCCCGACAAGATAGAAGCTAGGGACGAAATTCTCGAAGACTGAGCGTACCAACGTGAAAACAACACTCCTTCACGAACCAAGCGATCGATGTTCGGAGTCTGCTGAGAATTATTCACATAAATACTTAGATCCCGAATAGAAAGATTGTCAGTTAAAAAGATGACTATATTAGGATTTTCACTGAGAGCGGTCTTGCAAGCGAAACAAATAGAGAGAAGAAAGAAACTTGTAGTTGCCGCCATCTTGAATTTAACTTATACCGCTGTCCACAACGCCTGCTCAAGTTGAGCCCAGATTTCCTCGGCTAATCTCGTGCCACCCCCCAGAGTCTTTTCGCTTTTTTTGGTCAGGCAAGCCCCGCTAAACATACAAGATTGTTCCTCAGCCAATTATGTGCGTGGATGCGCTGTGCGCACAGAACGCGCAAACATTTCAGTAGCTACATGACCCCAAAATTTTCCTGGGAGCACTACCGATCCACTGTAACTCGGAGACATAAGGGCACTTAAAACCTAATGACAATTATTGACTTCAGATTAAGAGAACATGGTTTTATGTTCTGTTGCTTTATGTACGATGTTACTGGAGCCGTAAGGTGGCATTAGAGCGATTTTCGTATGACCTTGAAAAAAGGTTTCGGTAAGTGTTCGTTATTTGTTTCATCAGCCAATGGATGAAAAGATCAAAACATGGCCTCTTCGTTTTCCCGCCAAAGAAACCCTAATATGAAGAAGGCATTGTTCGATTGACCAATCGTGTTGCAGTATGACGTCAAAGCAATTTCTAGAAAGTTCTTCGGGCATGAAGTTTGTTTACCCGAGTGTTCGCTTAACCAACCAAAAGCCAGGTGCGTTTGTATCCGTTCGATACACCAATCAAATCGCTCTATTTCCGTTCGTTTGTTGTTTCTGTTTTGTTCGCGCGTTTTCATTTCAAGGTCATACGAAAATCGCTCTATGAGCATGAAAGAAGTTATCTAGATGAGCGTTCCAGATAATTAGTTTCTACCCAATACATGCCCTTTTCTGAACCGAACTTGAGTGTTTCATCTTTCTTGTTTCAGTTACGTAAAAGGCGTGTTTATTGTAATGAAATGTTAGTGGCATTTCATAATTGTTTTTCGAATTCATCATTATGTCGACATACATGATATATTACGAAGTTTTTACTTCTGTTCTCTAAAGGGAAATTAAACGTAATCCGAATAAATTCATTTTATAGACAAGTAAGAACTTAATTAATAGGTCACTTCCGAGTTCCAAAAATGAGGCTAGGTGCACAACCTTTCTTGTGAAAATGAGTTTTACTTGCATGAGAATGAAAAATCATTTCCATATCAAAGGCTGAGCACCTAAACTCGTTTTGAAACAGAGGCCCGGGGGAACTCGGAAATGGCCTGTTGTCCCCGTGTTGTCAGAGTTGTTGGATGAATTCTTGACAGCCGTCTGTGCGTTCGCCTGCGTAACTGGCGGCATTGTGTCGGCGCGATTAAAGTTTTGGCGGGGGAGCCGCGATCCAAAAAAGGGAGTGGGGACGAAGCGTTTGGTATTTCTCGCGGCTTCGCCGCCAAATCTCGCTCGACTAGTACACAATACCGCCAGCTACGCAGGCTATCTGTGCATCAACACGTAAAATCGGGTTCTGCTTTTTGAACTTAGAGGGTGTTTGAAGTCTGAGCGTATCTTAGCAAAATTCTCTTTTATAGTCAGATTTGTAGGAAATCCAAATTTCTGAACGTTTCTTAGCAAATTGTTTTAAAAAGCTTTATTAAATTAAATTCGTCAGTGATGAAATGATTATTTCACTTTGTACAGGACAATGTATAGGCACGCTCGACTATCACTAAAGAGAAAACAGAGAGTCTATGAATAGGCTATCTTCGCTTCTTTCTCTTTTCCCGGTTCGATAGTCCGTAAATGACTATCCCAAAGGCCTTTCCCCCGTCGTTTTGCCCCTACTTGCGGCTTGGACTGAATCCGAAGCAATTCAGCGAAAACATAGACCAACGCTTCTTGCGCTGTTCTACTATAGTGCAATTTTTATGGCGCAAAAAACTACTAGAGAGTATCATGCTGCGGTTTTAGTACTAATTTATTTTGGCGGTTAAAATGCACGAATTAAGCTATATTTGTTCATACCTTCACGCTAGAACTTCTATGCAATTAACCATAGAAAAATAGAAAGTAAAAAGGGCGCCACACATGATCGAGAGACCTGAAAAAAACCATCCCGCCAAAGTAAGTATCGAAAACCAACTGAAACATATGAATAATGTGTCAAAAACATTGCAGTAGTGCCTAAGTAAGCACCCCCCCGCCCTCCCGCACAGCATTTTGGCGTGCTTGGTGGCATGTTTCCTATTTTGTTATTTGTTAAATAAGTTATTATTATAGATGGCTGTTGATCATGCCCAGTCAGGTCTGAGTGGTTTTCAACTTCGGCTCCGTCTAGTGAATAGGAAACGCTTCCATGGCCATCAAATCCTTTCAAACTACAAACTTATTTTAACCTTCGCCATTTTAACCATAGATCGCGTGCTAAATTAGTGTATGCTTAACTTATGGAAACCTTCGTGTGCAACTGTGAAACAATTTTTTATAGTGAAACCTGTGTTAAGCGGACCCTCAGTTAGTGAGGGGGAGGGGGACGATTCTTGTCGATTCTTTAGTTCTCGAAACTTTTCATTGTTCTATTATTCTACTCCCAAAAAGCGGCACATTTACTCCATTATTCCACCCACGAAATGAGCGCTATTCCATATTTCCAAATCGAAATTAAATTTCCCGTTATTCTTTCTCTTTTATTTTTCTTCATCCCCCGTCTCAGAGGGTTAAGGGTCTTTTCCATCCTCCGTGGCTTTTGCTATCATGCGACTCTTGCTGTTCTTGCATGCGTAGAATAACTTACGACCCACAACGTATAGTATGACTTATAAGCTTCGACTAGCGATGCATGACACATGACCCACAATTAATCTGTGACATACGACGCACGACCCGACCCACCCACCCACGCCAAGACACCTCCTAAGCTTGTATATTTTGGTTCTCCAATACGTCATGTGATGATACTCCAGAGAAGTATTTCTTTAAATTTTTGGGCAAATTCTCCAGAGAGAAATGCTTTTGTTCTTCACCACCAAAAGGGCCACCGTTACGTCACAGGACTGGGACTAGAAACACCAGCCGAACCAAGTGAACGCCAATTTTACGCGCCGAGACATGTTTCTTGGTTAACTGCGCATTTGACAGTTATAAATTAATTTTAATGGCGTTGATTATATGCTTGAAGAAGAAGAGCTAATTGCTAATAAAAACATGTTAACCTTCCGCATCCTACAGTATTTTACTCTTAGGTACTCTTTTAAAACCACACCGCCAAGCAACAATCTGTGTCAAGCGGACACTCCATAGACTTCTTTGGTTTGTTATATAGAACAGTCTGTCCCTTGAAACGTATAATTTTCATAATTTTATTTGGCGGGCAAAAAGCAAGTAAAGCGACAAATACCGCAAGTGTAGGTTTCGGTTCACGGGGCATAAAAAATGAGGGACAGACAATACTTTATTTCGAGTTGAATTTTTTTAATAGTTTAGAAAAATAAACACAATTCCATTGTATTGGTATAATAAACTGGACCTGTCTAAATGGTGGAAGCAGTTAATCAATATTCAAAATAGTCGAAGCAATTAATCAGCTTGACAATATATACCCCTTTGTTTAATCGTGCAGTTAAAAGTTAGAGCACCACATAGTCAGATCAGTTCGCCATTTGAGCTTTTATTGAAAACATCAACTCGGTCCCAAGAGGTACGTCTTTTATCTTTGCTAATATACCACTTTGAATCGACAAAGACATCATTATTGCACTCGGTATTGAATGCTCCTTAAATTAATGATGTAATGTTCAAGGTTGCCAGTCTTTCCTATTAGTACGTATCTTTTGAATTTTTCTTAAGTTATGCTGGAAAACTTGCTTGGTGTCGTTAAAAAAGCGCGTGCGCGCTAAGCTTAGAGGCGCCCGCACAAACTTTTTCCCTCTTCCTCTAGTTTTACGCAAGGACATGAGTAAAAGCGAATAAAGTTTATTAACGTGGAGCCGGTGATTAATTTTCTGTATTATTGTGTGCCAGTATTTTTGTTGGTTATTGGTAACTTATATATAAGTACTCTAAAGTTGAAATATATAGCATGCGCAGAAAAAATTCACTTTTGGCCACAATTTTTGTTTCTCAAAATAAAATCTTAATAAGTTAGGCCATCATAAATTGATTGAAAATAAAGTCAGAATTGCGCGCAATAAATCATAATAACTATTAAATTTGCTTTTTCTCGCGGTCATGTGATTAAGCGGCCAACAAACCTTGGAAACCGTTACAATTACTTCGGTGAGAAAAATTGGCAAGAGCTTTTTGAAGCAGCGATACGATTTGGAGTCATAATCGAACTTCGAGTCATTACTGAGACTCTTCCAATATTTTTATTATCACAAGTTTGACAGTATTTAAAGACTTTTAAGTTTGTATATGAGATAATTATCATAATTTGACTTGGCGGGAATTGCTAATGTACCCGTTTTGCGGCATTCGAGAAGCAGACTGAATCTTATCTGCCGTTGTTTGGTTGTTTCAGTATCTTTCTCATCAATAAATTGATTTTTTTGGTGTTCAGTTCAAAATTCTTCAGCGAAGGACCTCCTTTCCCTCTACAATCATTCGTGCATGGTGTATCCGTTAGTCAGCCACTAAATATAAAAATAATTCAATGATCGTTTTCTAATCTTTTGATTTATTTGTCGGGCAACAACACCCTAATAAAGTTTTACACTTTTCATTATTTAAAAGCCACCTCAAATTTGAGATCGCGAATTGAAAAAACAACTTAAACAGGCTGACTACATCTTGGCTCTTTTTAGTTACCAGTAAAGAAAGAACTCAATATAAAGTAACTCATTAAATGAGATTTCATGACATCTTTGATTTACTTTGAACAGTTAGTGCCAATCGGATTGGCAGAAAAACATTCCGTGGCTTTTCTAAATAAGATTATATGATTAAAAAAATAACTTAAAAATTAAAACTGACGACACCTGTTTCTATAGCTCGGATCTATGTACGTTCTTGGTTTGTGCCTTTCGACGCCCCTCTCCGTGCAGATAAACAGGAGCAAAGTTATTTTTCATTAAACTGGTTTTGCTTTTCCGAAAAGAGACTAAATAAAACTTTTGATTCCTTTCATGCACGTTGCAGATCCGTTTTGTCTGATCAACGCCGATTAAAGTATCATCATGAAGTCCGTATTTCCGCTTACCATGCTTGCAATTATGGCAGTTATGATTAGGTCGGTAACGTCACGTGACATGTCGTCCCATCGTTTTTATAGAGGTGAGTTGTTGTTCTGGGTCTTTTTCTTTGGTCAGTGTCCGTGCAGATAATAAATTGATTGACCCTTGGTGTAACTGGTGGATTTGACTCTCATTTCGTGAGAGGCTGCGCTGGTCAGCACCAAGGATCACTAACCGTTGCCCCTCCCAGTAACAAGGGTACCAAAGGCTCATGGGACGATATTGGGTATTATGGTCATTTTTTCTTGTTATTGTGTATACTTTCTGTACATCTTCCGCACGTAAGGGTTCGAGAAACTCGGGTTTTCAAGAAAAGTACTACAAGTCGTCGGGAGCCCATAACCCGGAGCGTCTAACTTCCATACTGCGCCTATGCAACGGCGTTTTCACAAGTAGGTTTATTTTTAGATCAGCTTTTCCCGCAAATTGCTTTCAAAAAGCCAATCACTAGCAATTGCGTCATCAATGATAAACTTTTAATACGCAACTAGGACAACTTCTTCACATTGAAAAAAACATGGCGGACACACGTGAGGAATCTTCAGAGGAGTCTTCTGACAGTACTTTAAACGACAATTTCAGTATTTACACGGAAACTAGCAGTTCAGAAGAAGATTTGCAAAACCTAGCCAGGACGTCTACTTCGTCGACGACAACGCATAATTCACGCAAAAGGAATTAAATCGAAGTCATCTTCGAAATAGCCGACTGCGAAAAGGTCCAAGCGAGCTACTAACAGTCTAAGCGACGATCAAATGCAGGAATTGACCTCGTGGAACAGTTATTTTCCGCGGGAAAAGCTTATCTAAAAATAAACTCACTTGTAAAAACGCCGTTGCACGAATTTATGGCAGTTGAACGCTCCGGGTTATGGGCTCCTGAAGTCGTGTAATACACAACAATTTTGCATAGCTTTGTCTAGGTGGAAAATAGATCTCAAGAAGAAATGTTCAAATCCACGCAGTCTGTCTTGAATAGGACCGCATCTTTAAACTAAGTACTATTACACGATAATGCGTTTACAATGGCGCGCCACGGGCGAGACCTTGCAAACACCCAAACAGCTCGGACGCGAATATTTCATCGTACCAGGAGCCATCTGATCGTACTTTAATATTTATATCAAAGGTCAATTAGATTGGCTAATTACCCGAACAGGCGTCACCTCAGATGAGCTGTAATGGGGTCTACAGCGATGTACATGTGTCTCAAATACTGTCATAGCTTCGATGAATATTTAATGAAGTTTATAAGCTTTGTTACACCAATTTCGATATTTGAACTTTTACATTTCAGAGCTTCGGGCAAGAAATTTCAAAGCAAAGGCTGACTTTGACAGACCGGCTCGCTGGGAAAAGGTAACTTGCAAAGAATGTTATCAAGGTTGTTTAAAGTCCTTAGCGAAAGGTAAGGTCGAAGGTGACCACGTTAAGCTGTGCAAACAAGAATGCAGTTGTCCAGAGAAACGAGGGCTAGACGTTTACTTTGACAAAGCTTCCATGGATGCTAGGAAGGAAGATTTTGAGAGATTCGCCCAAATGAATGATTGGGAGGAGGAGACTTGCAAAGGATGCTTTGCAGATTGCTATAATTCCTTTCAAAGCATCACTGGTTCCCAGGTTAACTTTTGCGCGAAGAAATGCAAGTGTGAGGATAAGAAAAGCACGAATCCCAAGAATCTAGAAAATTGTGGAGAATGCTTCCCAGCTCCCAATGGATGTTATTGGCCGGAGGAAGACAAGGACGACCCTAAACAGATAGCCATCTGTCTTGACGAATGCCAGTGCATTTAGTCTCAATTAGACTTGTGTATTTCATCTACCCAGTAAATTTAGATTGTGAGCAAAATTTTAAACTTAAACTCTGGAGAAAATTGAAAACTAACGAAAGCTTTCGACCTCAACTTCTTCGCCGGCAGGTGTCGTGTCTCGCGCATAAGGTTCTCAGGTTTGAGCGAGGAGTAAAGGAAGCTATCTACATCAGGCCCAAGGGTCCGGCTCTGAACAGAGATGGGGGACGGTACAACCTCCTCGGTGTTTGGTACAACCTTTTTCTTAAAACGCAGAACAGGGAGAGGGGCTAGACCAGGGCCTCTCAACACTGAATAACGTTACCGTATCACGTTACGCGCCGGACACGACAGCTGCCGGCGCATAGTGAACAAGACTTCAGTTGAGGTTGAAAGCTTTTTGTTTTCAATTTTATCCGGATTTTAAGTTTAAAATTGTGCTCAATTAGAGCTTAGTTCCCAGTTCCTCTCAAGCTATTTGGGCCGTGGTGATACTGGGATGAAGGGTAAAATGCATTTAACCTCAGTAAAGAATTATTATGTAGTACTGATGATTGATCTGACCAAACATTTAGTTTCGTTAAAAATTTTGTTCAGAGCAAACATGATGCTGATATGTTCAAGAAGTGAAATCGGCATTGCAGAGTCTTTTTCAAGTAAGTGCTTGTTACATGCCCGTCGCATCGTCATATTCTATTATATATAAGATCCTAAAATACACACCGGCGTTTCTGACTTAGTTTTGTTGAATTTAGGACCTCCCATCTATTTTAATATCTTGCAAGTTTCATAAGGTCCTTCGTTTGGAACACTGAAGGCTTGTTTCAATTAAAAAATGGAGTCAACCAAAATATTAAAGGCGGTCGAGAAGGTTTTCAGACACGTAAATGAAGAACGTGCGTTTTAGCGCCCTCTCGACGGTCATGCAAACCCTCGACTTCGTCTCGGGTTTGCATAACTGTCTCGAATTCTCCCAACCCCCCTCGTGTTTATATCAGGCTTTGCAAACACGGAAAACGTTTTCTATTGCTTAAGTCTAATTTAAAACACCCGCCGTCACGCGAGTCACCGCTGACCGCCCGAAAAACTGTGTTCAGCCACCTTAAAAAGGGCAGGGATATAAGCGGGGAAAAACGAGCAAGTGAACTCGCGCAAAGGGCGTTAGAGAGGAGGAAATGTATGTTTCTTTTCCTAAACGTTTCAGAAATCGAGCGAAGTGTTGCTTTAATAATAGTGTAAACCATCTTTCTCGATTAATCTTAAGTTACGCTTTCATTGTTAAAGTAAATGTCACATCTTCATTCAATTTCTTCACATCTTCATTCGTAGTCAATTTTCGAGCCGTGTGACACCGGTGGGTACTCTCTTATCTCAGGTTTGTGCCCTATGTGTATGACAACTCAGGCGTAGATTTGAATATAATCTTACACAATGTAAAACGATACAATTTAGAGAAGGAGGAAAAAAAGGACTTGGGATTAGAGCGATTTTGGTATGACCTTGAAATGACAAAGCACGAACTAAACAGAAATAACAAACGAACGGAAATAGAGCAGTTTGATTGGTTTATCGAACGGATACAAACGCGCCTGGCGTTTGGTCGGTTAAGTGAACGCTCGGATGAAAAAACTTCATGCCTGAGAACTTTCTCGAAATCAATCGATACTTGCTTTGACGTCATACTGCAACAAGACTGGCCAATCGAACAATGCCTTCCACCATATTAGGGCTTTCTTTGGCAGAAAAACGAGGTTTTACTATGCTTTGATCTTTTCATCCCTTGGCTGATAAAACAAATAACGAACACTTACCGAAACCGTTTTTCAAGGTCATACGAAAATCCCTCAATCCATAGACGAATGCCAAACGGAAAAACCGCCAGGGATGCGTCACACTTGTACTTCAATAGCTGATGAGGTGATTTCGGTAAAGAAATATCAAAAAGCGTTAAATGCTTTTTCTTTCAAAAAAAAAAAAAACTGGCGACCCGGGGGCACCTTCACACGAACGGAGACGGGGATACTCGTCGGATAGGAAGATTAGAATTAAAGGAAGACCAATCGATATCTGGGCGCGCGTGGCGCAGGCTTTATTTAATGAGACTATGCTCCAACAAAGTATGATCATGGCATTTGTTTTCGTCTTACATAATAACGAAATAATGGATGAGACTTTTAGATTCAAGGACGAGAACAACTACAAGGACGATATTTCGCACATTCTCATTCATTATACATCTTTAAAGTTAGCGAAGTTATTTTCGAAGGAGGTCAAGCCCTCTCTCAATAACAAAATGTTTTAAAACACTTTCTCTAAAAATCGTTGTAGTAGAATGATGACGGCTCTCATGTTTTCGCGCCAAAATGAAGCCGGTTCACGCGTGCGCACTGCTTAGTATGGAGAAAATCTCATTCTCGTAGTCACCGTTGTCTTAGAATCTAAAGGTCTGTACTTATTTACACACAATCCTAAGCGATAATTTTATGAATAAAAATATTAGTTTTCTATCTTGATAATCCTAAGCGAGACCAAGATTTGCCATTTCTTCCCTTAAAGGAGCTGTGTCACGAAATTCAACCAAATTAGGAAATTACAAAATGTCCGTTAAATTAAGAGAAACATGAAAATAACCGCTCAATACTTTAAAGGAAGGTTAGAATAACATAACAGAAACAAAAGATGCCACGGATGGGCAAAACTGAAGAAGATTGAAACAGATTGAAATTAACGTTTTTGAAAACTGTTCAGCCTAACAGTTTTTCAAAGTTGATCCCTGCTGCTTGCAACTTCAAAAATAATGCTCAGGAGACATATTTGTTTGTCTCGGATCTCTGATTTTGTCATTTACATATAATTTCTCTGCTTACTTTAAGTTCCATAGCGATTGAGGGCGAGTAACTGGCAAAATTAAACAAAATGAACTGTACAGCTGCCGTGACATAGCCCCTTTA
>JBBMOI010000007.1:27500000-27620000 GCA_038088405.1 Porites divaricata
CCCCTGGGGCTGGTCAAACATAGCTAAAAAACTCATTAATAATTAACAAAAAAAAAACCAAAATTAATGTTTAATGAGTGTCTTTATATCTGATAATAGCCTGCGTAGCATAGCGGTTTTAGGGCGGCGCGCAAAGTAACAAAGGCAGGCGAGGGCAGAGAAACCGCAAGGAGATTGGGGCGGGATCAACGAGGTTTTTATTTTTCTCGCTACTTTGCCGCTCGTTCGCTCGCGTTTTTGCGGCTTCGCCGCTCAGTAGTGCTCCCGACAAAACCGCCATGCTACGCAGGCTAATTTGGAAAAAGACACTGCTTAGCTTTACGTCCAGTTGTTTTAGACCAAAATAACCCCAAATCTAAATTTTACTGCAAGAGTAAAAAAGTCGTGTATTATCAGGTGTAACAACTCTTGGCTTCCCGCTCCTTTTTTAAACAGTAAATGCCACAAACAAACATTCAGTTGAATATCAACAAGTAATGTAAAAAACACTGATGGAGGAACCGAAGATGAGAGTTTGAGTACGAAAAAGTAATATATGTATGTCTTCAATTAAGAACGGTTCTGCGTAACAGTTTTCCTAATACCATTATTTCAACGCCATAACTCACTTGCGCGTTAAAACTGTGACAGCCCTACCTGTATTCTCCGCGAATAATAACTTCTTGACTTGTCTTCTTTTTGTTACACCTGCTTCTTTGCTTCTATTAGCCTCAGATTAATGTTTAGACATGAAAGGACTCATCGACGAATAAATAGGTTTTGAACAGTCATGTGATCAAAAAGACAAGACGCAATAAGACAATTTTAATTTAGGGAAATGTGCCTAACCACATATGCGAAAAAATGCGTTACTCACAAAAAACTTTGGACAATGATATAATCAAGGACATAACGAAATACAAAATTTCTTTTAGATAAAAATGCTGATGATGTCTTGCCGAAAATGTTAGATAATGCAGAGTAATTGACAACGGTTCGTTACAGAGGACATACACATCACTTACGTCGTAAATAATAACTGTAGAAGTTTTTCATTTTCAGTGGTGGATCAAGAGAAAAGGCCCTGGGACCCACCCCATGTCATTTTTAGATCAATGCGGGGCCCAAGTGCAGAGGTGCTGAGATATTTTATTTCGGTTAAGGAGCGCCCCCATCTGGCCTTACCCTGCAGGTGTAAGTCCGTTGCTGGTTTGTATGGTTTTATTATTTTATAGTTAAGAAAATTGAGGCCGTAAAACAGTTTCCAGAGAAACAATTGTCGTTAATGGAGGTGTGTGTCCCATTCCTTTACTTTCGAAATCTACCAAGAAAGTGAACAGCTGAAAGCGCTGGCTCCCCATGAAACGCTGCTACAACGCTACTTCCTTTTTGTTAAGACGGATGACTAAAAATCCGGACAGACAAAAGCAAACAGACAAGAGCTTTTGGAAACCAAAAAACCCCGCTATGTCTGGAAACCGATAGTTCGTAGCTTGGCAGGCGTTGCATCACAACACAGTATTATCTAGCCTGCGAAGTAGTCGTTTTCATTTCTTTGGGTCAAGAGGGGAAAAGCGCACAAGTCACTCAAGGGGATGGGGTAAAAAGGCGCTTACACACACACACACACATACACACGCACACACAAAAGGAGCGGCAAACAGAGGGGAGAGAGAGCGGAAGAAACGTTTCTGCACATTTCCCCGCTCGCTCTTTTTTCTTTTCCCGTCTTAGCGCGTCATCTGGTTTATCAGGCTAGAAAATATCTTACTCAAAATCCAAGGATGAAATGGAGGAAGCTTTCTGATCCAAATACGGTTTGTAGATATACTTTAGTCACTTATGTCCGGGTTTGCAGGCAGCTGCAAAAGTTGGCCATTTTCGTGTGCTTACAAAAAATCCCCAAAATCGCAATTTTGGCGATTTTTACCGTACTTGCGACTTTTCGCAGTTCATTGTCATGTTAATTAACGATTAAGTCGAAAACCAGTTGCGGATTTTTCCAAATTTGCGAAACTTACGAAAATCGCACGGTCGACGATTTTTCGCTTTGCTTGCGATTTTTTGGTAATTCGCTTGTGACGGCAATTAAAGTGTAAGTGCTATGTCCTGCAAAACAGCCTCGCGCTACAAGCTTAATGAATAATCATTAGAAATGCACAAATGTTCTGGGACGGGTCATACATTCCCATTATATCTGATACAAGGTGCTTTTAGTAATTCAAAACGAGAGATATTCCATGGTCATTCACGACTCCTTCAAGATGCCCTTGGCACTGTTATATCGAGAGATTAAGTAGAACCTGCATGCGCATATGAAGAAGGACCAAGGTATTGCGAAACACATTCTTTATATACTACTTATTAACTGAGAGTGAAATCTCAGACTGAGATTTCCCTGTAATGACAGAATGCGGGACGAGGGTAACTAATTATTTATAATATGGCCTTTTCATTATAGCCAGCGGATAACGTTAAAACAACACATCACCAAGAGTTGTATTAAGCCCGCAATATAGTCAGGTGACTGGCCAGCGCATACCCTTTCTGACAGCTGTCAGTTGACCATGACATGGATGTCCTGAAAGGACGTCCACTATCAAGTGATTCACAGTCAGTGAATATAGCCAGTACAAGTTTAGGCTTACTAGAAAAAGGAAAATCAATACAATCAATCGATTAGAACTGTTACAATACAAGAGTCAACAAATTAAAAGTGATGCTGTACTTTTTAAGATTGTGGAAAACGGGTTGCAGCAAGTTCACTGCATTTCAGCAGTTTGAAATGGATCACTGCAAAGCTCCTCGGATCGCAGTTTAAATGCCTTTAATGTAAATGTACAATATTATTATTACTAGTTTGCTACTGGTATCAAAAAATCAAAGGTTAAAACTTTTCAAATCAATATTTTGATGAACGCAAAATTAGCCTTGTAACAAACTTTTTCACAGCAAATATGATAGAGATATGTGTTGTCTTGCCATAAAAATAACAATCTAAATTAAACCATTGAACCAATGAAGTCCACATACTCTAAGGTCCAAGCGGTTCCTTACACTGACTTGAGCGGTTATACGTCACCCAAATAGTTCCAATATGGATAAGCCGTATTGGTCTCCTCCTTCCCTCACTGCCTTGAATCTTCTAAAGACTGCTCCCAAATCGGGCGCTGTACGGTCGCAATTTGTAATAATCATCGCACTTTGTAATACCTGTCGCAATTTGCAATAAATCCATCGCACTTTGTAATACCTGTCGCAATTTGTAATAAGCCGTGTTGCACTTTGTAATAAAAAAGCTGTCGCAATTTGTAATAATTCCATCGCACTTCGTAATAATTTTTGAGAGTGATTCAACTTACTTCGTCAACGTTAATATCAGCCAAAAATGTGAATCATGGTACTTCATAAACAAAGATGATGACGTCTGCTGTAACTTACCAAATTACTTATATAATTTACTATATCTCCGCTCATTCAAACCATTTAACTTATTTAAGGTCCTATATACAATTTTTTGAAAAAGTTAATGTTGGTTGCTTATCTCATTTACGAAATTGTGCATATATTTTTAAGCCTTCCTATTGTACAAGGTGGTTTGCAAGCAATGGTTACCCGGGGGGCGTATATTCCCTTATATGGCTTATACGGGGATGTGCCGCTGGACAGAGTATGGTTTTTGTCCTCTCTGTCCTAGACAGGGACTATGATTTCGTACGAGTCTGTCCTATTTATGAACATCGTTGCACAATTTATTTGATTGGCTTGGTGAATTTTGTTTGTATTCCAAGTTTCTACAAAGGCAATCACTCTAAGGTGAGTTTGCTCTATTGCAATTGCTAATAAAATGATCTTAACACTGCAAGAAAAAACGGATTTACCTCTATAGCAAATTTGGAGCAAACCATCTGCAAATGCCACATTTGATTAACTTTGCTCAATTTTGCCTAATGACGTATTTGCCATAATTTTGCATTAATGGCAAAGGTGGTAAATGCCGTATTTACCTCAAATTTGCCCCGTGTGTAAAAACAACGATAACCTTTACTTTATCAAGGCATTTACAGGGGTGTCAAACTTGATAGCAAAACTGACATTTGTCAGGTTTTTGCCCAAATGGGCAAAAGCGATCGAAGATGAATTTTTGAACGCTTTTGCTCTCTATAGCAAATTCGGTCAAAGTAGTAATTTCCCTCATTTTCGCCTAATCTAGTAAAAGTGACCAAAACTCATTGTTAACAGTTTTGCCCAGGATAGTAAATCTGAGCAAAAAATCATCTTATTTGTGTTTCGCCCACTGTAGTAAATGAAGTCAAATTATCGCTTCTTCCATATCTTTGCTCAGTGTGGCAAATATGATCAAAATAGTCGTTTACCACTCTTATGCTCAGGGTAGCAAATTTGGCCAAACACCACTTATTCTCAATTTTGCTCAAGATGGCAGATAATCTGCTAAGCGGACTTCCCGTTCGGAATCAGAGCTCTCGATTAATGTTATGATGTTATAGACTTTTCAAAGTCCCCTATTTTCCCGCAAGATCGTCGAGAACGAGCTTGAACTACTTAAAGGGCGTGGGACGGTTTGGGAACCCCGAGGCCCGCCCCCTTCGGTACATTTGAATCCAATAAAATTTCGTCTTATTCACGTGCATATGTACGCATAATTTTTGAGAATACAAAGAGTTGAATTCCCCCGGGACCTCTATAGGGAAAACAAAACATACAAGCTGAAAAGGTCTATTACAAAATGGATGCCAGTGAAGGCGATCATGACCGCTCGATCTCGACGATCTTACGAAAAAAAGGGCACTGTGAACAGTCTATCAATGTTACAATTGATTGTAACTAATTATTTTATCACATTAACTAAAAGCAGTTGTAATAAAACAGTCATTTCTTTACGTTCCGTAGGTTCCGCGGTCTGCAGTTCCACACATTAGTCTTACCCCTGGAACATCCAGGAACATAATACTACAATTTATTTTCAAAAAATAATGAATTAAAAATAAATCAAAATAATTAGCCAAAAAATGGAAACTAAATAAATAAAGAAAGATAAACTGGCTCCTAATAATTTGGAAGAAAAATGGCGAGGGAGGAGTGTTAGACACAATTCACGCAACTGACCGCAAATCAGTGAGGGCTCCAGTACTTCTCTGCCAATTTGAGTCCCGTGGCTTAAACCGAGGGTGACTACTTCCATAAATCAGTTGCGATAGGTAAATACCGCCCGCGGTCTTAAACCCTGAACCCATTTAAGGATGAAACGAAAACTTCTGCCCTATTTAAGGTCCAAACCCGACAAATGACACCCTATTCAAGGGAAAAACAAAAAATAAGAATTGAGTGGCAACACACAAATCTTCATTAATTAAATCGCTTTCCTACCTCCCGTTTTAACAGTACTTTGTTTCTCATCTGGCTAGGCGTTTACGCACTTTAATTTTAGCTGATACAATTTAGTTACCCTGTGTAAGGGACCAGGGACCAAACCAGGGACGCTAAGCCAACAAGGTAAAACTGACACCCTATTTAAGGTTTGAGATTCTCAAAAACCATATCCCGTCGGGCGGTGCAATTACCTACTTAGCCTGTGTGTATATATGGGATTACCCCCCGAGGACTTCATGAGTGGCAAGCAAACAAGGATTTGGATGATGAACGCCCGGTTATTCATGGATTTCCCCTTGTTAAATGTTGCTTTTGTTCTTTAAATAACTTTGAATTGAAATGTATAAAATGATTGATATCTCTTTATTTCTTGTGACATGTCAAAGGAAGTTTCATATCTTTCATAAAATTGATGTTCGTTGGTCACGAGACCAATCAAGGCAGACAAATTTATAAAGGAAGACATCCATATTAATTTGACCAAACAATATAACGCAAGTTTATAACAAAGTGCGATGGAATTATTACAAATTGCGACAGCTTAGTTTATTACAAAGTGCGATGGACAGTTATTACAAATTGCGACAGGTATTACAAAGTGCGATGATTATTACAAATTGCGACGTTACAGGCGCACCTCATTTCTAGACATAGGACACAATTGTTACCCCACTTCAGACCATAGCGGTTTAAATCTACCCAATTTTTCAAAACAAAGCTTCGCTGATTGGCGCCACACCTAGATACATGTCATATATAGCTTATAGAGGATTCAATTGGCTGAAACAGGTGACTTTTCACTTCTGTAATGAAAGCGTGATCACAGCAAGACGTTGCCCAGTATCTTCATGTCGCGTTCCCGCGTGCACCTGATTTTCCCTTCCTAAAACCTCCGTAGCGCCTTCCGGTGAAAACGACCATGACAAAGTCATCTTCTTTACCTACGTGACAGCCTTCCCGATCGGCTTTTTTATTTGGTTCAACCCAAAAGCTTTTTAAAAAATTCAAACAAGCTCTGTTCAGAGGAAGGGCCCTATGGAGATGGCAATACGGAAAATTAGAAAGGAGGTCCTAAGCTTAATAGGGTGCACGCGTTTGTATTTTCTATTTAACAATTAGTCATCTCAGGCGACGTGAATATCGGCGAATAGTCACCGAGACGAAGTCGAGGTGACTATTCGCCAATGTTCACGTCGCCTGAGGCGACTAATTATTTTAGTATAATTACATTGATGATTATTCGAGAAAATAAAATTATTGATCAATTTCCGACCCCGAAACATCAAAAAATCTGGCTGCCATTTAGAAAACTGCTAGCCTTCAATGCTATAATCACCGCGCGGTGATTATGGCGGGATAGAGCGAAGCTCCTAGCCAATCACAACGCTCTATTTTTGATAGTCATCAATGTAATTATACTAATTAAAATTAGAATATGACTACATGTCAGGAAAATAACAAGAATTCACTTAAAAGGCTGCCAATGCGGATTTCACTGCTTTCACATATTCACACCATGAATGCTTCGAACAAATTTGTACCTAATCTAAATGTTAGCTCAGATTAATTATCAGAAGTCCATAATAATTTTTAAGAATACTGAATGCAGTTTCTTTTCTTTTCATAGTACCATCCGTCACAAAATAACTGGCGTGACACTGAGCGCTAGGCTTAGTTGGACTAAACACACTTGCATTCATCAAGACAGGTGGTTATCTGGTTTGTGTTGTCACCATCCTGATAACATCCGTCAGGAGAGGGAAAGCATTCCCCACAATAATCTGGATCCTTAGCGTCCATAACAGGTTCGTCAAAGTAAACGTCCACACTTCGTTTCTTTGCACAGTGGCATTCCGATGCACACGTGTTGATCTGTTCTCCGTTGTCCCCGTCCTGATAGCAACCTGGAAAGCATTCTCCGCAGTTTACCGCTGGTTCATTCATGTAGGCGGGTCTGTCAAACTCAGCCTTTGTTCTGAAATATCTTGCACGAAGCTCTGAAATTGTAAAATGCAGAAATGAGTAAGCAAGCTAAATTTTTAATTGCTACTCCGTCAAGACAAACTGCAAGAAGTCGACGGTCGAATCTTTGCAGTACTGAAGAGAGCGAACAAGCCTAGAAGGTAGCTATCTCAGTGCTTGCGATGCAATCCTAAGGGCCTGGTGCTAGCAGCTTTGAGTGGCCATTTTGGTGAGGTTGTTCGAGAAACTGGTTTGGCTCTGTTCGAATTGAACCATGGGACTGTATTTTATTTAACGGAATCGTTTCTCTTATTTTCAACGGAACAAAGACGACGACTTTGGCGGAAACGTCTCTTAAAAAGTGAATTGATGCTTTTTCAAATTCATCTAAAAGTATCTTATTCTATGTCGTTCAATTTGCCAAATGTTGGTTAAAGGGAGCGAAGAGAAAAAAAGCAATGATTGCACTCTTGGTGTTTTAGTTTTGGCTACTTTGGAAAAAAAAAAACTGGTGGACGGAAGAGCCGCAATTTTGGTTGTAACATTTTTAAAAATCCAGCTAGAAATAAATAACAAACTTCAAATTGACTTGTATCTAACAAACCATGAACTCTCCCAGAAAGAGAGAAAAGAAAATGAAAGGAGAATTTAAAAAAAACCCAAGGAACAAAAATGAAAGTGATGATTAAAGTTTTATTTTATTTCAAATATTTCGCCGTTTCTGATTTGCTTCAATCCCCCAGCTAATTCTCCATAACCAGCCGGCACTTGCCCGTGATATTTAGAAGATGCAAGCAATAATTGCTAAATGTAGTTTTATAGCTGAAAGCTTGTTCCAAGGGTATTACTTTCTTTCAAATACTATGTCTTTATCAAATTAATGAAGTCGTAATATTAGTAAGAAACAGTTTTATATTTAAACGCCATAAGGGCATTAACATATAGTACAATTCTGAAAGCTTTGAACAACAGAGTGCAAGAGTAACTTACCTCTATGGGCACGACGGGACGAAACACCACGTGACATCACTGACGTCATCATAATTGCCATAATTGTCAGCGTCATAAACGAAAAGGCGGTTTTCATGGTGATAGAGTAACCAGGGCAAAACAAAGGACTAGAAGGATCTAAAACATGTATGAAAAGAATCGACCGTTTAAACTGATTTTTGTTTCAGTTAACACATGGCCAAAACAAAAGCAATTCAGTGAAAAATCATTTGGCTCTAGGTAGTGGATTATACGCTTAGAGAGGCAGGCATAGGAAGGTACCTGAACCGAGAAAGCACAAGTAATCGCAGTACCAAGCGTGGGAAAATTTGTCTTTTTTTTGTCAGTTAGGCCCGTTTCAAACGTCGTGCTACTGCCGTGCCGAACTCAATTGATCGAATTAAATTCGACTTTAGCACGGCAGTAGCGCGACGTTTGAAACCAAGTCGTGCTACTCGACTTGGTTTCAAACGTCGTGCTACCGCTGTGCCGAAATCGATTCATAAATTATAAATACATTAGAACACATTTAAAAGTTTGCTAAAATCGTTTCTTTGTTTTTGTGTTTTGTTTTCGGCAACACGTGCTAGTGTCGTGCTACAGTCGAGCCAGCTTAGCACGGCAGTAGCACGACGTTTGAAACAGACCTTAGAGATTTAGGTTCCCTTTCGCCTTATTGTCGAGAAAACAACCGCAGGATTTTTCTACCAAGTTCTTTGTTTAATAAAGTAATGTTACTGAAAATCAAAGGCAAATCTTTTTTGTTAATTCACAGTCTCAATTTGAGGGTGTTTTGAAAATAAAACTGAAATGAAAACTTTATCAGGTAATGTTGACTGAAAAAAAAAAACATAAAAGGACAATTAGGAAATAATCGAGCAACGTATTATTTTTCCTTTAGCTTAACAGATAGACCATGAACAGACAATTTTAGAGGGAAAGAATTAAGACCTCCATTGAAGAACTTATTGATGAGAATGGTACTGAAACAGTATGCTTTTCAAGATATTAAAACTCTTATTTGTTAGGGAACAGCAACTCGATGGACACTGTCAATTTCACCCATGGACTCTGTTGCTCAAATTTGGTAAAACATGTGCATTTAATTTCTGGCAAGCCCAATTATGATTATTACCAAGTAAGTCTATTATGACAATCATGCCATGCAGATTCAATAGTTTTGCTTGCGATGATAAAAAATGGAAAAGTTGAAATAAAGACACACCGGTCGATTATCTCTCGAAAAAGCAAAAACCTTTTATAATTCTCGGGCCATTTTTCACTCCGAATTCAAATCTAACGATTTTGTAGGTTTTTTGAAAGACATAAGCTTGGTAGTACATTAGATAATTATGATAATTTATTTATTGCGCGCAATTCTGACTCGTTTGTTTACCAGCAACAAGCGTGAAACATCACATTGCATTTTTTGGCGGCTAAAGTTTGTTAGACAATATTAATAGCACAAACATCGGTAACAGATATGGTAAACTGAGCAGACAGTTTTGAAACACTGTGACAGGTAGGTTATCTTGCGCCAGGCCACTAGCAGTACATGTAACGTAAATTTCACTGTGAAAATGCACTGGTTTTCCTTGTTTATCACAATTATTTGTGTTTAATTTTCAATCAAATTACGATGGCCTAACTGAACAAGTACCTATGATTTTTAATTATTAGCGCTTGTTCGTAAACGACCTTAATTAAACTCAATGAACTAGTACAGTAAAACCCCGCGACTAAAAACCTGTTTTTTTTTTCCAAGTTAGCCTAAACAGGTTCTTTCATAAATGGTAGTTGGCACAAGTTTAGGTTATTAAATAGCTTATTTTCTTCTGAAGAAAAAAATACAATGCTAAGAGTATTTAGTGATTTAGCTTATCATCGCCCCATATAAAATCGTTATAAAATATTTGAAGTTGTGTAAAAATGAATATAAACCGAAGAACTGTAAAATTTGCAATTGTATCAATGAAAATTGTATTTGTTTGAAACAGTGTTATGGCACTTACATGTACGTCTCCAAAGAGGAGTCTGAATGTTGACGTTGCCTAAGTGTACAGAATTTTTTCATTTTAGAAAATAAGAACTTGTTTCAAAGTTTTGGCTGCACTTCCAGTGAGAATTAAGCCAGTTGAAATTTTTCTTCTTATCTGCTATTATATGAATTGCTATTTAAGTCTTTAAAGTACTTTTAAAGAAGTTAAAGGATGCAAGATCAAAAAAAAAAAAAATGGTTGAAAGAATAAGAAGATTAATCACTCCAATTTTTTTAAAAGTTACTCGGTCACTCTTATTAACATGTACTAATGTCATAGGTTAAAACTAGGGAAAGAGGTAGAAACTTTGAGCGGGCGGTTCTCAGCGAAGCCCGCGCGCGCTTTTTTAGACCGAGCTAATTTTTGGCCATGAATAAAAAAATAATACAGAAAAGACCGTGGAAATTAAGGATTAGATTCCATCAGCATAAAATTCTTTGAGTTAATTTGAGAAAATGCCATAACGAAGTAATAATAACTTATCTCTGTCAATTCAAAATCGTAATAATAGACTTACCTCTTGGGACCTTAAATGATGTTGCCACCACAAGTTCAAGTGACGAACTGATTTCGCTGTATGGGACTCACACCAATTAACTAAACGATTTGACAAAGGATGTATAGTCTATTATAATAGACTGATTGCTTAGACTATTTTGACAGGTTCAAGCTAGCCTATTATTCTAAGACAATAGAGTAGCGTTTCTTTTTATAAAAATATGAAAAAAATTCAGCCGAAAATAAAATGTTGTCTAACCTTCAATTCGTATGTCCTCTAAACCGAAACCTACGCATGCGGCATAGGTTCTTCATTTGCTCTTATCCCGCCAAATTAAGTTGCAAAAATTATGCGGATGTGTTTCTAGCCATAGATGGATCCGTAAAACAGTCCTCCTGTCTGCTTGTTTTGGTTTCTGACTCTTTATGGCGAGATTCCTTACGTTGTGATCAACACACCCGTCAGATACACTAACTAGGGTCCACGGAGTATCCGCTTAGCACTGATTTCACCGCATCCTCGGAGACCCAGGGGCAGTCAGTCGGGACGATACAATGTTCGTGGTGAAAGTTTACTGTAAGATGGTTGGTTTCACAAAAGTGCTACCATCGCGGCATATACACAAATTAGCATTTCATGTAGACTGTGAAATGTTATTAAAATATTTGTATTAGCAATTTATATTCCACACTTGATGACCATTTAACAATTAGTCGCCGAAGGCGACGTGAATATCGGCGAATAGTCACCGAGACGAAGTCGAGGTGACTAATCGCCAATGTTCACGTCGCCTGAGGCGACTAATTTTTTTAGTATAATTACATTGATGATTATTCGAGAAAATAAAATTATTGATCATTTTCCGACCCCGAAACATCAAAAAATCTGGCTGCCATTTCGAAAACTGCTAGCCTTCAAGGCTTATAATCACCGCGCGGGTGATTATAGCGGGATAAAGCGAAGCTCCTAGCCAATCACAGCGCTCTATTTTCGATAATCATCAATGTAATTATACTAATGTAACATATCCACTCCAGCCGAGATGCACCACACCGTGACAAGCATAATCAACACCATTAATTTATAACCGTCAATAACGTATTTACCCAACCAAAAAACATATCTATTCCTGCCAGAACAAAGACTATAAAGGCATTGATGTCAAGATTATTATGAGCGAAAACGACCCCGCTAATCTACGCCCTTTAAAGCATTTTACATTAGAAAGTGCAAGCCTACACTCAATTCCCGAGAAGAATGTACTGAATTCGCAGACCTTCTATTTTGGTATTTTATTTTAGAGTCCATTCTTAAGCGCTTTTAGAGGTCCTTTGTCTAGAGACACTCCATCATTAGAGCTTTGTATTCTACTCACAATCAATTTATTTCTATAGCCTCCATACATACGTCACATCTTTTACATATTTCACCCTACACTTTCTTTGCATATATATAGCGCGCGCGGAATATTTTCTCATCCCTGATGATGCCGTTGATCGGCGAAAGCTTGGATTTTAGTTTTTACTTTTTAAACAGCAGTTCAAGGCCTCAATAGAACAGTTTTATATAATAGCAAAACAAAATACAACTTAAACATGTTAAAAATAGCGATTTAATGCTCCGACGTTTCGTGAAATCATGCCGCCATTATCAAGGAATAAAAATGCGAGTTCAAAAGGAGTTAAATACAACTTGAATAAATAATAGCCTGCGTGGCAAGCGTTTTGGTTTGGTTTCGGAGCAAATAAAGACCGAGGAACGTTATTCTAGGTTTTGGCCGCGCGAGAAATAAAACAAGAGCCTTACTGGCGCCATTTTTCGCGCGGTCTTAGACTCTCGTTCCTCGTTGTTTGCTCCTAAACCGCACAGAAACGCTTGCTACGCAGGCTACTTGAATAAGAAAGTTATCATATCTCGGCGCGTAAAACTGGCGTTAATTGATTGCCCGGTGTTTCATAACCTAGAGAAACTAACGCATTAAACTAAACTGTTCCTCACGAAGTTACAACACCTAGAAGCCGCACGACTCACGCGAGACGCACGACCCTCGATGCTCGTCGCAGGACTCATCACCCACTATTGTGCCTAGGGTAGATCGATTTCCACTTCCTTGTAATTTTTACGTGGGTTCGCGCGAAAATAAAATAGAGGCAATGCGTGAAAGGTCGTGCGTAAACGAAAAAGTTGGACCTTGCTTAAACCCAGTTTCCATATGATCGCTATGATTGCTGCGATCGCTGAGAAAAATAAAGTTCAGCGATCGTAGCTATCATAGCGATCATATGGAAACCACTCTCCAGCGATCGCAGCGACAAGGTCCGATAAGACAGAACTTGTTCTATCTCAGCGATCTTTGTCAGTGATCGCTGCCATCGCTGGAGAGTGGTTTCCATATATGATCGCTATGATCGCTATGATCGCTGCGGTCGCTGAACTTTGTTTTCTCAGCGATCGCAGCGATGTTAGCGATGATATGGAAAGCGGGCTTTGGTTTCATACAGACGCGACAGTGGAAATCCACCCTAAGCCTATAATCCTCAAATGTGAGGGGTATAGGCTGTTCACTGAATCAAATTCCCTTCTTAATTAAAGAGTCACAGCCATTTAATTGATGTGAATACTAAACAAATCAGATTGTACAATGCTTATCATCTTTTTGCCTCATTCAATAATCTTCATATTTGGATTAATGACATTTTAGGACGATGTGTTGATGACACCCTGCCAAAAATACTAAATATGTCACAGTGTAGCCTATACAGATGGCTCGTTACAGATGATACACGTATCACTAGTGTAACTCAATAGCAATATAATAATAATAATAATAATAATAGATAACAAAGCTGACTAAAAAATCTTATTTACAATCAATTTCACTTAAAAAACTATTTAAGTCAAGACACTATTTACATAATTCCTTTCGATTAAAAAAGAGACACTTAATTTCGATTGAAAAAAATTCATTCCAAAAAAGAAAAAAAAATCCTAATAAAAATTCATAATAAAAAGATTTACAATAATAAATTTAAAAATCAAGTATTACTAAAAAAAAAGAAAAAACTATAAAAAATCTAGACCTAAAATTATGAATATAGTTGTAGACCAGCTACAGCGAGAGTGAAGTCTTCTGAGACCTCACGTGATTTAAATGGATAATTAACTAGAACCTCTGACGCATCTGTGTACAGGCTTAATATTGCAAATGAGAGCTGTATTCGAAGCCAGGAAATAACGCTGGCATAGGGTTCATCGTTCTTAGTCGAAAGCTTATTTGCGAGAGTTCTTAAAAAATTCTGACAGTCGAGTCCCATGCCCCTGTTTGTACCAAACACCAGTGGTGTAAAGGTTCCCATCTCTACATCCATCACTCTCTGGTTGTATTTCCTCTTCTTCTCGTTTTCTTGCTCAATTTCTGAAGAGCTAAAAGAAAAGATCAAACAAAGTGCATCTCTTAAGTGCGAGATCAATTCCATCTACGATGAAATTCGCCGAAGTTGCAGTTTGTTCCGTTACACTAGCATTCTACGCGCAATGGTCAACCTCAGAAACAAGCACTATCAGGAGGTGATGAGCACTCACACAAAGAAAGTGGCAAGGTTACTCTACAAAGAAACGGATGTTGACGAGTATATTCACAACATATCGTCCTATTCGAACTCTCTTTCTTCCAGAAACTGGTTTTGTGTCGGGGTTTGAAATTTGCCTTGCCGCAACGGGTGTCACCCATTGAAGTGAAAGCGAGTTTTGAGAACGCTTACTGGAGCCTTGAAAGTCATCTCGGAAGCGATGATTTGAAAGAATTGGCGGCGGCAACCCCACGATTCGTAGCTCTGAATTACATCCAGCGCAAGGTGCAGAAACTTCCCAAGACACTTCTGCTTGCCATCGACCAATTGAAGCAACGCGACGACATCGTCATCACCAAACCAGAGAGTAGTCGTGATGGACAAGTCTGAATATCTGCGACTATTATCCGAAGCATCCATCAATGATTCTAGTAAATTCCAGGCTGTTTCCCTGGAAAGGCCTTCGAGTAAAGGTAGACCACTAACATATTACCACCCCTTCTAAAGAAGGAGAAAGATCTACCTTCCATTGTTCGTAGAAGTCTGCCTAAGTCCATAGCAGACACTGTCCGTCCTACAGGTTTCAGATTAGCGCATTTGTATGGTTTACCAAAAACACACAAGGCGCGCTTGGCGATGCGCCCTATACTATCAGCAACAAACAATCATACAACTACGCTTGGCGAAATGGCTCGAAGTTAAACTTAAGCCTCTGTATGTCTTTGAATCGTTACACAGTAACTGACATTTTTGAATTTGCGAACGAAATTCGTGAATAATAATAATAATCATAATCATAATAATAATCATAATCATAAAAATAATAATAACTTATTTTATTCAGAGAAGGTAGCACTTAATAACTCTCGATAATCTACGATATTTGCTAGCCCAGGGAGTTGACATTGCATTCCAGGGCAATTAAATTCACCACCGAGCCCAGTTAAGTTCTTAATATCTGACTGGATTTGATGCAAACTTTGTAGCCGAAAAGAGCTTGGCGTCTTGCAAAGTGTCAGCAGAGTCAGCAGACCTGACTATGGCTTTTTTGTGTCAAAAGTTGGGGGAGATTTTGTCACTTTGATTAGAGTTTCAAGTCAGAAAGCAGTGCAAAGTCAAAGAATTTTCCCTGTGGACTAGCCCAGCCAAATCAATGCTCTGACTCATAATCATAATGTTACTAGCAGCCAATATTATTTCTAGGATCCCCCACGCTCTTCTTACGGTCGCAAATGGATAAACATCAAAAGATTTAACTCATGGCAATTTATATTTCGTTTTTATGTTAAGTTGTGTTATGTTGTTATTCATGTTGTTATTATTAATTTTTACAAAAATAATTTTAAATTAAAAAGCGTACATCCTTAGGCTCAGAGCAAAATAAAATCCTTCTTTTTGTGAAAGGTCTCATTTGACAAAACTAAAAATTAAAAATGGAAAAAATAACGACTGTATTTTTAGTTGGTTGACAGCCACACTGCTACCTTGGTAAAATTAGATATTGATAACCTTGTTTTTGCCAGATTGTTATGTTTTCTGGCAAGTTCAGCCCCTAAAATTATAGAATTTGTGACATAATGTCCCGCTTTATAGTATGGCACTTGGCCGGCATTAGAACGTCTTGAATAAATTTACGAAGTTATGACCTCCTGGGCGTGCACTTTATCATTATTAAAATGTACTATAAAATGAGCAACTCACCTCATTGACGGTAGTCTACGACTGAAAGCCGCTTGCAGCATCTATACTGAGAAGCCGCTGCAACGTAAGTACTCCTTTGTCAAAAAACATTTTCCGCCATTCGGTAGAATTAGGTCTTAATCTAATTTCGTGCGCCGAAAATTGCACTAACAAATGTAAGTTTACTTTTAGTTATGGTGCGTCAATTTTGAAATTCATTATACAGATTTTGGTCAAGTTTTCTTCCCGAAGTTATGCGAGTGAACTTCATGATCATACAGAGTTTTTTCCTTTTAAAAAGCCTAAATAAATACTCAAATTTCGACATTCATATACTCAGTGCACAGCTCGGCGATTATCGAATCCCTTTGCAGCGGTTTTCCCCCTCAAAAAACGCGCCTTCGACATTAGGAATGTCGTCTTTTCCCTTTAGAAAGAGATACGCAAGACAAATATCCTACATTGCACCCCAGGGCCCAGTTGTTTGAACGCCGGTTAGCGCTAACCCGGGTTTCTTGTTCTTTTTATCAAAAGCACTTTCTCGGATAATTTTCTCTATTATTTTTAGAGAATCCAATCATCAAATTGTAGGCAAAGATAATTAAACTGAATTTGTTTTTTGAGCTCTTATGTCTTAGTTCAAATTTTGTACTAACCCCGGGTTATTTTAACCCAGCTTCGAACAACCCGGCCCAGGACGTTAAACCGCACATATGGCCTCCGAGCAAAGAGATGTATTCAAGCTGCGACTCATTGTGGTTCAAGGCGATAACTACTCAAAAGAACCAGGAGAACACTCCCGTACAAACGACAAAGTTCGAGATAAATACATCTGGGTGTGTGACAGCAAACGTCGTATGATGTTCTATGTAGGAATCGGTTGGGTCATCACCGGAACATATTACAAGCGAAAGGTTCTTGATGGTGCTTGTGGCGGCTTCGTGTTTTCTAAACATGCTGATGTCCTCCCGTACGAAGATGACTGAAGTCCAACTTTGAGGTCAGTGAAGTGTATCTATCAGCTGAATGTCGATGGGTGCCATGCAGCGTACAAGTCGCCCGCCGTGGATATTCATTGGTCACCTCCAGCTAATCCAGAAGTTCAAATAGAGGACGTTGTATGGTTCTATAACGAGGTTACCGTGAAGGAGACAGCAGATTTTACTTACTACTGTACCAATGGATTCTATGGAGGCTACACGGGCATCCAGGATCGCTCACCTAAGTGGGTAATCTTTTCGATATGGGACAAGACCTCCATGGATGATAACCCTTATGCGCCGTCTGATGACTTGGTGAAAAAGCTTGCTCAAGGCGAAGACGTGACCAGAGAAGGTACTGGGGGTCAAAAGTCACCTTGTCTACGACTGGAAGGTGGGTCACACATATCAACTTATGGTCAACGTTCGACCAGACGCAGAAGAAAGTGAGAAGGCCGTATTTACAGGATGGTTCGTATTCCAGAGCTGAATATCTGGCGTTTGCTGGCTTCATTTCAAGTGCGTCCCAAAGCGGCAAGCAAGCACCTGGAAGATCCTCACTCATTTCTCGAGGATTGGGCAGGAACTGAACGTCGACGACAGAGCTTGTACGGACCGGCTTGGTAAAACAGACAAAGACCCTTGGGAGTAGGCAACGCACGGCACGGGCACAACGACGGGGGCCACAATTCAATAACAGAAATGTATTCTTGACCGATGATCGCAAACGTCTTGGAATGACAACTGGTGGACCAGCATTGACCAATACGTCCTTAAGCCCATACACCTGTGATGCTTCCAGCATTCCACCTGCGTTGGCGTTGAATTCTCTGCCGGATCGAGATGGAGCCCCTGCTCGCGTTCAGCGACTCTTGAGAAAGGTTTAAAGCGAACATGTCCATCAAACCGTGTACCTCAGTGATCACTTTTCACAGGATGCTAATAAATAAGAAATAATTAGAAAAGGGACAGGGAATCGAAAGAGTCTGTTCAAATAACACTAAAAGTTTACTTTAATGCTTTATAGTTTTGCTTAATAGTTGCGTAGAACGCTTCCGTGTCAACTCTTAATCAAGTGTTCCTATAAATTAATTAAGTTCAATTTCTTCTTTAACCAGTATCAGTTAATTTTTGTAAACTATCTTTAAACTTTGCTATACCTTAATTGTAGCTTTTGGAGCTATTTTGGGGCAACCCATGACGATGCAAATAAATTGAAATGAATAAATTGTCGTTGTTGTTTTTCTTTTAGAATGAAATTGGAGTATTCTGTTTTATAGAACGAGTGTAGGACCAGTATCGTACCCAGTCGCTTCTTCTTCAGATTTGGATACATATCTACAGGCTGGAGTCACTCGGAGACTAGGAAAAACCTCTATATAAAAAATAACAGAAAAAGAGCGGGAAAATAGAGGAAACCTGGGTAGCAACCCGGCCTAAAACTCCACGACCTACCTACGAGGCCGAAAAAGTAAGAAAAAGTAAATTAGAACAAAAGTTAAACTTACACCCAAAAAAGAAAGCGTGTCGACCGAGATTTCCGAGAATGACAAGCATACAAAACAGCCTCTATTCACACAAAAATACTAATTCAACTATACTTCCATTAAACATACAATTGCTTTCAGAAATACATGTCTGATTGCATTATCATTTAAAGCATCTTATAAATAATCAACAGCTGAAATATAAGCGAAAGGAAGACAAATCTCTTCTTATGCTACGCAAAAGAAGAGAATTTTCACTTCTCACTCCTTCCCAAGCGCCTCTGCGCACATTAATTCCTTCTCAGACTTAACTTCGAACCGACAGGAGCTGGAATGAGTAAGTGACGACTCCGTAGCAGTCTGGTGTAGCACAGTTAAGACTGGCTTTCACTAGCGACGGAGTCGGTGTCGGAGTCGTAATCAGAAGCGTAGATCTAGTGAAAACAGCGTTCTTATTTCGCTTACGCCTCTGTCACTTACGTTATTGTCGGAGTCAGGAGCAAGCAGTAGAAGAAAAAGTTGAACTAAACCAATCACAAAGCGTGGGAACGTTTATTCTTCAAACTCGGACAATCTTGTTTTCACTAGATCGTAAGCGACGAGGTCTTAAGCGGAGTCGGAAAAAAATGGGGACGTTCTGACTCTTCCGACTCCGATTCCAATGCGCTTATGACTCTGCTTGCGACCCCGATTTTTGATTTTCACAAGGTCATAATCGCTCTTACGACTCAGCTTACGATTCTGACTCCGACTCCGTCGCTCGTGTAAACCATCCTTCAGTTTAAGTTGTACTGCTATGTGGTTCAGGCTTTTACTCAATGGAATATTCATTGCTTCTTGTTGTAGTTTATGGGAAAAAATATTTACTGGCCTTTAAAGACTTCTACGTTTGTGTTATCACGTTCATAGACACGCACACTGCTAAAGGTGAGATATTTGGAAACAAAAGAATAAACCAAAGATCGCATGGCCTTTGCTTCTTTGCTCTTCCCTACAAGTTGATGAGCAAAGCGGTAATCGCTACAAAGGAAAGACCGCGTAGAGTTCGACCAATGAGAGCGATACAGTTCACCATTCACCTGTAATATAACAGACCTACGCTTCTAGTTCGACTGTAAGTCCAATGTCCCCGATAGAGCGATTTTCGTATGACCTTGAAATGAAAACGCGCGAACAAAACAGAAACAACAAACGAACGGAAATAGAGCGATTTGATTGGTTTATCGAACGGATACAAACGTGCGTGGCTTTTGGTTGGTTAAGAGAACGCTCGCGTAAAAAAACTTCATGACCGAGAACTTTCTAGAAATCAATGGATCCTTCACTTTGACGTCATACTGCAACACGATTGGCCAATCGAACAATGCCTTCTCCATATTAGGGTTTTCTTTGGCGGGAAAACGAAGAGTCCATGTTTTGATCTTTTCATCCATTGGCTTATGAAACAGATGACGAACACTTACCGAAACCATTTTTTAAGGTCATAAGAAAATCGCTCTAACCATTCTGCGCGATGAAGGGTCCTTCATAACAACATTAAATGAATAGCGTTCTACCGCCTGATTAAGCTGCGTTTTTTCATAGGCCAAAATGCTGGTTATTTCAGTAAAGCAAATCAACGCTATTCTTTTTGTCATTCAGTTTAAAAAAAAATGCCTCAAAAATAGATAAACAGGTAATGATACGTTATTTGTTGTTCAACAAACGCCTTGAATTTGATTTTTTTTAACTCCATCCAAAATTCCCACGTGCACGAGCCAAGCAAACTCGTTGAAAATTTACAGCATTTGCTTATCACCATGCACAGGGAGAAACCTAACCTCAAATCACTGTCCGACAGTGATTAATCAGTGTTTTGAAATACATTGTCTTAACGTTCTGCCGACATAGCATAGAAGGGTTAGCAGCGTTCGCTTTCTAGGTTCGTTGCGGGCACATAATTCACTAGACTTGCTACAATAATGCACCGCGGGCTATGAAACATGGATCATGCATCATTCTTCGCTGAAGCAACCTTAATTGAAATAGGTGTATACAGCTATTTCGAGAAAGGTTGTCGGAAGAAATGTGCACGCGACAATCCCGAAAGGTAATATGGGATATAATCAATACACTGTTCCTGACATTGCAGCTCTCGAACCTACTTTTGTTGTTTTCTTTCAGCACTCGCAAATTAAACATGGGTCGATGACCTCTCGTGTCATTCTTTCAAACTTCGAATTCTTTGAGGAACAGTGAATTCAGAACCACCTACAATACCTTTCGGGATTGTCGCGTGCACTTTTTCCGACAACCTTTCTCGAAATAGCTGAATATGATTACATGTACAAGAATGAGCGGGGCATTAGGGAACGGGGGGGGGGGGGGGGGAGGGTAACCAATACCGCAATACCGGGAAAAAAATACTGAAACGCCGTGTTGAAATCATTAGACGAAATATCGATACCACATTTATGATCGGTCACGCTTATCCATTTGGCGCACTTAGCTTTTTATAGCCCCTGATGGAGATTATTATATAGTTTTGTCTAGTCGAAATATTGGGCAAATAAATTATCAAGCCATAGCTATCTGTCCGATCAGCCTTGCCTCGCTGATCTTGATCTACAGAAAAGATCCGGTTTTCCCTTGCTGCTGTTTTTCCAAATGATCCTTTCAAGAATTGTTCGTCCCTTTAATTGAGCACGTTTGTTTATCTCAAACATATATGTATCAGCAATCAACGTCAGCCATTGCGAGAAAAAGTGAGACTAGGAGCTCGAGTCAGTCATCGGTGCACAGATCGCAAATCCCGGTCATCACTGGTGGAACAACAATTCCATTGTACATTTAATTTAATTTATCAGAAATTGTGTAATCATTTTAATTACATTATGTCTGAAGATTAAAAAATATCACTTTTAATAACCTTTATAGCGTACTGTGTTTTGTTTTGCAGTGTATTGACCCGTATTAGACAGGAGAGCGCAAATGACGGTGCCACAATATCGTGAAGGATACCGTATGCCAAAAGGATGAAAAACCGCATACCTCAGGGTTAGATGATACCTCGATACCGCACATTAAAATTGAAATTACCGAAACGCCGCTTGAAAAAAGCCTCAATACCGTAAACCCCAATCCGCCCCGTCTGGATTGCAGGCCGAATTGTGTAAATGGTTTGCTAAACTGTAGCTAAGATGTGCAGTACTAAACCTGACCTTCCTATTTAAAAAAACAATCGTCAGGAATAACCTTCTTATTCAGAACTTGCGAGAAACTGAAAAGAAATGACTGAATGATACAGATAACTTGATCCTTAATTGAACGAAAACCGATACAAGAAGAAAAACAAAAAAAAGGAAGAAAACTTGCTTTTGTTTTGGCTCGTCCTTTCCGCAAATTTTAACTCAATTACTAATTTTAGTGTTTAAGTTTTCTAAAAAAAAGTATTTTCTAAAATAGTTCCACCCTTAAACTCAAAGCAAGAAACCTGGTAATTCTTTCAGTAACGTTATAAAATCCTGCTTTTTGTAAAATGTCTCATTTCATGACGAGAAATACAAAAAACGACTATTATGTTATTTGGTTGACAGCCACACTGCTCACTTGGCAGAATTAGGAGTATTGATAACTTTATTTTTACCAAATTTTCATTAGTTTCTGGCATTTTCAGCCCTTAATTGTAGAATTTGTGCCATAATTCCCCGCCGGAATATCGCAGTTGGCATTAGGACGCGTTTAAAAATTCACGAAGCTATACTGAGACTTCCCGAGCGTGCCCTACATCATTAGTTGCTAATTTTATAGCACATTTTTAGCAAGTCACCTCTTCGTGATTGATAGTCGATCTGCATGGAAGCCTCTTGCTGCATCTATACTGACAAGCCGCGACAAAAATTACATGTATTTTAAGTACTCGTTTGTTTTTTTAAAAAATAGTTTTCTCAATTAATAGAATGATGTAGATCTTAATCTAATTTAGTAGACCGAAATGTCGACTAACCGATGTAAGTTTACTTTCTGATATAGCGCGTAAATTTTGTAAAGTCGATTATACAGATTTTGTTCAAGTTTGCTGCCAGAAGTTATGCTCAACTTTATGATCATATATACAGACTTGTTTGCCTTTTACCAGTCGAGAGTTTTCCCAGATTTTTATGCTTTTCTGACAATTTCAGCCCTTTATTATCGAATTTGGGCAATAATTCCCTGATTTAGAATATCGCACTTGGCACTAGAACGTGTTTAAAAATTTACGAAGTTGTGACTTCGCGGGTGTGCCAATACTAATCATGTGCTATAAAATGAGCAACTCACCTCCTCATTGATTGTAGTCTACGACTTCAAGCCGCTTGCTGCACATATACTGAGAATCAGCTACAATACGTAAGTACTTCTTGATGTCCAAAATTAGTTTTCGCAATTAAATGAAGATCTAACAAACTCTCTGTTCGAAATTTAATATACTCAGTCTGATTTTATTCAATTTTGCTGCCTGAAATTATGTCCAACTTCATAATCATACAGACTTGTTAATTTGCCCTTTTAAAACATCAGGCTAAAGAAATACGAACTCAAATTCCTACATGCATACTCAGTGCACAGCTTGGAGATTACCAATAAACGCTCCTTCGAGAGAGAGTGTATTACGGGGACGTCAAGCAACTGTTTCCAATGCTTTTTTTTTTCACGTTCCTCTCACAGTCTAATTCTTGAAATGGCGCGCCTCGAATGACCAAGGCGTTCTAGAAGCCGGAACGTTTGCTGCTCAACTTCGTACCATCGTTCCACTCACGGAGCGGCTTACATACAAAATTCTTCTTTACACTTTCCTAAAAAACCTCTATTCAGAGAAAGCATATTCCCTTCTCAGTGATAACCGGGATTCACGAGTTGAAAATTAAAACTTTGCTTGTTGCCGCCAATCATACTTTTCCTTCGTGTCACGAGGTTAATTATTTTAGTGTAGTTCCAGAAGATATCTATACCCCCCCCCCCCCACTGAGGGCTCTTTTGCTTTAGACCCCCACCCCCCCTCAAGAATGTCCATTCCAGGGGGTGCTTGTCAGAGCCCCCCCTCCAGGCCCCCTCCCCCACCTCCACCTCCTGGAATTTCCTTAATCTTTCAACTTGGGAAGGCATCCCCTGGAAAAGATATTTACGTCAGAAATAATGTTACATAGAGGATATTACATGGCCGCGCGGAGATACGAAAAAAAAATACAGAAACTTATACACTGAGTGATGGTGTATTAAGATAATCTTTCTCATGAAATGAAGTCTTAAAACCATTTAAACTAGGCAGGTTTCTAATCTCTGAGGGAATCGTGTTCCACAGATTGAACAGATCCTTTATAGTGTACGCTCCCTTTTGCAGACTCAGTTCTGGGACTGTGGAGATAATAATTTCACTGAGAATTTCTAAGATTGTGGGAGTGTACATTTGAGGTGTTGGTAAAGATCCGCCTCATTATTTGGTTGTCGAGTCAAACAAGTCGTGCTTAAAACTGTATGTCAGCTTTTCCACGGGCTACCTAATATAAGAAACATAACAGTTCGCCACTTTAGCAAATAAGCCCTGAATCTGCTTTATACCAACAGAGCACATAACAGAGCACACTCTAACCTTTTACCCCCTGGAGAAGGGGTGGAACTTACGCCATATAGGTACGTGTCGCCCCAAAGGGTAGCTTTTTGCGCCTTTTTGGTCTGAAAACGGGTATGAAGAATGACATTTGTTAGTCTGAAATAAGGTCAGGATTTGAAGAACCGGCCAGCACACCCACTCCAAGAATTCCCAGGAGTACTCCCCCGGACTTTTCACGTATTCTTCGACACATATACGCCTGCAGGGGGGACCAGTATTTTCTTTATTAGCGTCAGGACTTTTACTCCCTTTCTTTTTAGACTTATATATGCGTTAGTATTGTTCAGATGTGTTTCATTTGATACTAAGTTAAGTAGTTGTCACCTTTCTCTTTATAAATTACAGAGATACGCAAGACAGGTATCCTCCATTTTGCACCCTAGAAAGTTAAACCGCACATATGGCCTCCGAGCAAAGAGATGTATCCAAGCTGCGACTCATTTTGGTCCAGGGTTATAGCCACGCGAATGAAGCAGGAGAATATTCCCGCACAACCGACTTCGAGATAAATACATCTGGGTGTGTGACAGCACACGTCGAATGATGTTCTATTCAGGAAACGGTTGGGTCATCACCGGAACATATTACATGCGAAAGGTTCTTGATGGTGCTTGTGGCGGCTTCGTGTTTTCTAAACATGCTGATTTCCCGTACGAAGCTGACTGGAGCCCAAACCTTGAGGTCAGTGAAGTGTATCTATCAGCTGAACGTCGATGGGTGCCAGCGTACGAAGCCCGATACGTGACTATTTGGTAGTCATCTCCAGGTAATTTGGAAGTCTCGAGCGAGAGAGTTACCTGGTTCTACAACGAGGTCACAGTGAAGCAGACAGCAGATTTTTCTTACTTCTGTGCCAATGGATTGTCTCCCCAAAGCTACATGGGTATCCAGGATAAAGGTCGCAAACCTAATTGGGTAATCTTCTCTGTATGGGACAAGACCTCTCTAGATGATCATCCTGATGACTTGGTGAAAGTGCTTGCCCAAGGCAAAGACGTGACCGTGGAACGCTTTGGAAACGAAGGCACTGGAAGTAAAAGTTACCTTAAGTATGACTGGAAGTTGGGTCACACATATCAACTCATGATCAACGTTCAGCAGGACGCACGAGAAAGCGAGAAAGTCGTGTTTACTGGATGGTTTCGTATTCCTGAGTGGAATATCTGGCGTTTGTTGGCTTCATTCAAAGTGCGCCCTGTGGGGGCAAAGTACTACCCTTACTCATTTCTTGAGGATTGGACACATACTGGACGTCGACGACGGGGCTTGTATGGACCGGCTTGGATTAAAACAGACAATGGCCCTTGGGTTCAGGCAACCCATGGGATGGGCGCAGTTCAAGGGCCAGATGGCAATAACAGGAATGTCTTCTTGACCGATGATCGCAGACGTCTTGGAATTACAATTGGTGGACCAGCATTGACCGATACGTCCTTAGGCCCGTACATCAGCTGTGATGCTCACTGCATTCCAACTGTGTTGGCATTGAATCCTCTACCGGATCGAGATGGAGCCCCTGCTCGCGTGCAGTGACTCTTGAGAAAGGTTTAAAGCGAACTTGTCTGCTGACATCAAATCGAGTACCTCGGTACTTTTCACGGGATGCTTTATAAATAGTAAGTAGAAAAGGGACAGAGAATCGAAAGAGTCTGCTCACTGATAACATGTTAAAGCTTTACTTTATTATTTTAAAGTTTTGCCGCTTAATAGTTGCGTAGAACGCGTCCGTGTCAACTCTTAATCAAGTGTTCCTACGAATGAAGTTCAATTTCCTCTTAAATATCAGTTAATTTAATTTTAATTCAGCCCGTTAAACTTCGCCAATGACTAAATTGTAGCTTTTGTACTATTTTGGGGCAATCTCCTGACAATGGAAATAAATTGTAATGAATAAAATCGTCGTGGTTGTTGTTTTTGTTGTAGAATGAAACTGGAGCATTCTGCTCTCTAGACTGAGTGTAGAACCAGTCTCGTTCGTACCCAATCGCTTCTCTTATTTGCGCTATGATTGCTTCAATAGTTTTTTATCGTGTCTGCGCCGTTTGGAGAGAAGGAAGATTCTCCCTCCTTCCCAAGCGCCTTTGCGGGAATTAATTACTTTAATTTACGACTAAATTGCGAATAGTCTGAATAGACAGAAGCTGGCAGGAATAAGCTGAGACTCGGTAACAGCCTGGTGTAGGAAGCTCAGGTTAAGTTATTATGCGGACTATGTGGTTTAGGCTTTTGGCGAATGTGTTAGTAAAAGTATCCCGTTGTTTTTCCTCCTTTATTTTGCTAGAAAGGCAAAGATAGAGCGATTTTCGTATGACCTTGAAAAATGGTTTCGGAAAGAGTTCTTTATTTGTTTTATCAGCCAATACTGTAAAAAGATCAAAACATGCCCTCTTCGTTTTTCCGCCAGAGGGGGTTGTTCGATTGGCCAGTCGTGTTGCAGTATGACGTCAAGGCGAAGTATCGGTTGATTTTAGAAAGTCTTCGGGCATGAAGTTTTTTCACCCGAGCGTTCTCTTAACCAACCAAAAGCCAGGCGCGTTTGTATTCGTTCGATAAACCAATCAAATCGCTCCATTTCCATTCGTTTGTTGTTTCTGTTTTGTTCGGACGTTTTCATTTCAAGGTCGTACGAAAATCGCTCTAACGTAAAATTGTCAAGGAGGTGTATTCTGTTCTTCTATAATTCCTGAGCGTTGAGAAGTTTTGCTTGAACAAAAAAACGATAATTTTTTTAAGGAATGGTTTTCTTCTAAATGGTAATCTTTTACGTAGATCATAATGTTATCACAAATGATATTTGCCAGTTCTGGCCGGGCTGTCAAACTTTTTGGACCGACTAAATAAGTAAAAAAAATGAATCAACTTGATCTCAGTTTCAGTCCATTGACTTTGGTGCTGGAGTTTGCTGATTAAAAAGAATCTTATACAGATCACCCAGTTTTAAAAATATGTCATCAGATAAGAGTCAAAATAAAACTTTCAATATTTTTTGCAGTAAATTGCTATCATTGTATACTTTTTAATGTCAATACTACTGAAAGGACCAAAAAAGCACCTGGAAAAAGAAAAAAAAATTCCAAATGAAGTCATCTTTATATTTAAAGAAGGGATAATTATGCCCAAAAAGTTTGAGTAGGTTTAATCCACATGCTCCGAGAAGTTGACAAAATTTAGACGAGTTGGTGTGTTTCTTGTTTAAACTGTCACCTTTGAAGCATTTGCACCGAATAGCCCACCTGCAACGCAATTGCGAGTTTAAAAGTTAAGGAGGTTGACGTACAAAATTTAATTGATAACTATTGAAATACGCAAGGCATAAGCACAAATGGAAGTTATGAATAATTTATCTCCTAAAACACAGTTCTAGACCCCCTCCAACTGCGAAAGAGCGCGCGTAACAAAGATAAGCAATTAGCCATCCTTGCAGAATGTTGTGTTTCTCGGTTTAGGTTGTTGCCAAGGCATCGTTTCAAGGCCTGATGAACGGAATGCCGAATAAAGAAAAAGAGGTAAAAATGCTTTACTAGCGGTATTTTTTTTCGACGAATCGGTCTGTCGTTTTTAATGAAAGCAACCGTAGAATGAGGTTTAGGAGGGCAATGATAATAATTTATCTCTGTTTTGAAGTTCCTGGTCGTGTGTTTAAGTTTTCTTTTGTTCGACTCTTTGCCCACAGAAAACAGAAAAAAAGTTATCTGACGAACAAGTCGCCGGTAAGTCGCTCCAATGAAAACATTTTGTTGTTTAAACTACAAGCCCTGACCACCAGTACAAAATTACGACGAGCATATTAATTTAGAATATATCAATGTGTCCAGCGTGCGATAAATTAAAGTGAAAATTTGTTTTGTGTGTGTGTATGGCGGTGATCCGGGCAGTTAGGTGAGTAAAAAGTTAGTGAATAGAGCTTTCCGTGTAATTTATTTTCGGGCGTTTTTTGGTCTTGTTTCCCAACAAGCGAGAGATCATATTATGAGCTTTATGAAGAGCAAAATTTTCCATTTGTTTCAGAAGTCACTTGGCAAAAGCTTAGCAATAAAGCAGCAAAACAAACTAGAAATAAAAATTATATCATTATTTTTCCGTTTTTATGGGATCAAAGCTAGGTGCGGGTACCCTTAAAGAGCAGTAATCTTGGGAATACACGTCTTGTTTTAAAGACGCGACGTGTAATTGAACTGCAAAGTCAATGTTCGAAGTATTTTGAGCATGGCGATTGAATTGTATGCAAAACATCTTAGAATAGGAGTGATGTTTATTAAAACAGTTCTATGCAAGCACCTGCTAACACCTATCACTGGCATGACGCCTCAAATTGGACATTTAGTTATTCAGTTGAAAAAACCTTTGTTTTGAAGCGGGTCCAAAATGTTTGACTCGCACGGTCTTGCTCCTCGTTTTGCTCCAAGAACGGGTTAAAAAAAAAGGCTCTCCGGGAAAGAGAACCATATCTTTTTCACTTTATATCGAGAATAATACTCGACGCCGTGCCAATTGTAAGACTCGACATAAGCAGAGCTATTAACATGGACCGTCATGTTTCAGGTGGCAGTTTTATTCTTTCGCTTTAAGAAACTGATTAAAACATGAGTGAGTTAATTTTAGTTCATGATGTAAATCGTATTTTATATCATATTTATTGACACAGACACAAAATAATATTTCCTCATTTATTTTAGTGAACGCGTTCGCTAAAAAATTCACCTTGACTCTCGCTTATATGTCTTATATTACTACATATACAGTTCTTATAAATAAACCGATACATGAAATGTGCTGAATTAGAATGCTATTTGAAAGTAATAGTAACTTCTTTTAAGCAACTTAATTCAGCCACAACAAAAGATAAAAATCGGACAAGGCTAAAAATTGAGAGCAAATTAAGAATTAGCGCAGTCGGCTAGTAAGCAGCCTAACCTGGCCACCTTTACACGAATACGGACATTTTTGGAACAGCCTATTATTTATCCGGATTCGTGTGGACGGGGCCCTAAACCGCTCTGGTGATTGGATTCACTGCTTTGGTGTGAACAAAAGGCCGATTCCTGTGGAAAAGGTATTCGGTTTCAAAAATATAATTCAATTCATGACAGAAGCAATTATCGACCTATCTCCTTTTTGCCAGTAATATCTAAACCTGTGGAGAGGCATGTTGCACGATCTTACCTTGACTAGTTAACATCAATCAAGCTTTAATTTTACACAGTAAACATTCAGCCTATCGTCCTAACCACCCTTGTGAGACTGCACTGTTAAAGTCTCACTGACAAGTCTCACTGGCTCAGAACTTGTAGGTACAGTACTCCTCGATCATAAGTAAGGCTTTTGATCTGGAGGATCACATTCTATTGTCGTCAAAACTTAAGAAGTATCATATCGCTAACACATCTCATCAATGGTTTCAATCTTATTTATATATACGATCGATCACGGCGCTGTTGTATCAATGGATCACTTTCTGATGCATTCTTTATCACACGAGATGTCCTCCAAGGCTCTCTTTCTCATTGTGAAAATCCGGTGCTGAATCCTTTTTTTTTCGAAGCACCAAAATTAAAGAAGCTGTCAATGAAAAGCTTCTTGGCGTGATTCTAGACAAGCATCTTGACTGGACTACATGTAATCATTATATGATCACCAAATTAATTTCTAGGTCCAGCCTACTTACGACTGAAGGCCAAAAATACCGTCTGCCTCTTCCGCTTAAGAAATTACTATACAATGGTTTGATTAAGTCAATATTAGAATATTCTGCTCTGCGTGGTGAAACCCTACGAATAACAATTTAAGTTAGGCTCCCCAGAATTCAAAAGTGCACTAATTTTGGACACAAACATTTATGCCAGCTCAGTTGACCTTTTTAACAAGCTGGGCTGGTTCGACTTCATTGCCATTGATGATGTCATAGCATTGAAGAAACTTTGGGTGCGTTCGATTGGGAGATCCGGATTTCGGATTTCCAGTCGAACGCGAAATCCGAAAACGGATTTCAACGCTGAAATATCTGTTTTTGGATTTTCATTTTTACGGTTCGATTGGGAAATCCGCAAAAGGATTTGAAAAACTGTTCTTAAGAACAGCGGTCTTGCACGCGCACGCATAATTAGCAAAAAGAAGACCGCTGTTCACGAGAACAGTTTTGCAAATCCTTTTTCGGATTTCCCAATCGAACGGTAAAAAGGAAATCCAAAAAAATCGGGATTTGGATGTCTTAATTGAAATCCACCCTGAGGAAGGATATCTCGGAGGTGAAATCCGTTTTCGGATTTCGCGTTCGATTGGAAAATCCGGATTTAGATTTTGAAAATCTAAATCCAGATTTCCCAATCGAACGCACCCTTTGTGTTGTGTTCAATATCATTTATTTTAAATGTCCTGATTATTTCGATCATAATATTTGCCACTTCAATACCAGAATTAATTATGAAACTAGAGCGCAACTAATATGGAACTGACATCCTTCCATTTTTTATACCAAGACTGGTCAACGTAAATTTCTTGCAAGTGGCCGCCAGCACTTTGGAATGATCTAACTATATAGAAACATTAGGGGTCCAAGTGCCATGGCCAAATTTAAAAATGAATTACATAAACATTTTTAGACTGTAATTTTCAAAATGACCATTTTATTATTAGCAGAACTTTTAATGTTTTTGTTATTACTGATTATTGTTAACTCTTTAGTCTCTTTCCTAAAGTTGCAGTCATACTTTTTAATATTTTTATATTTCCATCTGGACCACAATGAAATCCAGTAATTGTATGTGTTATCCATTTAAGTCCTTCAAGATTATTATTATTAGTACATAGATTGAGCCCGGGCTAAAAGCGAAGCGCTCGATAATATTTATAGTTTGTTCAAACATTAAATGAAATCGTGTAATGCAAAGCTGGAGAGTGGTGAAAAACAACAATAGGTCTAATTAGCAAAAAAGCAACTTTGTACGTGCAGCACACTTTTTTTGTACATTTCTTTGCCGTTGTTTTGCACGACTACAACGTGAAATGTCCAGAAACTTCTTAGTTACACGTTTTATGGAGGAAATGTAGTACGTTTTCTCGTTCACTTTTTTTCCGCTACCGCTCATTTTCACCTTGCATTGGTGGCCGCTAGCATTTCTCATTTTGTCACCGCCGTTACAAAATTTTCATGTTGTTCTTCCAGCAAAAAAGTGTCTCCTTTGTTTTTAATCTCTCGCTCTAGATCTCTGTCGCCCTTTTTCTCGTTGAGCTCCGTTGGCCTGCGGCCTACTGTCTTTTTTTCTCTGTGTTTCTCTTGCTCTGTATTCCAAATTTGTGGACATGACAATTAATCTAAGCTTAATACTTTTAGAAAGATACAGAGACAATTTCCACTTTCCCTTTTCGTCTTCATTGACTCTTTAGTTGACTGTTTAGGTGGCTATGCGACTTCCCGTCAAAATAATTCGAGTTGCATTTGGGTTGCCATACCTGTTGATTGAGTTGTTTTACATTGGTATGCCTGTGGTGCGGACGGACGGACGATCGGGCGGTCGGTAACCTGAGATTAGGCGTTATTTCTTTTCTTTTTTTTTTTTTTTTGCTTCTTTGCTTCTTTGGCTCAAGAGGGAAAAAAATAACGCCTGATACATTTATTTAACAAGCCGTCAACCACCCCCTAATTTACATAATGTAACGTCTGCTTGACCTGTCATTATTAGCCAATAAGCGTTTACCATAAGGGAATCAAATTTTGAAGCGAATAATGTCTCTTTTGAAATCAATTTTAGGGAAAAGAAAATTTTTAAGTTCATCCATGTTCAGATGGCGCTTCCTAAAAAAGAAATTTTAAATGTGTTGTTTTTGTGATGAAATACTGCTAGCTGGAGCTGCCGTACCTTTTATTTAACAGCTACAAATAATAAAGAATTTACTGGTTTAAGTTCGTTGACTTCGTTCTGTACCGAAAGCAGTGAAAAAAAAAAATTAGGCTGAAGCACTATATTTCACGAACTGAAAGGTGGTGGGAAAGCGAAGATCGCTAAGAATAATTCGCAGGTTTCTGAAGGAAGAGTTACAGTCAAGCCAGGTCAAGATTCCGTTCATGAATTGATTATTTGAAAAGTGAACCCGTTTGTCGCTCTGTAACTTGTAGCCGGTATCAAATTGCATTCAAATGATCGGTGAATTTTTAGTATACGATGAGATGGAAAATATTTCAATGGATGAAATTTCTATTTAGGCATTCTTCAAATTCAAGAAAACTGAGCCGGCAGAAATTTCATAACGAATTCGCGTGTGTATTCACTGCCGCATTACGCAAGCAAAAATGCAGAACTGAAATCAACAACAACTAACGGATGGCGGCATTTTGGCCAATCGAAACGGCGCAAATCATTCGTATTGTTTCCTATCCAATCAGAAAAAAGTCCAGATTCTGGCATTTTTACATGTGATTCGACAAACAAATGTATCATGCCCTCTTCCCGTGAGAGACATGAAGGGTTAATAGGGAGGGGGCCATCCTCGGAGACCCAGGGGCAGTCAGTCGGGTCGGGAGAAAGGGCGCGACGAAAATTTTCAAGTACGGGCGAAAGAGCCCCTGGGTACCGACTCTCACCGAACTATTTCCAAAAAGTCAAGCGGATACCGGCTCCTGATTGGGCACAAAAAATGCTTTGTATTATTGTGCCCAATCAGCGAACAGTTTCTCCTGAGTTCTTGTCGTGAGTTCGTACACGGCGGTTCGTTCACCGAGCTTGTGCGAGCAAGGGAAACTTTCATTTTCTACCTTCCTAACCAGAAACGAACTACCGATGAGTAGAAAAAACGTTTGGAATGCTATCTGCAGGAGCAATTTAATTTGCCTCAAGAATATTCTGTTTTTGACTCATCACAATGTATCGTATGAATGGGAAATTAAAGATGCGGCGGCGACGAGAAAGTCAAATAAGCAATAGCTTGACAAGTCAAAACAACAACCTTGCACGTGCATCACACTTTTTTTGTACATTTCTTTGCCGTCAACTGCACGACTACCCGTGAAAATGCCTAATTTCATGTTTTGTGAAGGACGTAAACAAGCAATGACAAAATTCATTCTCTTCATGAACTTGGATATTGTTGATAGAAATTCAGCTCCAGAAGAGTTCGCTTGCATTTGACAAAGTAAGCGAGTTGGAATAATCACGATTGAAACTGAAAAAATGTGAGTTCCCTTTTCCATGCGTCGTTTTCGTGGTTGGTATCTTTTGAAAATTCCCTAATATTTACGCAAGACGTGACCGATGCAAGCGTGAATACCTGTCATAAGCTCAAGCTTGTATTTTCGGAAAAGCGTCTTTAGTTTTCGAGCAGACAGTATTTTGAAATCGGATGGGGATTTTATATAAACTGAAAGTTTCCTGACTGCGTGCAGTTCTTTGGTCACTGTTTGGTACATGAGCCAGACAAGCCGTGATCGAAACAATAGCCGTCGTGTACGAACTCACGAAAAGAACTCAGGAGAAACTGTTCGCCGATTGGGCACAATAATACAAAGCATTTTTTGTGCCCAATCAGGAGCCGGTATCCGCTTGACTTTTTGGAAATAGTTCGGTGAGAGTCGGTAGCCAGGGGCTCTTTCGCCCGTACTGGAAAACTTTTGTCGCGCCCTTTCTCCCCACCCGACTGACTGCCCCTGGGTCTCCGAGGATGGGAGAGGGCATGATCTCAGGCTAGGCGGTCGGTCGGTCGGTGTTCGGTCACGTGATTATCAAAATTTTCGCGGATGGGTAGTTACCACATTTTCTTACCCATGGTGCTCCGCTATTATTATTATTATTATTATTATTATTATTATTATTATTATTATTATAAATATCCGGATTCGTGTGGACATAGCTTCAACTCTTTTCTTTCATGTCGTAAAACGGCTAGAGCACGAAGAAAGAGGGGTATACTAAAATGAGCACAAGGCCGGCCTTAACTTTGTCAGTCGATTTCACGAGTTTTTATCGACGTAAAATAAGGACCTTTACCATTACCTATTTTAGAGTGAAGTACAACTAGGAGTTAGCAGAAACAAATATATACGAAGAGCCCGAGTCAAGGCCTAGGCAGAAGACCGAGTCAACACGACGACCTCGGCAGTGGAAACGTCACTAGACAAGCAAAGTCGTTCAATTTATAAAATGTAGGCACATTTTCCTGAAGTCAAACTCTCATGGGCTCTATACAAGTAAGTCCAAAAAGAGAAAGGAAAATTCATCGTCGTCGATCACGTCCTCCACAAAACGTTGCATTGGGACCGGCTTCCTGTCGTAGTCGTGCTGTGGACGTCAAAGAATTGTACCAACGAAATGTGCACGTGATGGACGTCCAGTAATGTTTTTTTTTTCCCTGATAAAACCAATCTTTTTTCCCTCTCTAGCTGCCGTCGTTGTCGTGGTTGTCCGCTTTCCGACGCTTGGTCGTTTTTTCACGGATCCCTTCGCTCACCACTCCTGAGGCGGTGGAGCTTTCTCATCTTCTTCTTAGCTACACGCACACCCCTACTCAAATTTTCCAAAATGCCCTTTGCGTTGTTCGTTGGTACAAGCAATCTTCACAGTGTCTTGTGCGTTCTAATCGATTTGTGACAATGCATCAGTACTGAGTTGTTCGAGTGGTCCTGCTTCATCGCGCTTCTTAAGTAGTTCTTGAGTCGTCAGAGGGCAGAAAATGTGCGCTCTGAAGTCGCTGATGTTACAGGTATTGTCAAATACATCGGTAAAAGTGTTTTTCGCCACCAAAACTTGGGCGCTGCCCCCCCCCCCCCCCCCCCTCCCTATTCAGCCGCCTATGCACTCGAAGTGGGGAACTTGCTTGCACTGAAGACTGTTTATTTTTAGTATAATTACATTGATGATTATCGAAAATAGAGCGCTGTGATTGGCTAGGAGCTTCGCTCCAGCTATAATCAGCGCGCTGTGATTATAGCATTGAAGGCCAGCAGTTTTCAAAATGGCAGCCAGATTTTTTGATGTTTCGGGGTCGGAAATTGATTAATATTTTTATTTTCTCGAATAATCATCAATGTAATTGTACTAAAACAATTAGTCGCCTCAGGCGACGTTAATATTGACGAATAGTCACCTCGACTTCGTCTCGGTGACTATTCGCCGTTAGTAAAATCCAACTAGTGGTATATCATCAATACGCATTCTTTTTGGTTGAGCTACTACTAGGCTATATATTATAGCCCACTAGTAGCGAAAAGCGCGGGCTTTTTGGCGGCAAAAAAGGATTAATATCTAGCTTTAACTAGCTAAAGGTTTTTTATTCTCGATATTTTTGACCAACTAGTTGAATTTTACTAAAACAATTATTCCTCTCGCCCTCATGGCCCATTCGGACTCGAGGAATAATTGTTAAATATTCACGTCGCCTGAGGCGGGTTTGACTGGGTTTGGTCAGGGTATCATTTTCATGAAGCAGAGATGTAGCATCAATTAAAATGGCCACGTAAATTTCTTTCGTTAGTTATACCACACATTGTAAGACTTAGCCTTTTAGGCCAAAAATTTTTACCTTATTTTTCGATATAGCTTTTCGATATAGCTTATTTTGGATATAGCTTAACTTTTGGGTGGCCCTATTTCCTGAGATTCAAGAGGTTTTGCAGGGAGCGTATTTATAGTTTTTATTTTTGATGGTACACAAACTGTGTAAGTGAGTTGAATCAGTGGTTTTTTAAATTTTCCCGCTTATCATCCGTTCCTTCAATTCAGTGTAGTTAAATTGCTTATTTTTCTTCAAGAAAGTAAGAGTTAATTTAATTTATCCATTTTTAATCAGTTTTTTTCATTTTCTCTTTTTTGATGTTACATTCTCTTCGTCCTTTGGTCATAAAGTATTTAGGGGTGTTTAAGGAATATCTTAGGCAAAATTTGTGAAATTAAATTGACGAAATCATTGAACTGTTGTGTAAATGCTACGTTATGTTTTTCGGTCTTGAATTTACCTCTCCTGCTTGTCCCTCCTGCAAAAAAATGGCCATTAATTATTTTATTTGTGCACATTATTGGAGGTACACCGCGCGTGATTTCCTCAACTTGCCAAGGTGAACAAGCATGGCAGTTTTCAAAAGAGCTCGGCAGGACCAGGCGCCTTGTTCTAAAACTATTCTCTGTGACCCGGTTGGATAAAATTAAACCTTTTTTCAACAAACGGCCTCTACGTATTGTTTTCCTAAAACATTTGTCTCGGAGCCATGGTGATCTTCTGGTTCAACTTAAAAACCCGATCTGTCAGTCGATCTGCGAGCGACTCATTTTTATTAAACGTTTAATTAACTAGTGGTTTTTTTGAATTTTCCCTTTGTACGCTCAAAAAAATTGTTTGTTTTCCAATATAACTCCCACTGAATCTCGAACGAGGCCTTTAACTTTGATTGATTGCTTGAAATGCTTAATTGACGACAGTGATTAGTTTTATGCACGAGTTCATGCAGTGAAGCTGAACTTCACTGCTTAGCCGTTAGATACCACAAAGATGAATACTGAAAGGTCTACCAAACAGTGGAGCGGGAGCCAAAATCCTTCCCAAATGATGTCTGGTACGTAATTAAGATTATTTACTGGCTGCTGTTTATGATAAGGATTTATATTCAGACTCAAAATAAACCAATTAATGATTCAGATTTATATATTCGAAAACTCGCTTATACGGTTTATAATAAAACTCCAGATTATTTGAGCAATTTATTGGAACCTCCCTTTTATATATGGCCTTAAAGCTAACCTACTTAACCAATAGATCACACTTTCTAACGGTTTACCGGCGTGATAACCCACGCGGGATGTTGGGAGAACAGGAGCCGAAGGCGAGTCATTTACAAGCTTTTCGAGTGTTATCCCAACATCCCGCGTGGGTTATTACGCCGGTAAACCCATGGAAAGTGTGGTCTATTGCTTTTATAAAATAACTTTAAGTTTTCTATGAGTCTACTGGCACAATAAACCAAAGGTTTTTAACCAATCAGAACGCGCGTACTATCTTAGTTATTTTATAAACTGGCTTAGCCTCCAAGGCTTCGTTTTACCGGTTTCAAACTGAAATTAATGATAAAAATCACGATCAGGCTGAAATGTAAAATCAATTGATTCTACTTGTAGCTATGTTCCAAACATTTCATACTATTCAAACTTTAGCTTATTAGTAATAAAACCTTATTACCCAAGCTAAAATCGACGTAGTGTAAAATGTCTCAACTTAATTTTCTCGCTAGCTATTACCTTTACCTTTACATTTAAGTCAATAATTATGTTAACGATAGGTAGAGGGTAAAGGTCAAGGTGCATACGAGCCAAAGGCCCACACGGCCAGAGCTTATTTCCTGTTTCCGAAGCATAAAACAAGCCTAGGAGTATTGCTACTCCCCCCTGGACGGGATGCTAGTCCATCACAGGGTTACCCCCCAGCAGTTTGTCGCCGGTAACCATTTATACACCTGGGTAAAGAGAGACAAAGTGGAGTAAAGTTCCTCGGGATGTTCGAGGTGTTAACCGCTCGGTCACCCACGCCTCCACGTTGTTAATGATAGTGATGAAATATTTAGCCAGATCTCCATACTCACCACAGGCCGGATTTTGATACCGTTCATAAAATAAATGGCTTCTAAAGACCTCGTTTACACCGGTCCGGACAAATTTTTGAATCGTCGATTTTTTACATGTGCAACCTCTTTACACGGACCCTTAGAAATTCTGTTACAGATTGCAGAACTGTGTCCACGAGTCTATTTAAATTTTTGCACACTTTACCGTTAAAAACCCTTCACGGGTCCCGTGTAAATGAAATAAAGGTGAACCCATCCGTATCCTTGTTAACGGGTTCTAAGCGGACCACATGTCTGCACGATAAACACTTGTCTTGCAAAATAACGACTTGAATTTTACAAATAGAAGACAGTTGGAGGTAAAGTTCTTTCATACGGCAGAGATTTTTAACAGCTGTCCCTTTTTTGGTCGATATCTGCACAATTGACGCCATTTGTCCAGTTATCAGCAAAGATGTTCAAAATTTCGCAAACTTTAGCTGGTTACCTAGTTACGAAGATTTAGCTGGGGATTTAAAGGGGCAGTGTCCCGGCTGGCTAGTTCATTTGGTCTTTTTTCTGTTTTTGTTTTTATTTTTTGCGTCACCCCACCATTATAACAAACGTTACAAACAACAAAAATCAACTTTGGAAAACTGTTATGCTAACAATTCAAACTTTCGGAGAACCACAATGGCAATCTGTTTCAATCTTCTACAAGTTCGTCCATCCGTGCATGGTTTTGTATTTGAATGTGTCATTAATACTTTTTTAACGTTGCTTTTATTTTTTACTCAAGGACAGGGATTCTTAATTTAGACGTGCGTCGATTGATTTCATTTAGAGCAACAATTATATGTGCTTAAGACATCTATCTACTCATTGCCAATTTTGGTTCCTTTAATTTTCTTTCTAGAGCTTCAAGAGGCATTCAGTTTGTTCGATAAAGATGGCGGGGGCTCGATATCATACTCCGAGCTTGGTGCGGTGATGCGATCGTTAGGACAAAATCCAACAGAGGATGAACTCAAAGAAATGATAGCTGAGGTGGATGAAGATGGTATGATAATTGAGGTTGACAAATAGACTGCTTCCTAACTTTAATTTTTTTCATGGGAATAAAAAATGGAGTATGGCGGCCATTTTCCATGCCACTTAAATTTACCTTGCTTTCACGCAAGCTAATTGCTTTATTTTCATGTTAAATTGACCATCGAGACATCTTAGGTGTTTTCAAGAGCTTTCCCTTTTCTATAACTTTAGAGCTGCCACCCCAGGCGCAGTGTCCTCATTAAAAACTAAAATTCATTCCAAGGTTTTGAAATATTTGTTGTTCCAGCAAGGACTGGGTCCTTAACGAAATTAATGGATGCTTATTACATCTTCGATTGATTTCGAATGAATTCATGATTTTGCTGGGGGGATAGTGCAGCGATGAGAGCGCTCCCCTCCCACGAATTTGGCCTGGGTTCAAGTCCCGGCGTCGACGCCATATGTGGGTTGAGTTTGTTGTTGGTTCTCTCCTTTGCTCGGAGAGGTTGTTCTCCGGATACTCCGCTTTCCCCTCTACTCAAAGATCAACATTTCCAAATTCCAATTCGACCAGGAATAAGGTAGACGAGGAACCACTTTGTGGATGTGCTACCTCCAAATCATTATTATCATTATTATTATTATTATTGTTAAATAATGAATTGTTTTATTTTAAAATTATTATTGTTGTTATCATTATTATTTGAAATGAACCGTTTTTTAATGGAATGATTTTTTTCAATCGAAATGAAGTGTACAAGATGCTTTGACTGAATAGTTTTTTAAGTGAAATTAATTGTAAAAGGGATTTTTATTGTTAGATTAGTATTGGTATTCAAATAATTTTTTTTTAATTGAAATGAATTTTTTAATTAATCCGAATTAGGTGGTTTAATTTTAATCGAAATGAATTGTAAATAGTACTTGTACAGTTGCACTGGATAGCCCTTTTTTAGCGAAATTGTAAATAGGATTTTGTGGTTAGCTTTCTTATCAATAAACGATTATTATACTATTATTATTATTATTATTATTATTATTATTTCTTCATTCTACTGCATATTAGCTAGGGACGTACGTTAAGTGTTCGTGATTAAAATCTTTTTTTCTTTTACAGGAAATGGCGAGATTGATTTTGAGGAGTTTCTTCAAATGATGTCCAAGAAAATCAAGGAAACTGATACGGAGGAGGAAATAAAAGACGCGTTCAGGGTTTTCGACAAGAATGGAGACGGAATGATAAGCGCGCACGAACTGAAACAAGTTATGGCGAACCTCGGCGAGAAACTTACGGATGAGGAGCTGGATGAAATGATGCGAGAAGCTGACACCAATGGGGATGGACAAATTGACTATGAAGGTAAATAAATTGTTACAAGCAAAAACATCTGATAAACCAAGGGGGATTGAGGCGTGAACAATTGCTGGTTTTCACATGAGGTCATTAATATTTAAACTAAATAAATTATCGATCTCTCATGGTTTTTACTTTCTTGAAGTATAAGTAATGGTAACAGGACTGAGTGGAGTCCAATTCGGTCTGTAATCATACGAGTGATTAACAAAATCGGACGACCGCGTAGCGGGAGTCCGATTTGTTTAATCACGAGTATGATTACAGACCGAATTGGACGACACGATGTTCTGTTACCAATTAATCATAACTTTAACAAAATTTGTAATATAGTGGGCTATTTTTTTAATCAAAACACAAGAAATTCGACATTTTGTTTTGCTAGCAGTGAAAAAAAAAGCCATTTAAGCGCGCGCATGATGGCGCGTACTGTCCAATTACTTAGGCACGACGCGTACTGTCCTATTAAACTGTCCAATTAAGGCTGAAATCGGGGCAGTTGATAGCCAATCAGATTTGAGAATTTTGTTATAGTTATGATTAGAGCAGATATCTTTTAATATGCCATGACGTTTCCAAATTTGTATTGTTGAGAGTCTAAACTCTTTTAGAGCATTTTTGCGTCAAATCTGAGGCAATACCGCTGCTCACTCGGAATGCAAAATGTCCACTTCCGGTTTACGTGAGTCGCTCAAACATTCCTTTGCTTAAGCTCCCCGATGAAACCATCTTATGGGCGTACATTTAAGCAGAACTAACATATTTCAACGTCTTTTTGTTTCAAAGAGTTCAAATTTTTGATGATGAAATAAGGAATCTGAGTGAATGAAAGCACCGATAAGCTGGATTGAAGACAAGTTATCTTTCGACGTGCCAGGAATTCTGGCAATTATTGCACTTGTACTGGATGAGTGCTACCTTGATGCAATTCAAAAGCAATGATGATGAAGAGGTTATGTTGTGGACACATTTAACACGTGCTACTTACATAAGAGCGCTTAGAATCCTGCTGTAAACACAATGCTATCACTTTGCCGTAATTAGAAACCTTTCCGAGGCCTATAGATTCTCAGACGAGGCTCCGACTGCGAGGACGATATGTCACGATACGATAGAATGCGCGCGCGTGAATCAGCGTCATTTTGGCGGGGAAAAGTGATAGCCGTCGTAATTCTACTATGGGTTTTAGTGAAGTGACGAAAACAAGTTATCAAATGTTAGACGTTTTATCATTTTGAGTAGATCAGGAGAGCTTATTGCCCCCCTAATATAAAAATAATTGGCCAAATTATCAGGGATGTCTAAATTTTTAGAAAACGCAAAAAAAAGGACCTTAACATAAATCTCGTCCTCGTTAGTCTTGATCGTTCTCGAATCGAAAGGTCTCTGTTTTTAGGAAAAGACCATTTGTACAAAGTATTTAACGCTTATTTTGGCCATGCTGATCATATTATATTCACCAACGTCTAGCTTACTGTAAAGCATTTCATTATACTTTTTCTGGGAAACTGTCCACCTACCCCTCCCCTAAGCCAACATTAACACTTACTTTTCACTTAGGGTAAAATATTGGCTTAGTGGTGGGGTAGGTGGGCAGTTTCCCAGAAATGTATAATGACCCACATTTTCTTAAAGTCTAATGTACAGTAAACACCCGCTAATAGGAATCTACTTTTTTTGAAGTCTGGCAAAAAAGGTTCTTTTATTTTGGGATACCTATTGGCAATTTAGGCTAAACAGGTTCTTAATTAAGTTCTCAATTTTTATGAAGGAGGTAATAGATTGATGATTACCAGAAAAAAATAGATAAACCTGAGTTTGGTCCTTGGAAATTCAGTATCGAATCACAGTATCGAGTCAAAATTGTAAATTATTTTAACCCTAACAAAACTGATCACCGAATTTATACAGCTATTTCGAGAAAGGTTGTCGGAAAAAGTGCACGTGACAATCCCGAAAGGCATTGTGGGTGGTTTTGGATTCACTGTTCTTCAGAGAAATTTGAAAGAATTGGCACGAAAGGCCATGAAAATGTGCTTGCGAGTGCTAACGGAAAGCAATAAAAGTAGGTTCGACAGCTACAGTCGCCAGGAACAGTGTATCGATCATATCCCATATTACCTTTCGGGATTGTCGCGTGCACATTTTTTCCAACGACCTTTCTCGAAATAGCTGTATATAGTTTGGGCAAGAGCCTTGGTTTGGTACAGAATGTTCTTACTATACTTAAATTTACAAGCTCAAAGTTACACTCCTTGGTTAAATTGTTTATCATAATTTAACTGTATCCCTCTACCACATAAAAAGAGCCTCCTTGGTCTTGCTTGTTTTTGAATATTAAAGTGGCAAATTTCTGCTAGGAGGTTCTTAATCCTCCGTATTCGTGGGTGTTTACTGCATTGCAAATTCAAACTTATATTCAGGTTTTAGATTACTTTTTAAAATTCACTTCTTAATGAAGCATTTTGAGCTTTTGAAGTAGCGACCTTGTTTCATGTTATTTTTGACATTGTAATTTATATCGTTTTTAATATAATCAAGCAGAGTGAAATTTCTTCGACTGGAAATACATCAGATATAGTATATGCAATGTAATGGCAGAGTCATTAACATTACAAACTTTTTAGATTTTCATTCCAAGAAAGTTAACTTTTAAATATTTTTTAGCAGTAATATTGAGCAAAGAAATTTCCTTTATTTGCTGGGTTTTCAACGAATTTATCGAAATGAACCGAGTAAGTCGATCATAATAATCGCATATTTTCACTCATTTTAAAGAGTGATTGCGTCCCGGCGTCACAGTGAGCTTCATTTTCTTTATTGAGACGTGTGAGTCATCGCCGCTGCAACATACAATTAGGGAGTTTAAGCAACGATGATGGCGACGGTTACGAAAACGTCACTTAATTAAAAAGTGAATTTGCGCTGCCTAAAACTTAATCGCGCTTATTCCATCTCGTTTAATTCGTCATATGTTAGCAAATGTTTTTGGAGTTGAATTGAATTCTAAAGGACTGCATCAAAGTTCAGGAAAAGAAACAGAAAGTTGTTGTTTTTTGTTCCCGTTCTCGACAAAACGTGAAATCAGGCAGTTTCACGTTGTAGTCACGCAACGACGTACGGCAGAGAAATGTACAAAAAACCGTGATGCACGTGCAAAGTTGTTGTTTTTGCTTGTCGAAACCCATCACTTTTTTACCGTTCTCATTGACGTCGCCGTCGTCGTTGCGCTAACTTCCTAATCATCTACACATAACGTATGTGGGCTAAAAGTCTTTCAGTCAACGTCTGCATACGGAAAGCTTTGTTTGATACTGTTTTCTTCTATGGTTCCCTTGATTTGACGATTTTCACTCATGAATACAAGAAAATACTTAAGGGGCCGACATTTGACTTTTGAGGGGGGGGGGGGGGGGTATGTTTTGTGATTTGGCTTGGGTAAAAAAACTTTTCCCCAAACCTCTGGTGATAGCATTTTTTCCTGGCATAGAACGATGTAAGTTTTTTACTCCAGCTTTATACGCCTTGAAAGATATTTTTTCATTATAGGAATTTTTTTCGCAAGTATTTCCTTGCAAGAATTTTTTCCCTCGAAATAAGTCTGCAGGACATTTTTTTGCTGAAATCACCCATACCCCCCATCAAAAGTCAAATAATCGGCCCCTAAATGGAGCATAGAAGTATTTAAAAACTCTCAATGACTGGTGCCGGTCAAAAACAGTTAGTTTTGTTTTCCAAAAATCCCTCCAATTTAGATTAAGGGAAACAAAAACAACTCGTTTCTCGAGGGACCAGTCTTGACATCCTTTAAAAGGACTGCAAAAAATGAAGACCTTCTCGGAAGTAAATCTCAAATGAAATGAATCCAGTTTTGAAAAAGAGTCAGTGGCGCCACTACATGTCGGAAGTGACGTCATGTGAAAACGCTCTAAATAAATTTTATAAACAACACAGGTAGTCAAAGCGTAACGAAAAATAAAAAAGTTTGTATGGCAAAATGTAAAACGTCCTTAAATGAACTAAAACGGGTTGAAGCTATCAGTAAGGTATAAACATTGCTTCCTGTCTTTCTTTCCACGAAGTTTCAGTGCGGTTAATAGTTAAGCCCTATGTTGTGTCAGTTTATAGTAATAGAGAATGTCACCTGCTTCAAAAGCGGCTCCAAATTTGTTCCTTAAATACCTTTATCCTTTACAAATTTAGCCGTGGCAACTAAGCAACGAAGCTGATAACAAATTGTCTTTCTGAACATCAAGCTAAGGGTCACAACATCAACCCACACAAGATGTAAAAGTACGAATACCATCAAGCGTAGAGTCAAGGAGGCCACTGCTATTAAACAAAGGAAACCCTCCTGAATAGGGACGGCGGACCGAACCTACCAGCAATTTACAATCCTCTCTTGGGGATTCGTAACTTTTCTGTTAGCAACCTGTCACTTCATAACGCTGATGAAGTCCGAGTGATTCGCACAAAATATTCGTTTCATTTTAATTTTTCGTTCTGAGGTTTGGAATTTTCTGCACTAACTGTCTTCGCCAGAGCAGATGAATCAGATGATGAAAAACCGCAGACGTCACGTTCCGGTAAGAAACTTGAAATTTATTTTTAATTAGTTTTCGGTTGGAAAAGAGGAGACAACCGGAATACATCTGCGTTTGCAGGCTACAATTCTGACAATTTCTACTTCTATAAATAATCAATGCACTAAAGCCTCAGTCAGGAGCTAGTGCAAGACCTGGAAAAGATGTCGTAAACTAAAGAATTGAAGGCGTAATCTACATGACAAAACGTTCCATTCTGTAAAAGATCTTAGTGCATTGTATCCTTACTGAAGTGCAGACGGGGGCTTCACCCCTCCCACTCGACAAAATTAAAAAAGGGGAGAAATGGCCTAGTATTTCGACTTAAATCCTAGATTGCCCATTCTCTTACTCTCTCTTACAGAATGTTATAAAGCTACGTTTAAGATTTAAATGAGTAATTTTTGTTATAAAACTTAACGCTAAAAGGTCACGACGTTTCGACCTCTCCGAGATCATTTTCAAGTGCGAGTAAATAAAAAAATAAGCATAAATATATTGAAATAGTAAAATCAGGCAAAAATGTCACGAACGCTGAAAATGCGACAAATATGTAAAAATAAGTGACAAAATATTCATGAAGTTAAAAGTTAAAAAGACTTAAAAATACTACTGAAACAATTAAAAACAATTAGAGTAATTAAGAAAAAAAACACCGACCTAAACAAATAATTTTGCGCGGATGGAATCGCATTGTTTGTTTAGAGTTGGTTTCAGTTCTTTGATAAAAAGAATTTCAAAAATAAGGCAATCAAACTTGCTCTGACACCTTATTAAAATTTTAAAAAACTGCGCAATGTCATCTGGGGCTGTATATTTAGTGACTTTTTCAAACTTTAGTAATAGCAACTGCACTCATTACAACCATTTTTTCATTGTTCAAGAACGGAATAACCTACCGCAACAGAAGTAGAGGCGGGAATTTAGAAACTTTAAAGTAACTAGATTTAAAAACCTTTTTTAATACAGATTGTCATCTTTAAAAGCCTTTAAACTCCCTAAATTGTGGATTAAATCATTTCTCAACTTGTAAATAGCTAGTTTAAGTTATATCTTTCTCTTTCATCATTGTTACCACTGCAGGCTTCTTTATGTACATAAATTATGTTGTTATTCGATTTTCCCTAGTGTTTCCTTTACACTGAAGTATTTTATTTATACTTTTTTCACATAATGAATAACTATTAGGCATGCATTACGTAATCTCCTCCTCACTTTCAAAATAGGAGTCCATCGTCGACCGAATTTATTTTATAGACTATACTTATCGTCTAGTACTAGTAATTGTATATATAGCGTTATGGTGTTTAGAAGTCGTATGAATGGAGTATATACCAGTATTCTGTAGTGTGCTGAAGGAATATCGCCCTATGTTAGCAAGTATCTATGCACCTGTTTTGACCAAAAAAGATTAGGGAGCTGTGAATAGCTTGAGTCTACACACCTCAAACTGGTCAAATTCATTATTTAAACAAGTAATATATTCGGAAGTTTCGTGTAATCTATCTTTATTCTACTAATGTTTTTAAGACAGCTAATTTTGGGAAACGCCGGGGTTTCTTTCCTCAAACATATTCAGTTTTAACTGGAAATTGTCATGAAGTTTTGACTTCAAATAATCAATTTATTCGAGCGTATTCTAATTAAAAAGTGAATAAAAAATTTCCAACCTTGTCAGTTTTATATATCCAATCACATTGAAGCATTTTAGTTGGGTACAGGTGCTAATGTGAGCTATTAGCTGAAAATGGAAATTAGTTTGGTGTTTTCGTCGCCAGCATACAAAACTCTTTGACGTCAGAGCTAACGAAAACATTGAGAATTTATGCGAATTAGAGCGGTGTGTTGATTGCAAGAACTACTTGTTTATCAGCAGCACGCACCACAGAGAAAAGTTTATGAGTCTCGCAAGGTTCTGCGCATTCTCTTTCACTAAGGAGCGATAAAAAATGGTGGGTATATGTCGTTATCGCCGTACCATGTTCGTCCGATTTTGCACGATTCGCTGCTCAAAGTGTTTTCTCGGTTTGAAACGTCAAAACAAAACCCAAGCCGTCTCAAATTATGCCTGAATTATTTTTCTGTAAGACGCTCTTTAATTTTTCCCGTTTGTCTGCACGTTTCATACTCGTCTGTTATTTAAAATTTTATTCTAGGCTGACCGTGAGCTTTCCGAGGAGCAAATACACGGTAAGCAAGCTTGACATAAGACAGATGATCGTTACTAAAATCGCTTGACAATCTCACATGTGATTTAATCTTTAGCTTTACTTACATCGCTGCAGTGGCGACCCAGAATTGGGTTTAATTTGTTTATTAAGAAATATCGTTCGATCTTCTTCTTTTGCGCAGAGCTACGCGAGGCTTTTTCACTTTTTGACAAGGACGGTAGTGGTACTATATCAAACGACGAACTGGAGGTTGTAATGAAGTCATTGGGACAGAACCCAACTCAAAGCGAATTAAAAAAGATGATACAAGAAGTCGACGTGGATGGTATTAACTATGTTTTTCTGATGTTACATTTGTTTTGTAACGTAGCACCTTATTTTTAATGTAAACCAAAAAAGTGCTATATATATGAGGGACGTCAATGACATGGTCAAACTGAAAGAAAGATCCTTATTATTTCGGTATATTTAAAATTGCTGGAACCAAGCAGTGACAGAATTGGCTGCTGCCGATGCGCAATTAATAAAAACACACTCGTTTTAAAAGTCGTTCTTGCCGGATACATCATTCACATTTTATGATATAGCTTCCAAGTCGATCTAATTTTTTGCTTGCCTTTGCAAAATATTTTGTGACACTGATAAATTTCCGGGTTTATATAGCAAAAAAAACAGAGAAATTAATCTCAAAGCGAATTACTTCCCGTTGATAAACTTATTATAATTGAAACTGTTCTAAAGTAGCTAAGGCTGAAACAACGAGCAACTTTAGAACCACTTTCCGGCAGCAATATCACACATAAACCTTTATGAAACTGAAAATACGTGGAGAGGAGCTTATTTCCGTAATAAATGGCAAAGTGATGCAAAGCTGTCATTTCAACTTTCATACTCGGTTCAACCAAATAAGTTTCAGATTAGCATGACAAAAGCCTGTCATTGATTTCTGATTTCTATACACTTATTTTTTTTTTTCTGATTTGAAGCTATCGATTTTCTTCTATATAGTAACGTTTTCTTGGCTATTCTAAATATATTTTAAAAAGAGCTAACAAAGACGGTGGCTTGGAGCCAAATTTTCCTCAGATTCGCTTAAAATGAGAGCGTTCCCATTACTGGTTGCAATTGGCTCACCAGCAAAAATAAATAACTTGCCCCCAAAGCCGGGCTCAAGTGAGCTCATTTCATCTAATGTTATCAAAAGTAAAAAACGAACGTATCAAAACCGACTGAAATCCATATGAAATCGTGTACGTTTGCAAAGGCTTTTTCAATTAAGTCAGGTGATCGATCGTCTAATGGAGCAAAACTCAAGGCAACGCAGAAGTCCTTAATTAATAAGTTTATATCAGGGTTAGTACCTACGGAAATGGGCATTTTCCATGTTTGCCTTAAAACGCCATAGAATGAAAACTTTTTGCGGCTAAGCGGCATAAGTTCAGTTTATCATCGTCCGTTGACATAAATAAAAATAATGGAATTGATAAATTAAATTCCTCAATTCTCTTTTTTTAAGCCCGTTTACATTAGGTATAAAGTCGACACACACATATCTATAATAAAATTAACTAAGCCTAAGCAATAGATTGAGCTAGATTGTATTACTATTTTATGTTACAAAATTTTTGATGAAAAAAAAAGGCAAACTTAAGCGCTTACCCACGTAAAGTTAAATTTAATTACACTGTATAGCATTGAAAATGGCAGCAAAAACTAGATTTGATAGCTAGAAAAAAAAGAAAAAAACGCCTCTCGTTACAGTTGGTTCAAGCTTAGATTACCCGCGCCGGGAGCACGCTAGCTAAAAGATCACCTTTAGTTTAAAAGTTTTTGGATATCTTCAGTGGCATGATTTGCGTCCAAGCGATGTGGCGCTTTTCGATTAAGGCGGCAGAAACTGAAAAAAACCTATTGCTGGTTATCTAGCTAATCCCTCGACCATTCTGTAAAAAAATGAAATTTTGATTGTTTTTTTCATAATGATTTTTTAACGCGAGCGACCGACCGAATCAGTCTTTAAAAACTAAAACTCAAAGCGACTCGTCATTTTGAACTTGCCAGAACATTAAGCTTCGCGCAAATTGCTAAAAAACCGACCTGCAATTCCTTAATCTCAAAAAAATGTTGTTTTTTTTTTTAATTTATTTTTGCACCGAAAATTAGGGCCTTTTATAGGATTTCGAGAGTTTTCAAATTTGACATGGAACACTCCGCTTGCGAACGTGACGTCGGATCGACGACGGAGAGACTGGTGAGAGATCATCTGTTCAGAGCATCCCGACATTATAGGAGGTTATTATTTTTCTGAAATAATATAAAATGCGAACTCGTGATGTCTAAAAGGTGTTTTTAAGATTTATCGATGAATTCAACTACCTTCAGACGCCGAGAAAATAGTTTCCTCTTATTAATTTTGCCCAGGGGTGAAGAAGGAATCCTAAGCAGGCTAACGATACTACTGATCATAAACAGAAATATGAAAATAGCAGCGAGGGAATAATTATAATATAACGTGCCGCCCATCATTAATTCAATCAACGTGTTGACTATACAGTGATAGAGTATTGCGATAAGGTCACGTTCAGTTTGAATTTATAATAATATTGATAATTTGCATGCATTATGGTAAAAACGTGAGTTGAATCGAACGGATGATATTTACTCCAGATGTTTGAATTTCCTGAGTACCTGCAAAACGAAGGGTTCGTGAAAAAAGGAAACGGACAAACACTCTCCGGAAAGAAAAGGAAAAAGAAAAGATGAAAGAAACGGCTGCGTGGAACGAGGCAAATTAGACTGACTAAAACATTAGCTTAGGGAGCGCCACTTTAAATCGAGCCAAAACCGCCGGCAATTTTTGAAAAATTAACAGCAGAGAGATTCAGAATCAAGTTTAAATTACGGCAGACATCAAATTGAACTACGTGACCAAATTAATTTCTACTCTCTTCATCAATTCTAGCTTTTCTGTTCATTATAGGAAGCTAGGCGTTCTAATCAGGCTATGTTAATTATATCTACGCAGCATAATTAATAAATAGTTTTCATGTCATCTTTATACCCTGCAAGAATGACTATGATCTTGAACAGATTTTATCTGCTTGTTTCCTAGTAATTATTTTATTGTAGAAACGACATGATCTCGATGGCTTTTCCTACTTTCTCCATGATGACTAATATTCCTGAATCTGGTTAGGCTGCATTTTACAAAATTACTTGAAAAGACATTTTTTAATTAAGAGACATGCAACAATCAGAACAGTCAAAAAAAAAAAACTTAAAACCTCCAGTCACTGGCTGGTATATATTTTCTATGATAGCCGCACTTTAAAATAACCTGAAGTCTGAAAGGCAATAGGCAATAAGCAATAGGTCCGTATGATACACAAAACACCTCGCTGGATGTAGCCGGCGAGCAAGCTCTCCTATAGAGAGAAGTCGCTACGTCACGTTGCCATGGTAGCAGAATTATGGGATAGCGCTATCCACCGGATAAATCACTATCCGGTGGATAAGTATTAGGGAAAACAATTGCGCTGTCCAGTGGATAAAGATTTACCCAATGGATAGCGTTATTCACCTTTTGAACAAATGGGGCCACAAATAGTGCTACCATGGTGACTTGACGTCATACTTCTCTTCTCTATTTGGGCGAGCGAAGCGAGCCGCGCGGGAACCGCGCGAGGGGCCGCCCCCGGTTTGGCGTCTCCTCTCGTGTGCCTCTCGCGCGTCTACTTTTTACGATATCACCCAAGTGGAGAGCTTGCTCGCAGGATACGGTGGATGGCAAACGACGCAGTGGGACCTTGAAAGTAAGGATAGTAGCTTTTTGAAGATGTTACCTCTTTGTTTTTCTTGCCCCTCCCTCTCCCCCCTGCGTCATTTGCCATCCAGCAAGGTATTTCTTAGCACCATGTGACTGTATTCTCCAAAGGGCCCATTCTTGATCAAAATATAATAATGATAATAATGATGAACGAGCTGTTTTTACAGTGTACAGTGAACTCTCCTTAACCCTTTTAGTCGATCTCCTTAGAGTAATCGGCCTGCGCATCAAATTTCGTCTTGTAAAATGAATGTTTCTTAAAAGGTAGTGGTTATAAGAATGAAGAAAATGATCATACTCAAGTAGTTTAAGGGTGCGCCTTTCTTCTCTAAAATCCAAGATCAGATCAAAAATCCTCATCTTTGGGATTTTTCTTTAAGAAAAGAAACGATGTATCCAAAAAACGATTATTCTTCATTCATTGCCATATGAACGACCCACAATATCGACGGTATCTCAGAGAAAGAATAACACGGCTGAGGACAGTGTTGCAAGTTTGCCTATCTTTCATTGTATTCTGGACGATTAGCTCAAGTAGACTGTTTCGACGGGCCAAATCAAGACGTGTCTTTCAGTAAGATATGCCCGGAAAAGTAAGTCTCGTAAGACGCGCCGGCGAAGTTGTGTAGAAGTTTTTTCCTTGTAACTAGAACAGTGCTGGTCCTGTTTGTATTGCAATTTTACCACCCCGATAAAACGGACAAAATTGATCGTTTAATCAATGCCTCTGGTTAAAGAAAAATGGCTGTTAATTGGATGAGCAGTGCAGTCAAACAGCTGGTATATGTATTAAGATTATTTCGTGTTACCCCTTGAAGTATTTACTCCTTTCGGATCCGTACTTAGTGAAGAAACGCTTCGGGTGCATGTATCCAAAGTATCCAGTTTTGGATATGATCCAAAGAATCCAGCTCCGTTATGGATTATTTGAAAATCCGCTTTTGGATTTAGTAAAGAAACGAAACATCTGGTGGGATTAAAAATCCGGATTTGAATGTTAGTAAAGAAATGCAGCTTATTAGCCTGCGTCTAACCCATTTATGATTATTATGTACATTTTCCAAATTAAAACTATTGTTTAAGACATCCACAAGAAATGATAGATGATAAAGTAAAGTAAACTAAAAAAAACTTGAAAAAAATCCAAATTATTTGGTCACGTGACCGACCACACTCTCTATTGTTCGAAAATTGTAACTAAAGAGTAGCTCAAGTTTCACTGTACTAAAAAATTGACCCTACAAAGCGTCTAAAATGGTTCGACGCGTTACAATTTGCAGGTGCAATTGGTGTTCATTGACTAGTGGCAATTCTCCTCTTAATATAAGCAGAAAGACGCTTATTGATCTCGTCTTATTCCGGCCGTTTTTACTAGAAGACTATTAGTAGCCAATTTTTGTACCTAGAAACTGGGAAAACAGTTTGCTCTCTACCTGGTGGGAATGTCGACTCAAAGGATTTCTCGATAAAACAGGGCGAGGCTGATAACGTGGTGCAGTTATAAACAATTTGTGATGGGCCTTAAATTATTAGTCATGGGATATCAAGGCTTAAAAATAATTTATATTACATCATTTCCCCCTAAAAATTCTGAGCAATCTGTAAAGAGCCAGGCCTTAATCTACTTAAGTACGAGATAAATTTCATTTTTAATTAAACAATTGTTCCTCACTACTTCTATAAGAAACGTATAGCGGCAAGAAATGAGGTTTAAATTTTGATTTAGAGTTTGAAGGGTTAATTAACCCTAAAGAACCAATTTTGACTCTCCCTATAAAACTTGGAGTATAAATTGCAAACGTCAATGATTTATTATTCTCGTGCAGATAAAACTTCATTTTTTAAGACTCTTTGAAACTCGGAAACAGTGGCCTATTGAAATACTAGTCTGTTGTAAGTGATGTGTAGGAATCCGAATGCAGAGGCAATCAAGTTCCTATAGATTCCTCCACAATAGGGCCATCTATACGAGAGAAAATGGGACGCGTCCTGAATAAGACCGTATAAACAGCACATTTCTTTGGAAATTTAGCTAAGACGCGTCGTATTTAAGAACAGCCCTTAACACCTTTAGCTAAGTTACTTCTTGATGTACCGTTTATACCGGATAGTTTGCATCTTATTTAGGACGCGTCTTATTTTCCCTCGTATAAATGGCCCTAATGTGTTCACGCCTTTGCAATTTTCCTCTTTTGTGTTTTTGACGACGCTCTGTCTGCACTTAACTATCCAGTACTATTAATGTGTTTCCCTTCTTTGTCCAGTTTGAATAATATAGACACGGTTTAAGTTGTGTTAAAATAAGAAAAAATTTAACTTAAGATCGATGTTATACTGAGATAAGATCGACTTGGAAAAAAGGTGCTCATCGTTATTAGGCAAAAAGTCAAAAAATGACAGAACGAGACTGAACATACCAATAAAATGAAAGACATGAAGTTAATGAATAGATACTGGAAGTCTGACAAAAACATGTATGATTAGTATGACTTTTCGTTTTCAGGATATACCGGAACCCTGACTGTCTGTATTAGTATAGGTAATTACTTGATAAATAAGCACGAGAAAAGTTTTCAAAGGCCATCAAAAGTGCAGTGGGGTCAGCGAGCTCATCTAAAATTCTGGCGTATCACGGCGTCGCCCGGCGCTCATTTGGTTAACTCTCGCTCGCTGTCGTTTGCTTCCATTTCAATTACGATTATGGGAAAAGGTCGCGGTCACTTGTATTGTGTGTCTACATGAAAATACATAATTGATTTGTATTAGCGTTTGGCAAGGAGCTGACTATTTGGATTAAGACCTGGATACATCAACTTACTCATGCATGAAAGGACATAACAAATAACCTAGACTTTCTAAATGTCCTTTAACATTTTTTCCTGGTCGCTCGCTCGGTCACGCTGCGCCACCTCGTTGAAGCTAGCTTCTCTCGCTAAGAACTCATGATAGGTCGACTTGTAGTAAGTCTACAGTTAACGGTCTTCTCAAGCTCACCTCAGTCAGTTATTTTTTTCCCTAGGGAATGGAGAAGTAGACTTCGAAGAATTCTTACTGATGATGAAAAAACAAATGATGTCTCGAGACGCAGACAGCGAAATGCTTGAAGCTTTCAAAGTTTTCGACAGGAATGGGGACGGACAGATCAGGTGAGGTCTATAGACGAGATGAGGTTCTGCCACATTGCTCACCAGTTAATCTCTTTACAATGCTACACTCTCACTACTCTCTTCAGTCAATATTAGCGAATCTACGTTCTTAGTCTTCATGGGCACCAGTTTAAGTTCCTGCTTTACTTGGTCATATTCAACCGCAGCTATAGCCAGTTAAAAAGGCATTTTTTAGCAAACAGTCCTTCTACAATCCGTTTAACATGTATAACTGAGTGATCTCGCCAACTGGACAAACAAATCTACAATGTATCTGAGGGCGGTTACAGAATGTGGCATCAGACTGGCGGTTTCCCTTCCGTATTTCGATATACGCTTAATAATTGGCTCTAAAACGTTCCCGTCGACTGTCGTCAAAATCTATACCTACTCAACAGGCACTGTATTGAACAGAGTAGTTCAATTTAAAAATATCTTACATACTGTTTAGAGGTAAAGAGACTTTTACTTTGTATTGCATGTAAGAAAGACCTTATTTCATTTGAGATGGAACGCTGGGTGAATCTTAGGCTTACTTTGTTTGACGCTGAATTGAAATTCTTCACTAAATGTTCTCGGTCATCTTTTTGTCATCCCTGGAACTCTAAATAATAATAATAATAGTAAAAAGACGATTCTTCCAAAGCGAAAACAAAGCAAAAAAGTTGGCCCGATCATTTTGTCAAGTTCTAATCCGTTTCCATCCAGAGCTAGCGCTTAAGACATGCACTTCAGAAAAGTGTAAGTTAAAAGAAAAAGACGTTTTCGTAATAACGTTCAAAATAAATGGCGATAAGTTATAATACATGTATATTTCATTTGTCTTTGTTTATAGTCCAGGCGAATTAAGAAATGTAATGACGAGTTTGGGGGAGAAGTTGACCGAGGAAGAGCTCACTGAAATGATGAAGGAAGCTGATCTCAATGGAAATGGTTTTATTGAGTTTGAAGGTACGTTTAATATTAAATCTCAGTCTGCCCTGGTAGAGTACCCTTTGGAATTCGTGGTGCGAATGTACCACCCTTTTTTCCTATTTGAGAGGAAAGTGGGCGTTTTTTGCCCTCTCTTTAAAACACGTAGATTCTGCATGATTATATTAGCCCCTGAAGTTCGCCTCCCCCCCTCCTCAGATTTGCCACTGATATTCCTTCCCCCGACTAGCCCCTGATATTCGCCCCCCAGATTAGCCCCTGATATTTTTCCCCCCGATTAGCCCTTGATATTCGCCCCTAGATTAGCCCCTGATATTCTTCACCTAGGTGACCAATATTATTATTGCACGATGGTTTGTTTTATTACAGAATTTGTTCACATGGTGTCAAATATTTCCAAGAACCCAGAAGGACCTCCTCAGTATTTGCTGGCTACGAAATAGTTCAATTAGTTTAGAGTCAGTCGACTTTCCGTTATCCACTGAAAATAGTCATTTTATTGAGAGTAGTGTTCGAATGAATTTCACGGCAATGCTTCTAGATCGAATCTAGAAGCATTGCCTTGTCTCAAGGACTCTTCATTCCTGGAGAAACGTTCAGAGAAGACGATTAGAATATAACCGCATGTACAGCGTTTTCCGCTGCAATTTGAAACTTGGAGAGGTCCAGAAATTTAAATACTGTTTCAAACAGAAAAAAGGACTCACGGTGAAAGCCACCGAGTCATTCGAAGACTGCTCTGTTGTAAAATTATTACTGCCAAGTTATTGCAGGAGCAGGGCTCCTAGTTTTTGTAAAATAGAAACTGAAGAAAAGCATTATGCATTTGAACATGGTTCGATCATGTGCCAATGAGATGAAGGCGCCTGGTTTCGCTTGAGATTGTCGAGATTGGGTCGAGATTGTGTCGAAATGCACCATAGTACTGTTTCAGGGGACGAACTAATTCTCTCACAGTTTTCAATGCAACTTCTGCCACATCCTCATTGTTAATTCTTCAGGAAAGCGAGGGTGGAAGGAGAGATTGGAAGAGGAGAGAAAAGCGAAGCGTTTCTCTTATTTTCCTTCGCATCATTCCCCGATCGGGCTCTGCAATCATTTCCATCACCCCCCTCTAGCACCGCTTCTCGTTTGTCTTCAGCACTCGAGCTTTTCGCTTGTCGCGAGCTACCCACTAATAAACCTTGGGAAGGCTCGTGGAGGAGGCAGTCGTAACTTCGTAAGAGCGAATCCACACGACACCGACTCAATCTCACGTACAATCGGCCAAAGATATAAGCTGCAACAGCAGCAGCAGCAGCAGCCCATAATCCGTAGCAAGCAACATCCATGTGCCTGTGTCACTGTATTTTCATTGACCAGTTAATTTTTTAACTACTTTGGCGCGAATTTAGAGCATCTTTTAAATTCCACGAACCCTGAGTCAGCAACCTACTGTCCTGAAAAGGGTATTTTGGACCTTTTAGTGACGTTTGCTTTTCGCTTTTCATATTCTATTTTTTGAATGTGCTCATAGACGGAGAGGAGCTTCCATTTGCGTGAGAGAAAGTATTCTAAAATGTATCTAAAAATAAACCGCTCCGTGAAAACGCCGTGACATAGCCCTAGTTTGGGAGTTGTTCGCTCCCGTGTTATTGCCCCCTGGTTGCAGTAATTGTACAGTGGAACCTGCGAGCCAAGTCCTCGGTATATAACGAATGACTTTCTTTACTCCAGTAATAGTATAAAGTATATGAAAAATAACCTCGTTATAGCAACCAAGTTTAGCCAGTCCCTTGGCCCTTCGTTATACATCGAGGCTCCACTGCACATATGCAAATAATCCACTGGATCCCCGGTAACTTTCACGAGTTAGGTGTCATTTTGATAGTTTGATTATTTAGAAGGTAATATTTATTATTGGAGAAATTTTCTCTGTTTTCCCCATTGAAACCTGACCGTTCACGCCAACTCCGGTATGAAGGTGATCTGACCTTGCTCACAGCCCTCTGTATGAGCTGTCTTTGACTCAACAATTGTATAATCAATATTAGTAATCTATAACTGATGTTAAAACAATTTTAAAAATTCAAATACCAACTGTTGTTATTGCGAGACAAACGATAAGCGAACGTATCATACACTTACCGTAATTATAATGGACAATATCTTTCACTATATAGATCGACACTGATACATATTAATGCAGCAACCTGAGGGGTACTCTTGAAAGTTATCTACGGGGAGGTTCCATCCCAAGGTCCACACCCTTATCATTTTACATACCATTTTTGACAGAAAAGGTACCCTTTTCGTATACCTTCTACTGACAAATGGTACCCCTTACACATACCTAGTTAAGAACACTGCACCCCTTTTGACTGCTGAAAATGCTCCGTCTTTTTAAAACGAATAAATTACTAAACCGAAAAGTTTTCTTGTCGCTTTTGCATCCATAAAATGCGTCTGCTAGACCCATTTGATCCAGGTGATCTGTGACGTCATTGCGAGGGCCTGGGGAAAGAAATTTCAATGCCGTATCCCATAAACCAACGCGCGCACCAATTCAATTCAATTCAATCTGTTCCCGTCAGCTTTGGTTTATGGGATACGGCATTAAAATTTCTTTCCCCAGGCCCCCGCAATGACGTCACAGATCACCTGGATACCTTTGCAGACGGAAATGACAGATTTTTTCTACCCCTCCCTTCCATACATACCTGAAGCCTGAAAAAGGCACATCATAGGGAGTAACCCCGCGAGACAGCAACAAGCAATGACGGTAGTGTTTCCCGCTTATATCAAGGTGGCACTTTTTCAACTGTTTTTCTTTTGCAAAAAAATTTACTTTTTTTTGTATATACAATTGCAAGCTACTACGTAGTCTTTTACGCATCCCCAATGTTGTGCAACTAAGTTGTGTGGGAGCATTTGTAAAATAAATCATCAATAAAGATAAAGTGAGAAAAGTGCGCTGTTCAGAATTATTTCCGAATATACACCAGCCACGAGCTCATGAATCAAAAATAGAAAAATACGTGCAAACTCCCTCAAAGATATAGCGCGTATCAGAGGTCCCGATCAGAGGCTCCAGCAGGCAGAGAGGGATGGGTTCCTGGCAAAGGGGGTCAGGGGCCTGCTAGTGTCTCTTCAAGCCCGCGCTGGTGTAAGTTAGTTTGCCTCTCTTAGTATACATTCAATTCCGCAAACTGAGCTGTTCAACACGACACCGGCAGAACCCAAAACAGAGCGAGGTTGTAGGGTCAGGAGGGTGTAACAACAGAAGTTGTGCTGAGAAAGTACCCGCTCACTCTGTTTTAAGCCTTGACATTGAACTCCATCACCCACTGAATCAAGTTATATCACGCGTCTCCAGGAGGCTAGAGTCGCTTTGATTTCTCGTAAAGAAGATATAGGATGTAGCCAAAATCAACCTTAGAAACATAGACAAAACCATGCAAAATGAACAGCACATCGGCAAAGGACCGCAAACGATTATGCCGCAGAACGTAGGATCTAAAGAAGGCTCGAGAGCTCGTCTGCGCTACTTTGCAATTAATTTCATTTATTACTCCTGCAGTACGCCTAGGCGACCGGCACAATTAAAGAGGAAGTGAAAGGAGAAAGTCTAAGCCGCGAGAACCGAGTACCCTTCGCGTTCTAACGAGCGCGATTTTTCTTTCATTCGGCTTTCAGTCTCTCTGTCATGATAGGCGTAGCTAGCATTTACCTAGCATCAGTGTAGCATGCAGTCAGCCTAGTCCCCAGAAGTTCTCAGCTCGGCCAGACCTGGATTCGAACGTGAGCCGTAGAGATCGCCTAGTGACTAGGCTTGCATGCACTGAATTAGCCATTTGGGACTACAGACGCTAGCGCTTTGAGACTGGGTCGGCTCAGTGTTGTGTCAAAATGTTTTTAAAACATTAGAGAGATTAAGATTCACGTTTACGGCATACGGCAAACGGCAAACGTCAGTTAAAAATTTCTCAGAATGAAAAATAAGCAGATAAAAACAGTCCAGAACGATTCTTGTGGACAAAACTGGCATGAAACTACTTATTTTTGTGTAGAAGCAATAAACAGTACACGAAAAATAAGAGGAAAACTTGATCACGTGGTACAAATTCACGTTTGCCGTTTGGCGTAAACGTGAATCTTAATCTCTCTATTACTATCGCGAGCCTGCGCGAAAAAAGTCAAATAAAAGAAAAGAACATAAACAGCAGCTAGGGACAAAATTTCGTCTCCCATGAGAGGCCCACAGTGCAGCATCCAGTGTCAGACACAGCCTCGGACTTGTTGGATTGCTGCAAGAGGTAAAGTTTCTTCTTAGACTACCTGAAGGTCTCTCTATCTATGTTCTGTAAAAGTCATTGGGAGGAAAAGTAAAAGAGTTCGCCCGTCGACGCCCGGGCCCTTTTTCATTCTCGTAAAATGCCCTCACTTTCTCGTCATCGGCCGAATCCCGCTCGAGATAACCCTTTAGCTATCTTTTCTGTGTTTGCTCTTTTTTTTTTCCAGCCGCCATCCTCGGAGACCCAGGGGCAGTCAGTCGGGTCGGTAAAAAAGGGGGGACGAAAGTTTTCAAGTACGTACTTGAAAACTTTCGTCCTGCCTTTTCACCCGACCCGACTGACTGCCCCTGGGTCTCCGAGGATGACCCGGTCACCACCTTTATATTGTTGTAACGTTTGCAATTTACAGGAGCCTACAATTTAGAAATAAAAGGAAAAAGAAAACCGAATTAATTATAAAGCTAATAATAATAATGATTATGATAATAAAAACCTTATCAGTAAATTCTAACTTGACCGTATCAAGAGATCACCATGAATTGGTCGGTAATTCATGTAAGCCTTACGTAGGGCTTACAGGCTTACATGAGGTAGTAACCGTATTTTTAAATTTTTCCGCAATTTACCCGCGAAACGCGATGCAAATAACTTGTACAGCGGAGAAGTAAAAACTGCATGCGCAACAATTGTGCGCAATATCGCGTGAACGAACGCCTGGAAGATATTAGCGTTTTCAAAGATGGATAAGCCAAACATAATTGAGCACGTACATAAACCATTGGATTATACGCTTTTTGATGCTCGATGGATCCCTTGCAGTCCGAGATTTGTTGTACTTGGAAACTACCCACGTGGCACTGGTGCTTTGCAAATATACGAGGTTTCAAAGGGCTCTGTCAATCTCCTGAAAAACGTAAGTAAATCATTAGACATGCTGCATAATTTAAAGTACCGTAGTTGTTCGCCTATAAGCCGAGACCCTAAACTTTTTCATATCAGCAGCTGTTAGATTGTAACGAAAAATAAACGCAAAACATTCGGCTATAAGCCGAGAACCAATAATTCCAAAGTACTCCGCGCGTGTCAAGTGAGATGAATTAACATAAACCGAAAACAAAAGAAGCTTCCCTTTCGGGAAACATGCAACCATAAAGTAGGTTATGAATAAACATATTCATTAAGTCCAATTTACTCACTTGTTATTGGTTGTTTAATTGAAAGCAACGACAAATCACAGATACCGTAAGTTGAATTTAATGTGATCTGGGCTTACATGCTTAAATAGCACCACGCGTGACATGACAAAACATTCACCTGAGTTCAGAATCCTGTCTCAAACAATCGCTCTCTTTCAAAGTTATCGTAATCGATCATCATGCCAAAAGGTCGTCGTTCTTCATACAACTTAGCGTTCAAACTAAAAGTCGTTGCTGAAGCAGAGGCCGTCAAGAACAACTCCGAGATCGCTAGAGATTACGGAATCAGTGAATCGATGGTTCGTCGCTGGCGAAAAGATCAAGCAAACCTCTGTAATGGTGAGCTAAAAATGTCAGCAAAGCGAAAGACGATGGGCTGCTATTTGCCAAAGTATCCTGAATTTGATCAAACTCTACTGGACTGGTTTTCAGAGCAGGGAAGTCAAGGCTTCCGTTTCTTTAAAACAATAAAATGCTTCGATCAGCTGATATCTGTCAGATCGTGTTGCAATGTTTACACAAACCGTGAGAACGACCGCTTCTGATTGGCCAGTTTCTCATAAGCTCGTTTTATAGTCGAATAAACATTGAATTTCAAATCTTGTTAAGCACCCGTAAATTTTTTTTGGCAAAAATACTCGGCTATGAGCCGAACCCCCTATCTTGGCGAGATTTGACCTGTTCTCAGTTTAATTTGTTGTAAAAATCGCTCGGCTTATAGGCGAATAACTACGGTAGTTCGTGTGGCTTGTCTGTCGTGACACAAACCAACTATGCGACACACAAGCCACGCAAATGACTTCGTAAATGCTAAAAGCCATGCAAGAGAGAAACCTCTGCTCGCAGGGTAATTTTACATCTGCCTTCAGTTAAGAAAAATTAAATTCTGATTTTTAAATACTGCAAATAGAAAATGTTCAATTTATAGGATATATTAATAATTAATACTGTAAATGCTGTTCAATTTATAGGATGAGAAAAGGACAGCTCTGAAATGTGGTACTTTTGGTGCTTCAAGTTTACAACAGAGATATTTAGCAACAGGAGATTTTGATGGGAAAATGATGATATGGTTTGTCATTCAATTAACAAATAAATTGTACTGTTTACAATCCCACTTAAGGTTATGTTGTGGTTCAACTTTATCCTTGGTTTGAACTTTATTTTGTTTCAAAGTCATTATGATACATTTTTATACCCAAAAACTGAGAATTAAATAAAATTAAAATCAAGGATAACAGGGCTCAAAATTAAAAAAATCCTCAGGTCGCCTTTTGGCGACCAACTGTAGAAATATAGTCATCAGATGCAAATTTTTAGGTGCCAGTTTGTATAATGTAAATGACGCAGCTCATTAAGTATCAGGGCTTCTGATATTTGGTGTGGATGCGGAGCCGCAAAATTCAGGTAAATCTGTGAAATCACACAAAATTTGCTAGAAATCTTATCAAATACATGTTAATACAACATATTTGAAACTTATCTCCGCTATAGGGGCTGTCTAATTGCCGTTTAAACTTGCACATTTATCTTGAAACTTCATCACCACAACAAGCAAACAATATTCCAAAACTACTGGGTGGAAATTATGTTGCAAAAAACTGGGTACTAGTCATGACTTTAAAAGCTTTGCCATTGGCTCATTTCTCGAGTGCTTTGTTGTTAAAATAGCAAATGATTAGTAATGGTAACAGGACTGAGTGGAGTCCAATTCGGTCTGTAATCATACGAGTGATTAACAAAATCGGACGACCGCGTAGTGGGAGTCCGATTTGTTTAATCACGAGTATGATTACTGACCGAATTGGACGACACAAAGTTCTGTTACCAATTAATCATAACAGTTACTTAAAAAATGTGATACAATAGGCTATTTTTAAAATCAAAACATCAGAAATTTGAAATTTTGTTTTGCTAGCAGTGAAAAAAAAAAGCCATTTGAGAGCGTGCGTGATGGTGTGTACTGTCCAATTACTTAGGCATGACGAGTACTGTCCTATTAAACTGTCCAATTAAGGCTGAAATCAGGGCAGTTGATAGCCAATCAGATTTGACAATTTTGTTATAGTTGCGATTACTAGAAAAATTTGCCCAGATAATTCCCATGAAATCGGCTGTTTTTTACTGATTGGCTTTTGGGAAGGTTAGTGCCAAAACCCCAAATAGCAGCACCTCTGAGTTGCCTATTACAAGGAAGTACCCTCCCACCCCTCCTTCTCCCCCTCCTCTCCCGGCCCCTTACTTAAGAGAAATAGCTACAATGTAAGCTACTGTGTAGAAAGATTGTGCCATTACCACAAGTGGGAACTCCTTTTCACCATTCATACAACTATAACTAAAGGCAAACATGTTTCCTTACCAGACCATCTGATATTACACGATGTTGCGTATATAATTATGTCATAATTAAATTTTTATCCCAATTCACTCATAATTGCTTATTTTTGGTTCCTAAAATGAAAAAATCATTGTTAGAGCAGCACAAAAGTGGTTTTCTTTTGCAGAATCCTAGCAAAACAAGCTTTAAATAGTTGAGGAAAAAATTGCATAATTTGCATAATTTACTGCATAATAGTCCTTTCTTATCACACAATCTACCCTGAAAATATCGCACAATTTCTGATTTTTCACCCAGTCTATCAGATGGCCTGCCTTACACTTAGATTTGAGTAGAAACTATGTATCTCAAGGTCCGTCAGGGCTTGAAAAAGATTTGAATTCCAGTTTGTCCTTTGAGCAAGCAGCTCTCTCATTTTGCTTGCCCGGGGCTACTTCTTGCTCCTCTAAGTTAAGGATATAGTTAGATCACTTGCTTAGACACTTGCCCATTGGGAAAGTGTACTTGTCCCGGTAGTCTCCCTCGCAGCCGTTTTTTGGACGTCATGCAAGGGAGCATTGCGTGACGTCCAAAAAAGGCTGCGAAGGAGACTATTGTCCTGGATGACTTACAATACTTTTTTCGAGCCCTTCCCCTACTATTTTTCACTTGATCTACACGTAACTTTCAAATCAATATCTATGGTGTTACCTTGAATGAGGCCTTTACAGCAGACCATTAATAATTAATTAATAATTAATAATTATTATTTTGGATAGTACATGTACTAATAACAATTCTTTAGATTGTGTTTTTGTTGGCATATCATTTGCGTATTTAATACTTACCAGTAATGAAGTACCATTCTGTTTTCATGCAGGAATCTTGAGAATACTGAGAGACCAGTCTATTCAGTCAAAGCTCATTCACAGATAATAAATGCTATAGATGGAGTTGGAGGTCTTGGTATTGGGGAAGGAGCTCCAGAAATTGTTACTGCAAGTAGAGATGGTAGAGTCATTGTATTTTATAATGATAATAATAATAGTTATAATAATAATAATAATAATAATAATAATAATAATAATACAAAAAGTATCAGAGAGAGCTACTATGACAGAGATTCAAAAGATCTGCATGCTGGGATCTGCACGAATCCTCAGAAAGGTTCTCAGTGTATGAATAGAATGATTGACTTGTGTGACTGACGCTCTAGGTGCATGGTTTGTGCTCGGCTGATGCACAAAAAGAACACCAGCAAAGACTGTGATAATAGAGATAATATTAATAATAATAATAATAAAACAACAATTTTATTCAACTTTAAAAATAATTATGTACATTTTTTACAGAAATATTTTGAAGTAAGGATTAAGCACTATACAACATTAAAAATTATATAAATCATAAAAATACAATCACTGTGTCCTGGTGGCTCAGATGTGATCAATAACTCTTGCAGGCAGTCCAGTATTTTAAATTAAGTCATGACAAAAGAAAATTACCTGTCTCTGATATTAAAAAAGAAACAGGTTAAAAAAGTTCCTAAAAAAAACAAAACAAAATAATAATAATAATAATAATAATAAGCATTCACATCCACTAGTTGTTCGTGGAGCTTTACTGCAGTATTAAAATATGAGATATATAACGTTTAACTCTAATATTAAATCAGTTAAACCATCATTAATAAATTTAATTTCCTAAACAGGTAGGACTAGAATATTATTTATTTTATTAATAATTGCAGTAATTATTAATTAATAATTAATTACCTAATTATTTAAAATTAGTATTAATTATACTATTAGCAATTATTGAAAGAGGCTGAGTATCATCTGAAGAATTATGGAGATTGAAGAGGGTTGCAGCCTCTGCAGATAACACCCTCTGAGCTGAGTTCAAGCCAAAGGTTTGGTTGTATACATGTGCACTCAATCATCATTAAATACAATAATTATAATAGGTAAATATTCTGAAGAGTACTAGGCTGTTGATAAAGTAGGAGGTGAAAAACTTTTAGTGAGGAAATCCTGTTTTGTCATCGTGTAGAATTAATTGTCTCCTCATTTCTTATCTATTCTCCAAGCAAGTGATACTTAATGTTTTTTAAAGAGCGTTCTTGTTTCATTAGAAACACTGAATATTGGCCTTGCTCTTTCACCACATTAAGAAAAATAAAATTAATCAAATGTAAAAATTAACTTGGCCAACATCCATCTGTCTTGACTTTGTACTTGGTGAATGATGCATATAATTCATTTTTCATTTGCCAGGATCTGTAAAAGTCTGGGATCCTCGTCAAAAGGACAAACCAGTTGCTAACATGGCCCCAGCGGAGGGAGAAGAAGGTAGAGACTGTTGGTGTGTTGCATTTGGTAAGTTTTAATTTTGCTTTTTTGATTTCATTACAGAGATTAATAGTCTCCATCATGCAGTGTTATAATAAGCGAACTGGTATACATGTAGATGTATTCATGACTGTCTCTTTGGGAAAGTGTGGCCTTGGGAGGGATATTGACTGAATTTTGTAACCTGACTGTAGGAGGCATCAGTACTCTATGTTATAAAGCTACAATCTTGGACAAAACTGTTGAGAGAATTGCATAGTTGGGTTGAGCATTTTTCTAAACATCGTAGCTGTTACCAATTTTCCTTCTCTCCCTCCCCCTGGAAGCAATGTTGTTGTGTGTTCAAAAGAAAGCCTGATCCCTCAGCGCTTGTAGGAAGCAACATTGAACTGGGGGAAGGGGATTACTTTTCACTAAGCTACTGTTTTGGAAATAGTTTTGTTTTGTAGGATAGTGTACAGGTATTATCATGGGAAAAACATTCTCAAGTAGTTTTGTCCAGGATTGTAGCTAAGAACATTTTTTATAGTATTTTACCAGACACAATTTGTATATTATTAATGCTCCTTAAGTAATAAAATACTTAATAATTATTTTTATCTTGCTGTAATTACTTGCAATCTACCTGGTTTAAGTATAGCTGCGATTATTGGTCTTATTCAGTAACATTTGTTATAAACTGATGAGTGAAATAGTGCCGTAAAGTAAGTTATTGGTCGTAGTTTATGTTGCATACATGTGGTACTTCCATATCAAGGACTGTCATAAGAACAATAATAAGTTTCCTCCTTTGTTTGTTCACATCATGTAGGTGATGCATTTAACGCAGAGGAACGCACTGTTGTTGCAGGCTATGACAATGGAGATATCAAGATGTTTGACTTGAAAAAAATGGCAGTCAGATGGGAGACAAACATTAAAAATGGGGTACTCTTTCTGATCCTGTTTAACACATACTGTTCAGTTTTTCCACATTAACGTTGGGTTGTCTAGATACAATGTATCAGTCGGAGACAAATCAGTGTTTAGTGTTTGCAAGATACATGTATATAAGCTTCAATAATAATTAAAGTTTGCAAATGTTTTTATGCTGTTCATGGTCCCCTGCCTATTTTTTTGTAAGTTAAACTTACAAACTGTTTGTCAGGATTGAGCCCTTTCCCGTATGGGTGGTCATCTTGGTTACACATATATGAAGGGGGCAGGAGTTGGGGTTTATCTCAGTGAGGGGAGGGAGGCTTCATCCCAAACTGTGCCCTGCTTTGTAAGTAGATTTGACCCTCATCCAAGGTGGCCACCCTCAACACAAAGTGCTTGATCCCGACAATATTACGGAAAAATATGGGACTGTGAACAGTCTAAATATTTGGTGTTAATTAAATTATTTAGCTCCAATATCCAGTCCTTCTTCATAGTAATACAGCCTTCCTTTGTTTTCTCTCCATGTATTTTGGGTACAAATATTAAGGACTGAATTGTCCAAAGATTACAACCTTGATGCCATGTGGTAATCTATAAGTGATGACAAATGTCATTTACTTTGCAGTATTGTTACTCCTTTCTAACCAACTCAGCTGATTTTTTTATAAGAGCATTTATTTTTCGAGTTGAGTCTGGACCATGCTCATTTTCTGGGCAGTTTCAGCCTGTAAATGTTCTAAGACTTGTGGATGTTCTTAAACTTCGTTCACTTAATGGAAATCTTTTTCAGCTACATAAAGATCTGATGGCAGAAGGATCATTGTAGTCTTTCAATGAATGTATCACATTACACTGCGTCTTTAACATGGCTTTGCTCCATGCATCATACATGAGAGTTCACAGTTCAAGCACATCTTAATTACTTCTAAGCCTCTATCTCATGCCAACCTGGCCTGTCCTTACTTGCCCATTTTGAGAATGTGTTGAAAGAACAAAATTTTACATGCACTCTGATTCCATATAAGACATTATGTAATTCAGATTTTCTGGATTTAGGAAAGTAAAAGGAGTGAAGAATAAATATTGTTCTTCTCTAAGACTCAGGTTTGTAGCATGTTCTTAATATTTTGGCCATTTTCAGGCTGAACGTTCTTAGATTTTGCTTCCCTTTCCCATGTTTTACAGGTCTGCGGTGTAGAATTTGACAGGAAGGATATCATGATGAACAAACTAGTTGCTACTACATTGGAATCTAAATTTCATGTGTTCGATGTGAGAACACTGCACCCACAGAAAGGATTTGCTTCTCTATCTGAAAAGGTGAATCATGATTAAACTTTCTTATGTTTGATTCTTAGTGGAGTAAACACAGTCTGGGTAATCGAGGTTTTGACTCTACTAACAGGACTGCCATTAAGAGGCAGGGGCCAGGGATTTTCCCCGGCTACTACGAATGTGGCCCCCAGCTACTTTCATAGGAAAATAGAAGAAAAATAGAACCAAAAGAAATCCCAAGTGTTTGATTCCCCGCCTACTTCTTGTATTTCCCTGGTAACTTGAAATCTTAGTGACAGCACTGACTTTTGTGACAGGTTAGGAGCTAGACAACTAAAAACTGGGTCACTGCACTCCTGATGGGTATTTCAAGATTATGTTATGTGGTTGGCACTGGAGATGGGCAAAGTGAAGCCAGGTCTGTGGTCTGAGTATTAAATATTTAGCCAACCAGGCAAGGGGGCCAGTAACTTGCCCATTGCGATTTCATGATTCAATATGTTCCCAAAAGTAAAATTTGCTGTAACAAATCCGTTATTGCACATGCTTGCTTGGTTAGAATGGCTGGATATATAGAGGATATTACACGGTGGCGTGAAATATGAATTTTATTTTCGAGTGGCAAAACAATATTTTATGAACGAGCGTGGCGAGTGAGTAAAATATTGTTTTTGCCTCGAGGAAATAAAATTCATATCTTCAAGCTGCCGTGTAATGTTCTTTTTATTATATAGACAAAAAGACATCGATAAAGTAATAGAGGGAAATGACCGAAATTACGTCATCGATAAACTCACGTGTGAGATTGTGGAAAATAAACCACTCGGGTCCCGGATGTAGTTTTTATGAATTTTACGAGTGGTATATTTTCCAGTAAAACACTCGTGTCTATATAATAAGTCTTGTTCTTTCATTGCATTACTGGTGAAGAACTTAAGGTAACCCCTCACCTTATTCTTAACTTTCATAGGCTCATAAATCAACTGTTTGGTGCGCTAGACATCTACCTCAGAATCGGGAAGTGTTCATGACATGTGGTGGGTCTGGGTCACTGAATCTCTGGAAATAGTAAGTACTTGTTATCTTATTGCATGGTTAGAAGTCAATTTATGAACTTGGGTCTATATGATCACCTCCAAAGAAATTGAGTGAGCAGAGTGATCAATTCTTGCCATCTTTTTTATAGTTCATTACTCTTAATAAAATAATGTTATAGTAAAGTTCACGAATTTCATTTATGGTACTGTGTGTTTAGAGGTAAAAAGGGTCATTTCTAAGATTTTTCTCACCGGCAAAATAAATTAAGAATAATATTATTACCATAAAATTATACAGCTAGAAATGACGTTAGATAGAGTTTACGGGGGTGCTAGAGTACATTTTTGTAAGCATTTTCAGCGACAAATTCATAATAGCACGTATACAGTAGATTTATACAAAGTAGTAGTTGTCAGGACGTTAACAGTTCTCTATAGTATACCATCACTTCATGTCGAGTCACCAGATGAGTAAAGCCCTACCTACGGTCCCTTCCTCGTTTCTAAATTGGTGAGTGAATGTTTCCAGGAAACTCAGAAAACGGGGAACTCTATGAATAGCTCTTCGCTTGTATCTTTGTTGCAAGGAAAAAGCTAAGCAGACATGCGAAAACTTAACCTTTAGCAAAAAGGGAAATTGTTTTTTTTGGTTTTATGGCTTGCTCACTTGTGATGATCTTTCTCAACAAAGATTCCAGTAATACTGAATATTTCAGGCCTCAATTGCTCAAACGTTGGATAGTGCTATCCACCGGATAAATCACTATCCAGTGAATAAGTATTGACAATTAAAACACTTTTCGTTTTCCACTTGATAGAGATTTGTCCAGATTTTTCCTGTTTTCTGAGTTGTACAGTAGGAGTTAATGTACCGTGTACAAGATATGTGTGTAATAATATTATGTTTTTTTTTTTTACTTTAGCTCTTATCCTGACCAGCGGGTGAAGAAAGATCCTGATGACTTGGAAATGGGCGTCATTGGTTCAGTTTCCTTACTTCAGAATGCTAATCTATCAACACAGCCAATCACATCCTTCGACTGGAGTCCAGATAAGGTTAGTAGGGCGGCTCCAGAAAATTCAGAAAGGGAAGCCAGAACACTTGCTGGCTATCTAAATAGATCATATTTATTTTGTCGAGAATTCTGTTCAACAGGAGCCCATAACCCGGAGAGAGCAGCTCCCATACTAGACCTATATCATGGGGTTTTCACGAACCGGTTTATTTTTAGATACATTTTAGAGCACCTTTCCCCGCCAAAATGGAATCTCCACTCCGTCTGTGAGCGCTTCGAAAGGATAAGCTATCAAAAAATGGAACACTAAACGTTGCTGACAGGTTTGTGGGTTTGAAAAGATAGTCTAAATGCGCGCCAAAAATTCTAAAATTAATCTGATTTCATCGGTGAATACTTCATGACACGAGTACTTGAAAGTTGCTCGCTCCTGTTTATGGGTAGTCTCCTTCGCAGCCGTAATGCTCAGCATTACGTGACTCCTGTCCGAGCGGCTGCGAAGGACGCTAGGTTATGGGCTATGTTATAAAATAATACAAAATTTCACAGATGAAAATCAGAGGCCCTGGTGCCCTCAGACTACAACTAAATCCGCCCATGAGTAGCTGTTGCTTTAACTATTAATGATTTTCCACAAGAGGGCCTCATTGTGGTGGTGGCTTTTAAACATCTTTTCTCCAAATCTTGGGCAAAGAGAATGATGAAGAAAACGAAGAAGACGCGTATTTTTCACGTCTCTCCCCAGTCTCCCTCCAGGTCTTTCCTTCTTTTGCTCGTGCCCGCGCGTTCTTAATCTAGGTAGATAAAAATACGGACTCTTTTGCAGTTTGTCAGTAGATAATTTCTTTCCCTTACGAGAACAGGGCGTAAGCCAGATAATTTCAAAGTATTGACTCTGTTATGCTTTGACTTTACAGGAGGGTTTGTGCGTATGTACCTCACTGGATCAGAGCTTAAGAGTGATCATTGTCACAAAGCTAAAGAACGTTTGACAACTAAGATACATGATGTAATTCTGCGCATTCGTCATATACACAAGATCATTTTTACAGAGCATTGACCTTGTTAAATTATTATGTAATTACTGTATATAATGTTCCTTGGCAGTTTTCTTCCTAAAAAAAAAAAAAAAAAAAAAAATACAAAACCAGACAATAAAATTAACATCTGCATTTTTTCCATGAACTTTCATGTCAGCTTACCTCTAGTGTCTTGATCTGACAAAAAAACCTTGCTTGTTTACTTTGAAAAGCTTAAAACTTGTCACGTTTCTTCACATGCAAGTTTTTCAGGCAAGGTTTACTCTAGAGAAAATTTTCCGGATTCTTGACTAACCTGGAGGGATTCGTTTACACGCAGTTGTTTCAATCTGGACACGCCGGCCGGTTTGGTTGCGTGTCCGGAAATTTTGAACTCGGAATCTAAAGTGAATACTTCGTAGTCGAATGAATTAGTTAAATGATTTTTTCGGGTTAACTGTTCCGTGAAACGCTTACGAACTGTCTGAATAATCTAATTGTAAAAAATCCGTAAATATTTATGAATTTGGTCTAGCGTAAACCTACAGTATAAGCTTCATTTTCAAGGATCTTAATTTTATTGTAAATGCGGCTTTACTTGTGAGTTGATTGTGCGGGACAAACCGTTTGACTTTTGGCCAAAAATGGTCCTGTACTTGTGAGTCCACGATATGATGTCGATAAGCCGCAAAGCGCCGCTTCGCGAGTCAAGTGTGTTTGAGGTTAAAGGAGGAGAAGAAACTGCTGAACCCCAGGGTATTGTGTGGCCGATGTTGAGATACCCTATGACAACTTTTCAGCCACACTATTTAAGACGTATTTGTTTTAGTAAAGAGAGTTAATTGCTAGTTCACACGCAAAACTAGTGAGAAGTAGCTAGCCATACGAGTAGTCTGCTGTTCCATATTTTCCTATTGTTGGTTTTCGCATGACGTCACTAAAATTCAAACTAAAAAACTATCGATCCCACTGAGATTTTACTTTCACGATGCATTAGGGCAGCTGAAAACTAATTTTCATACAAATTTTCGCTTCAAAAGGGTTCTTGGGTTTTGTGATAGAGTACGATTGAATTTCTAAGCTTTTGCGTGACGCGGCATCCAAGAGAGCTGTCATGTAGGTTAAAAAAAATGACTTATTTCTGGAAATTTTGCTATCTAAACAGTTCATGTATTAGAAAAAGTATTACTTTAATGTTTATGAGTTTCTCGAAGAATAAATTCACGCTTTTGTAGAAAAACTCGGTAACAGATGTTTCTGTTGGTTTCCGTCCGCCATGTTGGAGCTCATCCAGGTGAGCACCAGCATGGAGTCTCCATACAAATCTCTACAAGTTTGGGTAAAACATTTCTTCGGATATCTCGTATGCGAAATATTCCTCTGACCTGAATCGTGGCGAGGGTCTTTGTACACGTACCTCCTTTCATTTCCCAGATTCTGAACTTTATCTATTGAACGGTTTTGATTTTTATTTTGATCTATTTTGACTGGCGTGACACTGAAAACCAGCAATACTTGATGTTTCCCTTAGTAAAATTTAGGGCAATCTCGAACCCAGTGCTTACGCTTATGACCGTTATGCGCAAAAGAGCTCTGGGGTCCAGATTGAATAGAGGGCTACTCGTAAATCTATGACGTAGCCTGTAAATCATACCCTCTGTACATCTGATCAGTATATGTCATTGTTGGAAAGGAGTTGGTTTTCCCTCCCTTCTCTTTGGTGATGTATGTCACAAAGCGCTAATATTGTTTGCTTAACAGCATAACTCCCAGTTAGGCCCAGACAGATTGTGCTCGGCAACTTTTGAGCAACTTTTGAGCAACTTTTGAACTTTTTCCAATTTTAGCAACCTTGAGCAACTTTTGGCTTTCTGAGCAACTTTTGAGCAACTTTGTATTGATATGTTTAATAAGAATCAAAAGTTAACATGTAACATTGTTAAATTTGGTTACGCGACTGAACAGAGTATTTAGCACGCACATTGTTGTTATTTTCTTTAATTTGTTGACATTGCTCAATAAGATGCAAGAGCATTTAATATATTAAGTTTTGTTCTGCAACTGTGCAAACCTTTTATAATATACATGTGCCCAAGATATACACTTCAGACTAATATATTGAACTTTCTTTATAAGTTCCAATTATCCAAAAAGAACAATGATCGATGATATTTAATAATATTTGTATGAAATATTGATATATTAAAGTAGCAACTTTTGAAGTTTTAGTAGCAACTTTTTGGGTTTTTGGGCAACATTTTGGCAACTTTTTGGCTTTAAAAAGAGCAACTTTTCATGATTTTGCGAGCACAATCTGTCTAGGCCTACTCCCAGTGCGTTTGCATTTTATAACTTGCTTGGTTGAAAATGTTATCTGCAAGGAACAAATCTTTGATTTTTATTTATTTATTTTTTTGTTTTCCTCTCTTCTTTCCTTCCTTTAAAAAAAAAAGGAAACACGTAAGAAACCATATATTAAAATTCACACCTGGCTGAGAGGAAACTTTTCTTCGCGCCATTTTTTCCCGCCCGTTTAGACTTTCCCTTGCCCTCACTATCTGCCCCCGGGTCTACATTAAAGAAATCGTTCTGAGGCTCAGTAATGAATAATTTATTCAGTTTCGTTTTTATTCCCCCAAGTATGAATTTTAATATATCGTCTAATCTGCCAACCCCTCGAGTAGTTATATTAGGCTATATGCAAATACAAGAAAAAAGTTTTCTGTTGCTTTTATTAATTAAGCGTCCGGCCAGCGCGGAAAAGCCGCGTACTTATTTAAGTGCGCCGACAATATAAAAGTCAGCGGCTACACGCATTGAACAAAACAGAAATTGTGACGCAGAAGTAATGGCTGTTAAAAGAGTATTTTCACTCTTAGTTTTTATGATTTTAAGCAAGCTTAAGGAAGTACAGAGTGACGAAGTATGGCAAAAAGAACAATTCCCAAATCCAGCGAGGGATATCGAAGCCTGCGGTCGTGGAGGGAAGGTTTCGTGGATCTGTGATCCCGACAACATTCTCGCATACGAAACTGCCAACAAGGTCGAAGAGCTTCTGTTTTCTGTAAGGAAGAATACAGTTTCGGGTTGTAGCAGTAGCAGCGAAAATCCTGGATTTCAAATTGGTGTTGCAGTTATGAAGAAAATGCGTGGCGTTCCAGATCAGTCTATCGCTATTACAGCTGAAAATTTTGCTAAACACTTGCATGACAGATGGGGAGTTGGAAACGCTGGATGCGACGATGGCGCAGTGCTCTTGCTTTCGATCATAGACCGACAGATTTATGTGTCCACTGGAAGAGGAGCAAAGGAAAAGTTGTCAGATGACCAGATCGATGTCCTTATTGAAGAAATAAAGCCGTACTTGAAGAAGAAAAAATACGACCAATCTGTAGAGCTTGCGGTTGTAAGGATGGGCGAAGTTTTCAGTGGAAAAGTTTTAGAACAGCCCGTCGACTACGGGCTAATCATTTTCGGCGTCATATTTTTTGGGATCGCAGCTTTTGGATTGTACGTCAGACTCAAGAAAGACGAGGAGCGTGAAGAGTGCACCGAAAAACTGGAAAGGATCCAAAAGGAGCGAGATAGAGCTAAGCAGTCCCAGAAATCCTATGAAAGCAAGTCCTGCCCCATTTGCTTGGAAGAATTCCAACCCGAGACCAAAACCAGACTGCTAACGTGTGGTCACAAGTACTGTGAGCCCTGCTTAGTGAAGTGGCTGGAGGATCATGTCACTTGCCCGATATGCCGACAGTCAGCAGACAGACGTGGTGGCAACGATGGGACCTGCCACTCCTCTAGTACCTTTGACTTCACTTCTGAGCTTCAGTTCAGACTGATGATGCTTCAGTTACAGCACCCATCTTTTATCAACAGCAGCATGGTAGACAGGTGGGGTAGCAGCAGCTATACAGGAAGCTTTGTGTCTGATCCTATCTTTGTCAGATCATCCATGCCTGGTGGTGGTAGTTTTGGAAGTGGGAGTGGATTTGGTGGAGGTGGAAGCAGCGGAGGTGGAGGACGAGGGGGAAGCTGGTAGAGTAAGATCGCCATACTGGCTGAGAGACACCTTTTTTGGGAAAAAAACTGATCTAGTAAAACTAGACCCTGAATTATACTCTAGGTTCCAATGAAATAGTAAAATCTAGACCACCTCAAAGAGTTAATAACAGTAATTATTTATTACTAAAAGATCTGAGATTAATGTACAGCTGGAATAATACTAAGTACTGGTAATTCATTTATTTTGCAAGTATGCAAAACAAAATACCCATTAAGAAAATCAACAGGCTAATAAAATATTTAAAGTTCTGAAATGTATCAAATTGAAAATAAGCAACAACCACTACTTTTATTATTCTTGTAAGTGCACTTGATTATGGCGTTCCATTGCAGACAAAATTATACCGATAGTAAAAACATGTTGAAAACATAATACTTAAGTTGAAACTTGTAAAATACATCGAATACAGTACAAAATATGAGTCGAGATTTGCAAAATATATTTTCACGAACGAAAAAAAGAAACCGAGTCGAAATTTTGAAATTTGAGTCGAAAAAAAAATTCGAGTCGAGTTGAAAAAAAAAAAACGCGAGTCGAGAAAGAGAACGCTGACCAGTTGTGTTGTCAATCGATGTCTTCACTCCACCGATACGAGTCTTTGTTCCAAAGTAATGGTTTGTTGGCTACCAAATATTGTAAATTTTTTCTTCTCCCTTGGTAGACTTATCGAGGACTTGGAGAGGCAGCTTAGTTCAGCTTCATATGACAGTTCAGAATTCTTATTTTGGCGCCGTGACAAGTACAAAAGGACACTTGCAACCAATAGGAGTCTTTGTTCCAAAGTTGTGGTTTGTTGGCTACCAAATATTGCAGATTTTTTCTTCTCCCTTGGTAGACTTATCGAGGACTTGGAAAGGCAGCTTAGTTCAGCTTCATATGAACCAAGCTTGGTTTCATATGACAGTTCAGAATTCTTATTTTGGCGCCGTGACGAGTACAAAAGGACACTTGCAACTCTGTCGTCAGGATACTGTGAGACTTACGGTACGGTTGTTTAAAAATAGGGAAGTTCATCCGTGTCTACTGTAGTGATTCCCTTGACCGCTTGATGTCGATGCCGCGAGCCAGTGTTTTGCTGTAATTCTTTTTAATGCTTGTCAGTCCTTGCGTGACAAGTTTTGGCTTTGTTATTTGTATCTCTGCCAGTTGTAACCTCTCGCGAGGGCTCCGATTTATCTTGACGACAGAGTTGCAAGTGTCCTTTTGTACTCATCACGGCACCGAAATAAGAATTCTGAACTGTCATATGAAGCTGAACTAAGCTACCTTTCCAAGTCCTCGATAAGTCTACCAAGGGAGAAGAAAAAATCTGCAATATTTGCTAGCCAACAAACCACTACTTTGGAACAAAGACTCGTATCGGTGAAGTGAAGACATCGATTGACAACACAACTGGTCAGCGTTCTCTCTTTCTTGACTCGCGTTTTTTTTTTCAACTCGACTCGAATTTTTTTTTTTCGACTCATATTTCAAAATTTCAACTCATGTTTTTTTTCGTTCGTGAACATATATTTTGCAAATGTCAACTCGTATTTTTTACTGTATTCGATGTATTTTACAAGTTTCGACTTAAGTATTATGTTTTCAACATGTCTTTACTATCGGTATAATTTTGTCCGCAACGGAACGCCAAACTTGATCCTCATCCTGTGTGTGCATGTTGAAAAAGCCTGTTGCACACACACTGGGATCCTGAGTTTTCAGGACTATGGAAGGAATATTGTTTTGAATATCAAAAAGTTGTGTTTGGCTGGGCAAGGGAAGACAGTTTTGGCTAAAAGTATTGTGATGGTTTGAGAAGCCAAGGATCTGTAAAAATTTGGGATTTAGTAACTGTATTAGATTGTGCATGTTTGGTATTTGTGGTTCCACTGAGAAGTATGTAGTTATACTTTTATGAGTTGTTGTACTCATGGATAACTGTGTTGCAGAAATGGAATGAGAACACTATGAAAATGAATTATCGTTAAAGCAGTAGTGTTGATAACTAAAGATCTTTAATTAAGCAGTAGTATTGATAAATAAAGTCCATTAAAATGCACGTTTCTTGTTTAATAATGTTGTTTATTAATTTAAGATGTTTCATGTGAAGGAGATTAAGGCTCTAGACCCGTTCTGAAGCTTTTTGGTGAGGTTTAGATTTTGATCAGGGGCTCGAGGTGAACAGACAGTAAAATTAAGACACAACACGAGGTGAATTATTTTGAAGCCCTTCAAAAAGAGGGAGTTTAGAACGCAATTTGTTTATTCTCATACATTCTCTGATAAAAGGTAAAGATATAAAAATGATCGTTGCAGTTAAGACACAGCTTTTGCACTTGAGAAAAGAAAGCCTGAAATAAATTCTAATTTTCTGAAGTTTTCTTTTCTGCAATTATTCAAGTTGCGTGTTTAACTGTGATGATCTTTTTCATTCCGAGGTTCAAATATATCAAATTCATATATTTGTCATTTCAAAAAAAATCAATTAGCCTCTTCACAGACCCACCATCTTCTCTTCAATGTCCGTCGAGCGCGTTTGATAAAAAATAAAAACCGCGGGGTATTTATTTTGAAACGAAAAGAAAAATAAAACGACGTTTCAGTGTACCGGCTAAAATACTCCAATTGGGTTACCTGTGGCCAAGCAAGCTGGAGCTGGTCAGTACATAATAATAATCATATATGGCGTACTTATTTTTTACTCAAGCAGCCGCTGGTTAATTGTCCGCTGATAGCCGTCTCAACTTTGAACAGCTGAAACCGGAAGTCGTTCAAAGTGTGTTCAGCTGTTGTTCAGCTGTTACCTCGCAGTTGCTGTGAGCGAGCTGTTGGTTTTTCTTTTCATTGCATTTCAATAATGATCAGACGAAATATTAATCAGGGAGCTAAAAGATCAGGTAAGTGAACACAGCAGATAGTTAAATTAGTAATGATTTGGTTTTGGACAGAAAATGATCTGTAGCGAAAGAACAGACATTCGATTCCTTTCAATGCGAGTCTGACCACCTGTGCATGCTACAATTCGTATTTTTCTCACCAAGGACAGAATTTCGTTGATTAGGTGGAACTTTGGCCAGCTGTGGTTCAATTTTAGAGGTTAACTTTTGCTTATGAGTACAGATAAGAATGCTTCTTTCTCTCTTGGACGGGATCTTTATGTCATAGATAGTTTGCGCGCCAATTTCAAATGTCACATGCTTAACTACTCGCATTTTTTACATGCAAACCAAAGGAAAAATTTTAAAGAGAGGAAAACAATCCTAAAGAACAATGCTCTGGGGTAGGAAATCTCGATATGAAAATTTATCCTATGAAGATTTCTGAACTAAAGGTAATGTTTTCCAGAAATATAAAATCCAAAAGTCTCATTGCGAAATTCTAATTCTTCGTTTTCGAAGTATTAAGATATTATCTGACTAAAGGTACGGTAATACGGGCAACACGTTCAAACCTGTCTTGCAACAAATAAAGGTTGCTGCAAGTTGCGTGAATACTGACTTCTGATTGGATAAAATTATGCAGAAGTTCACACCATAAACAGGAGTTATGTCACTTGCCACAAAACAAGTTTGCCCTGGGCCGGTAAAATGCGCAACATGTACAGGTTTTGTTGCAAAAAGTAGAGCTACTCTCTTCTTTCTGCAAAAACTTTTTGCATACTGCAACAACCTGATTTGTTGCAAGACAGGTTCGAATGTGGATGGTAAAACATGTAATTTAGCTTTTCAACTCATTTTGCTGCAATGTTACAAAACAAGTTGGATGTTTTTGTTGCCCGTTTTACCATACCTTTAGTCAGAGTGCTAATATCAACACCACTACGTAACGGGAGTTTATGTCGAGGGATTTGGGAAATGAGATGCCACCATGTTCAGGTTAGTGCTAATCGGCCTTCAACTGGGGCCAGAGTCTAAACTGGTATGATATTGCTGGCTATGATATTAGTGTTGTTAATGGCATCATTTGGTGGTGAGATTGAGGCATAGGCATTGTCTTCTTTGTCTGTTCATTAAAGGGGTTGTGTCATAGCAGTCCAGTTCATTTTGTTTAATTTTGCCCTCAATCGCTATAGAACTTAAAGTAAGCAAAGAAATTGCATGTAAATGACAAAATCAGAGATCCAAGACAAACTCTCTTGAGCATTGTTTTTGAAGTCGCAAGCAGCGCAGGGATGAAAAACTGTTAGGCTGAACAGTTTTCAAAAATCCTAATTTCAATCTGTTTCAATCTTCTTCAGTTTTGCCCATCCATAGACATCTTTTGTTTCTGTTGTGTTGCTTTAACTTTCCTTTAAAGTTTTAAGGGGCTATTTTTATGTTTCTCTTAATTTAACGGGCATTTTGTATTTTCCTAATTTGGCGGAATTTCATGACACAGCTCCTTTAAGAGAATGTCAATAAGAGGACATAAAGGAACCTAGATTTAATTTGCTGCCATTATTGAAAGCGTGCTTTGAGACATTTCACTTACCTTTTTCTATTTTACTGCGCTTTTCAATTACACCAAAACTCTGAAGTTCAAAAGCTGCCTTCACAATAATGCGTTTTTCATTGCTGTCAATCACAATTAAAATTACAGGCAATGAACCTTCAAACACAGAAACACACAAAACGGCTCCAAATCAACTAATCACAAATCACAAACCATGAGCTCTTGAACCTCTTGAACTTCTGTTTCCTAAGATGATTGATGGCAGCGAAGAACGCATTTTTCAGGTGGCTATTGAACTTCAGAATATAGATGTTTTTGAAAAGCACAGTAAGACAAAACTATCTTATCTTCGATGAGTATACCACTCAGTTTCTATAAAGCTTAGATTGAAAACCCAAATTGTAACTTGTTGATTAAATTAGCTAACATCATCCTATTAATTATTAATATATATATAATTAAAATAGTTTTACTCTGTAAAGTTAAGTAGGTAAGCTACACCTTTTCTCCCAGCTTATGATCATGATATATCTATTACTGAATTTCACTCTTCTTACTGTTTTTTTGCTTAGGTATCCATTGGCACTTAAGATGAAAAACCAAGAGGACAGTAAAGTTAAGCCAGATCAACTCAAAAAGCATGGACCACTTCCTTTTCTTGAGATCTCATTGTACTGGGTTTTGTGGATCTTAATGTGTTTGTACTCTATGTATAGCATCTTTTTAGCCTCACGAGGTATGACATGTCAAACTACTGTGCACATGTATTTTAATTGTCCCAATAAAATGGCACCTGTCTCAACATTTTTAATATTACTCCAAACCATTTGGAAATACTCACCACTCTCTATAATAGGCTTCCCATTAATTTCTTATAGAAGGATAGTGATTAAGCTCCCCCCTTTGACCTCACCTCTTTTATTTGCTCTCAGACTCATGCTTTACTTTAAATTTGTATAGAAAAGACTTTTAATAATATTTAAATATTATTCACAAATTAATGTTTCACTTTGAGGAGCACGTCAATCAAGGTTTAGTAACATTAGATCCTGCTGCATGTATGTCACTCAAATACTGATTATGGGCAGTCAGCTCTCGTTTTGAGGAGGTGATTGTATAATGTGTTCATTGAGAAGGAGGTTCATGAATATTTCTGAACTGAGTGTACTTCCTAGTGACCACACCACCACTACTTGTAAACTCCCCTCCTCCCTTTCTGTCTTACCTGGTTCATGATTTGTATACATGATACAGAATTAGTTTGAAATTAACAGTCTCTGACTCTCTACCATGGTCTGTTGCTTCAAGGCCTGGGGGTGCTCTTTGGGTTGGGTTGTACCACCGCGACCCCCAAACCCTTAGCTAATACCAGACCTAATTCAGGTGAAGTTTGCTACCCTATACTAAACTAAACTCTCCTAATCCATTCCAGTTCTAGAGTCACTCTTCTCCAAAAACTGCTGAGAGTCATTTCCCAGTTTCCCTTACCCAGACTAAAATCTTTAACCAGCTGATCATTTTCCTAGAAAATAAAAACCTGTTCAAGACCTAAACTCTGATTTGTATACCATATCCCAGAATTACCTGCTTGAAACCATACCCTTCACAGCAGTACATACCTACTGGTATATATTTAACAATTATACCTCGAGCCCGAATGGGCTCTGAGTCAATAGCCCACGAGGTCAAAAAGCCGGCGCTTTTCGCTACTAGTGGGCTATAACATATAGCCTAGTAGTAGCTCAACCAATCAGAATGCAGCATTGATAAGAGACCACTAATTGGATTTCACTAAATATATATAGCCTATATATGGCATAATTAGTGCCCCAGCAGGCTCCAAGGATTCTTCTCAAAATTCTTGTCAAAGACAAAGTATTGTGCTTGTTTCATACAAATTGCTATTAGAGTGATCATCCTTTTGCTGTTCACATGAGGACAAGTAGAAGACAGTATGGTGACAGATCAACAAGTAATTTTTTTCTATTACTCTATCTCTAGTCTTTCTCACCGTTCTTGTTCACTAAACTTTTGTTTGTTATGTCCTCGTAGGGTGTTGTTCTTTCACTTTTATTGTGTGTCGATTTTCATAGAATACAAAGACGAAATCTACGAAGAGGATTTAAAGGAAGGATGGACGTTTCTGGGGAGAAAAAAGGTCCATATGATTTTACTGTTGTTGTGTTTTATTCAAATGGGGTACATTGTATGTCACTTTTATTGTAACACTATAACATTGATACACTCTAATCCATAAGTTTCATGCGTGAGAGGCAAGCAAAGCAAGACTCTCACCCAACTTGCTCGAGTTCGTCCATGTGGTGGGGAGCTATAAACACGCAAGCTATCTAACTGCCTTACGTTACACACGTCAGGAAATACGTCCCTCAATGTTTGATGCGTCCTTGGAAATAGCAATCAATGTACCTTATAAGAAAAATCTTATAAGGACCATCGCATCTCAATAGGACTTATATAGGGCAAGCACCATCCTCGGAGACCCAGGGGCAGATAGTGGGGGCGAGGGAAAGTCTAAACGGGCGGAAAAATATGGTACGAAGAAAAGTAAAGAACGGCGAAAAGAGCCCCTGGGGACAATGTCTTACCAGACCAGTTCCAAACGGTCGCCGCCGTTCTGGCTTCTGATTGGTGCCAGAAAACTTTTGTGTTTTTCTGCCCAATCAGAAGCCAAAACAGTGGCGACCGTTTGGTACTGGTCTGGTAAGACATTGTCCCCAGGGGCTCTTTTCGCCGTTCTTTACTTTTCTTCGTGCCATATTTTTCCGCCCGTTTAGACTTTCCCTCGCTCCCACTATCTGCCCCTGGGTCTCCGAGGATGGGCAAGCACGCGTGCTATGTTATAAAAAATAATTGATTTGCAATAAGCTTCCGTTCGTGAAATTTCTTTCAAGCCCACGTGCTTGCCCGATATAAGTCTTATTGAGCCGCCTTGAACTAAATCTTTATTTACTCACGCCCGTGCGTAAATGAAGACTTTTTTTCATGATGACGTGTTCAGCTGTGTTTTTTGTGTCTCTTTTCCTAAGTACCCAAAACCCAACGGGAATGATGAAAAACTTTCTACACTTTTTTCGGAATTTAGCTTGGTTCTAGCCACTCAAACCAAAAGCGGTGAAGATGTTTTGCCAGTAATAGAGCCTGAATGATTCGTTGAAAAGTCTGCTGTACTGACTGACATTTAAGTGTTTAAGTGGAAAAAGACCACAAATTGGTATGTGTCGGAAAATATCCAATTTGTATAAAGTGTCCTCCGTTTTTAACGTTTGTTTATCCTCTGCAAAACAAGTTAATTATGAAGTATAAGCTCAATAGCGAAAAGTTATGCACTTTTGTTATGGCCGAACAATCCGACTGAAGCAGGAAAATTTCCCTTGTTATAACAAGACAAATTACACAAGAAGACATAAATTTTTAATTGTTACTCTCAAAAACAACTGCTGCCAGGTCTTCTCAAGAAGCCTTAGTGACCAGCCATTGCTCGTAAATGAATATAAGTGTAAAGTAGGATGACAGTGGTCTTCGCTAAAAAACAAGTTTTCTGGATTTCGCCGAGCAAAACATAAAAATCTTTTCAGCAAATCCAAACCATACTCCACGACTTCTTACGAACATGTGAGTATTTTAACTTTAGGTCTCTTTCACCTTTGTTTTTGCTTAGTTTTCATTGATCGTTAACGAATAAATAAGCAAATTTTTAAGTGTTTGTTATTGTGTCGCGGGTTACGAGAACTTTTCAGTTAATCGAAAACTGGCGAGCATTTTTGTCAGTTATGTTATAAAAGAATTTCCTCATGCTTTTAGCTGTGCGTATATCGAATTATGAATGCACTTGGGAAGTTTGGAGAGCACTCAATAAGCTAGTCGCTCTCGGCTGCGCCTCGAGCTACTCTTACGCATCTTTCGTGCTCTCCAAACTTCCCCCGTGCATCCATATGAACTCGATATACGCTCGCTAAGCATGAACAAATTCTTAAGTTTGAGGCACTTGGAAGCAGTTTCACTGTCAGTTTTTTTTAATAACAAATCTAGTTAGCCTGCAGAATACAGGCGCTATTTTTTCGCGTTTTCCAGGCGAGTATAGGACCCGGACCGCGAGTCACGCGCGACGCGGTAAGAAAAAAGAACGCTTGTTCTATGCAGGCTAAATCTAGTGAGCTTTTCAGAAGCACTAAATAACTTTTTGTAAATGTAGGATGTAACAGATTTTGAATGGGAATTTTGGACAAGAACAGTAGCGGCCATAATACCTGCCATGTTGGTTCACGTAATTGGAGGACTCTTTATTTCTCGTTTCTTTCCTCAGGTGAGATCTATGCTGATTTAATTTAGTTTTTAAAGCTCAATTTGAAAAATGTTTGACTCAGAATGTATATAAATTAGTTTCATACTCGTCATCCTGATCATTAAGCGATCTTTTTTGATGATTAAGACTTAATTTAGTGCCGGGCTCGAGGTATGTCTGTAGCCCTTGTGTCCCCTCCCCATCCCCCTTCCAATGTCCCCTTCCTCCCCGACCCCTATTCCACGCTTGCAACGCAGGTCGCTCATCCCCAGGACTTTTCGCGCGCCGGTTCGAGGTATCCAAATAGGCAATTTTCGCTACGTGTGCAAATTTTGTAGCGCTTGAACAAAGGTTCGCTTGAATCAAGGACGTGTTTTTGAAAAACTTTGCATTTGCTTGCAAAGTGACATATTGCCAATATTGTAATTCCGGCAAAAAAGGCCCTCACTCAGTTTCTATAGCAGGGTCTCATGACATTGACGTACACGTGTCATTTCGATCCCGCATCACAAGCTAAAGAATCGGGTTCAGTTTTTTTTTTTGGCAAGGCTTGCGAAGGGCGAGAGTTCTCGTCCTTACCTCCAGGCAACAGAGTGAACTTTTTTACACGGAACCGAACGATTGCAGGTTAATTAATCCATTTCCATTTCTCCATTTCCGTAGTTCAAAGCTATCTATTGCCTGATGTTTACATTGTCTTTTTTGCTGTTTGCTGCTGGGTGGAAAGCAGTCGTCTTTATAATCGCTTACTGTCTGATTGTCTATGGATTTTGTGCTGTCTTCAAATCTGTTATCGTTCTGTGGACGTGCTGCGTGGCTCTTTCGCTTTCTCTTCAGATCAACGTCACTAGAATCTGGCAGGTAAGATTATGATGTTGCGATTCTTCGTAAGTTTAAAACAACCTGAGCCTGTTAGAGATTATTGTATTAAAGCAGGGGCGTTCCTTGGATTTTCCCGAGGTAAGCGCACAGTTTTTCAAATCAACTCTACCCGGTCTCCCGGCTGATTGGCCATGCGGGCAACTTAAATGTACAGTCAAACCCCGATTTACGGATACCCGCTTAATACGGACGCCTCATTATTGCGGGCAGTTGCAAGGGCCCCCAGTGTCCGTATTAACGGAGTTTCTCTGTATTTCCATCTTAATGATAAGGTAATTGGACCTTAGTAAAATCCAACTAGTGGTCTATTATCAATGCTGCGTTCGGATTGGTTGAGCTACTACTAGGCTATATGTTATAGCCCACTAGTAGCGAAAAGTGCGGGCTTTTTGGCGGCAAAAAAGGATTCAAGACTAGCTGTGACTAACTAAACTTTTCTTATTCTCGATATTTTTGACCAACTAGTTGGATTTTACTAAAACAATTATTCCTCTCACCCTCATGGCCTCTGAGTCAATAGCATATTCGGCCTTCGGCCTCATGGGCTATTGACTCATAGCCCGTTCGGGCTTGAGGAATAATTGTTAATTAGACTTCAGGCCGCAGTTTGGGCTTGCGCGTGTGGCAACCTCGTCGGGTAAACTACTCGTTTTGCTTTGAAAAAGTATTTGGTAGAAGTAAACGCGGAGTTACATGGCCCGGCAATAAGCCACTTTCGAGTTTCAAAACTCTCTCTTTCAGAACGAGGTAAAGTGCAAAAGTATGTTTTATTTGCATGAGAATAAAAAATCATTTTCATATCAATGGGTTCGCACTTAGCCTCGCTTTGAAAAAAAGCCTTTGGGCGACTCGAAAATGGTCTATTCCACCATTTTCAGCTATTTACCTACTGCTCACCCCTTTACTTTGTTTTTTTCTGTTTTCTGTTTGTTGTTTTTTATCCTCGCCCTTTTTCAGCGCACTTGCCTCAGGGGCGTTCTACCGGGAGAGCTTGCTCGCTCGCAGGCTAATTAGTGTGTACGAGGCGAACTTTTCTTTTATTCCCTCGTGCACGCGCTCATCCTCGAAATGTCTCCCTTCGCTCTATCATGGGCGGTGTTCAAAGACGACATACGACAAATTGTTGTTGCTTGAAATATCTAAATGTCTTTACTGCTTTCCGAACTTTACAGTAATAATTGTCACGTCAATTTGATTTTTTAGATGGATCTTCTCAGCACCGATCCTCAAATAAAGAATCTCATCTTGTTTGTTTCCATGATGTCCGTTTTACGATGTATAAGTTTTGGAATTGACTACTGCTGGCGGTCACATGAAACACATAAAGACAAACCGCTGAAGCCTTACTCTTTAATGGATCTTCTCGTCTACAACTTTTACTTTCCAGTGTTTGCTAATGGACCAATTATCACTTTTGATACTTTTCAAAAAATGGTTAGTGCAGAACTTTAATTCTAGGCTATAAACACTAAGGTACCGGCATATCTCATTGAAGTACAATTCAAAAACGACATCACTCGCAACGCAGGAAGTTTTTTAATTCCGAAAAAAAGTTGTGTAAATGGGATCGTATGTTCTTAAAGCTGAAGAAAACGTTTTTCGAACGATGTTGTTATATGTTAATCTGGAAATAAACTACAGTCTACTGAGAACTTTTTTTTAACGCCATCAAGACAATCCAGATACCTGACGACCAGAAACTAGTGTCTTTCGATGTGAAATCGCCGTTCACCAGTATTCCACCTCAACCGGCTCTAGACTGTACTGAGAACGCTATTAAGAGTTCTACTGCTGAACTGCCACTAACTACAGACGACATTATGGACCTACTCAACTTCTGTTTGACTTCGCCGTACTTCCAGTACAAAGGCAACCACTAAACAGTTACATGCGCGGTTCTCCAGTTTTTGTTGTTGTAGCAGAAATTGTTATGCAAGACATTGAGGAACAAGCCCTAGCTACTTATAAATATACCTCTTTGGTTACGCTACGTTGACGACACATTCACCGCTGTACACAAAGACGGATTCGACGATTTTCACGAACACCTTAGGGACCGTTCATTTTTAATGGAGGAGGGGGGCTGGTGGAATTCGACGGGTAGCTCCTGTAGTATATGATGAGCCCCCCCTCTTCATAACCAATTTTTTGGATGGTCCTCTTCTTATAACCCAAATTAATTTAAAGAAAGAAAGAGAAAGAGGACAAAGAAAACTGAAAAATGCCTAACTGAGTTTGTTACCTTTTCCTAATGAAACGTTGGATTTGGTATGCTTTTATGCTTTTTTGCATTTTAGTGGTATAGAATTGCCTTTTGGTGTCTAATATGGTGCCTATAATGAATTGACCGTTAGGGACTGGGAAAACGCCGTACAGGGACTAGGCAAGAGAAAACCGACACATACCTACCGATTACTAGACCAGTCATCGTACAACCCGACGTCTCACAAGGCTAAAATTATACGGACTTTGACGAGACGAGCGCGGCTAGTTTGCGACTCGCCAGACAACCTACAAGACGAGACTGACTACCCAAACAACGTTTTTAGTAAAACAACTACAACACGGACTTTGTTAGACGGAACACTCACAGTAAGGCTGATTCCAACACTCAGACCAACGTCAACTCTGGCCCTCATTACGACAGCGACTACACCGTACACCAGAGGCACCTCTGAAACTATCGCACGTATACTACAACCTTACAATATATGTGTTTCAAAAGTAGGTTGAGTTTGATCGTCCGGGTGAACGTAGTCCTGAATAGGACTGTTGTTGTTGACGGTGACTGACGTTTCGACAACCTGTGCGGTAGTCATCTTCAGAGTCAAAGTGAGTTGTATCACGTCAGTAGATGGTATTATATACTCTGGTTATTGATCTGATTGGTCAATAAAGTCAAGATGTTATTGGTCGTCTGTCAGTTAAGCCGTGGTGTTATTGGCTATGAAGACTCGTAATCAGTAATTGGTGCGTTTGTGTTGCACACAAACCGACAACCACTTTAATGTCAAGGACAAAGACAATCCGGAGGACAGTCAGGGAACAGCATACAAGACCAAATACTGCGACTGCCAGGCTTCTTACATTGGTGAAAACGACAGAAACCTTAGCACGCGAATGACCGAACACAAACGCGCGACTAGAAATGGTAACGTCAACAATCACATTGCTGAGCACCATTTACAGTCAAAACATCAAATCGACTAGGACTCTGCGACATGTATTGCGTATTTTTATAGACTACTATCAACGACTCACTTTAGAAAGCTGGTTTACTAAGTAAACTTAGAACTAATGCCACTGAATCGTAGTCAAACGACTTATTGACGGAATCAACAAAACTAACTACGAGAGAACGACTGGACAACTGACAATTTGAGTGACAATAAACGACTGTTTAACTGTGACAATAGACCAACAATGACATTACAAGTCTTTAGATGGTTTTCACGGTGACGTCATCAAACTGTAAAGTCAAAATAACCGGGTTTTACGATTTCTTATTTACACTAGGTTGAAGATAAACAAAAAATAAATTTTTGTACAAGTTTCCAGTCCCGTAGCACGTTTCATTTCGAAAATACAGCAATTTGAACTTCCGAGTTTTCACAGTGCGTGACACCAAAATAGGAATGCTGTCTCGTTGAAATAAAGTATCTCCTCTTGATTTTCAGCAGTTTTATCATTTCAAGTATTAGAAGATGTGTTTATGCGCACGTAGACTAACTCTTGAGTGAAGAGAAAGAGCTTTTATGGAGAAAGTGAACTCCAGATGTTTTTGTTGATTTCCGGCAGCCATATTGGTGGACAGTTTCTGTCCACCAATATGGCGTCTCCATACAAAGCTCTACAAAGGTGCGTGAAACGTTTCGGCAGATAACTCAGAAACTGCTGGCCAGAAAGACCTGAGATTTGGACAAATTGTTTATATATTAGTCTTTTATAACATTTCATTTTCTTGGCTTCTTCCACTGGGCGGTTTCCAATATTTGTTTTGGTGCAGTGTTTATTGCGTGACAGTGAAAACGATCTATAACATTACGGCTTAACTGACAGGCGACCAATAACACCGCGACTAAATTGACCAATCAGGTCAAAAACCATAGTTTAATACCATCAACTGACGTGATACAAATCACTTTGACTCTGAAGATGAATTCCGCACAGCTTGTCGAAACGCCAGTCAGTGTCAGCAACAACAGTTCTATTCAAGACTACGTTCACCCGGACCATCATACTCAACCTACATATGTTGATACCGTAAAGTTCCGAAAATAAGCCCCGGGGCTTATATTTTTCAAAGGCACTTTTTGAGGGGCTTATTTTTGGACGGGCTTATATTCGGAGGGGCTTATCTACGGAGGGAAATTTGCGTTTCAAAATCGATTGGGCTAGCCTTACAGTTGGAGGTAAATTTACCGTTTCGCTTTGTTTTACTTTGTATTTGAGGTCAATTTTCCAAGTACAGGCCCCCAGGGGCTTATTTTTTTTTTTTTTTTTTTTTTGGGGGGGGGGGGGGCAATTTAACGGAGGGTTTTTAGCGTTATCGATTAGGAGGGCTTATATTTGGAGGGGCTTATTTTCGGAATTTTACGGTATATTAAATCGAATGCAAAATGGCCGTAAATGGTGTGGAGCTTGTTTATAGTTTCAAACTTGAGAGTTGTAGCAACGACTATGCCGGCGATGGGAAGGAAAATTTCACTAGTTAAAAGAATTTCCTGGCGTTGAAATGTTAGGGACCGTACCCATTTTTTTATCGTTTTGTGGTTAGTCGTCCCCAATAGGTCGTCAGATGAGGAAATTTCAAGTCGTTTTCAGTACATTGACGGAATGTACCAAAAGTTGTGATGCACGTGCAGAGTTGTTGTTGTGGTTGTTCTTCAGTTAACGCTGTTGTTGCCTTCGCGTCATCGTTGCCAAATTTCCCTCAATAAAGCGCTTACATCACTTCGAGAGCTCAGTGGTGTTATTTAACTTATCACGTACTGATTTACCGCTTTTTTTTCAGTTTTATCAACCTTACAAGTCCTTTACTCGCGAGGAAATCAAGTCAATTCTTCAAGACACTGTGCGAACAATATGGTGGTACATATTCCTGGAAATCTACCTTCATTTCTTTTACTCGACAGCCATCACATTAGATCCAAGAATATTCAGCTCTCTTTCCAACTGGGCCCTCACAGGAATCATGTACTCTCAGCTAAATATTTTCCTTGTGAAGTACAAAGTATTTTACCTCGGCGCTGGAGTGTTCGCGCGGATCGATGGAGTCCAGGCTCCCTTGCCTCCGAGATGTGTAACAACGTTATATCTCTTCTCCGATATGTGGAAGTAAGACATGTTTCTTTTGTTGTGTCTAGTATAATAAATTCAGTGGAACTTGCATTAAGTGGAACCCGTAATAGAAATTTTTGTTAGTTGGACATATGAGCATGTATTCGTTAGAAATGAGCATCAGTTAGTCCCTAGTTTAGTTCACATGTTTTCTTTAACGGTGTGTATTTTGATTCCGTAGGTGTTCGCTTATAGACAGGTTTCACTCGTAATTTAGACTTATCGTAGAGTCCAGATTTCTTGAACCCTTCAGTGGCGGATCCAGACCCTCAGATGGGGGGGGGGGGGGCGGTCATGCAGACCCTGAGATAAGAAGGGGGGCCGGTCTTAAAAAAAAATTTTCTCGGCCCTTCGGGCCTCAGTTTGGTCCAAAAATAAGGGGGCCCCCGGCCCCCCTGAGCCCTTCCCCTGGATCTACCACTGCCATTGGTTCTTCGTAATCTCCAATGAATAATTCAACGCAAACCTAACTTCTCGTCACCAGTCGGCAAACACTGTAATTTTAACCCCGATTTTTCAAACGTCCCGATCACTCGAACCAGTTTGCCTACTGTAATTCTAAAAAGGGAGATTGAGCAACCAGGACACTTCCGGTTCGATTATATTGGGCCACCACGGCGACGGCGAAGAAAACGTCACTTAGAAAGTGCACTTGCAGACATGGTCATAGATCATTTTCTTGCGAAACCTGTTCTGATCGCTTGGATGTGTTTGAGCCGTACAATATAGTAGCATGCTGTCTCGGCAATCACATTTATTTATTGCACGAGCTTTGACTTCCTTACACCAGCACGTGCTTCTTACCTACGCCCAAAATCACCATGATATTGAGCGCTTGAACGGAACAGGATGATTTTTGCTGTTACTCAAGCTGACGCTTCTGATGTTACAGGTTTCGTCTTTGATTTTATCGTGCGTGTTTTAGAAAGCAATTCGTGATTGATGATTATTAATGGATTCACTTTATTCAGAAACAGTTTCTCAATGATTTCAAGGGTTTCTATTCATGGAGTTCAAAAGGAACATTATTGCTTATGGAGTTACCCAAGCATGTCGGAACGCAGAAGCATTTCCGCTATTTCAAACGTCATTGCTCTTAACTTATTTCATCACGTTTAGTTTCTAAAATAATGAAGAGGGATGCCGGTAATGCATTTCTCCATCGAATTTGTCCCAGGATGGCTGGAATGACTCTGTTAGGCTCTCTTAAGGTAATTCCCTTGAAATTGTTCTACTCTCAAACTTTTTTTGAAACTTGGCATAATCAACATTCATGATATGAACATTAAAAAAATATAATAAAAAGATGGGGTCACCGTGCTTGTTTACGCGTCAACAGGCTCTTAAAATTGGGGATTTTAACGGTTGCGCGTAAAAAATTCGAATCCCCTTTTTACAGAATTAAGTCTTTGTTACTTGAAACGCACAAAATTTTATCTTGAACATAAAGCTTCCTTTATTCAAATAAGCGGTATTGCTTCATTTAATTCGTTTTTGATTGCCTGGTTGTGGGGATATTGCACTTTTTCGGACAGTTCTGAGGTTAGCTTGAAGTCCTCGCGTTGACCCAAATACACCAAATACAAAACTATTTTCTCCAAAAAAATTATGTTCTACTATCAAACTTTTTTTCTTCTTCAAATATGTTCTTTATTAGACTGTTCTTAGCAAATACCTGGGAAAAAAATCGGGGTCACCGTGCTTGTTTCCTCACAAACTGCTGTGAAAGGTGGACATGGTTTTGAGATCGCAGTCAGGATGGAGAATTTGCGCGGAGAGGACTGGGGCGAGATACAAAATCATATAATATAAAGCCCATCGTGTTCGAAGTATGCCGTCGAGATCAAGCTTGTTTTCGGTTGTTTTTATGTGTTTGATATCACCAACACAGAAATTCAAACTTAAAAAGAGTACATTAAATACCAAGAAATGAGGTAAGTCAAGATTTGATGAGATTTTGGAGTTATGAATCTTTATGTTGGACTATTTTGTTATTCACTGACAGTAGCGCCGGCGTTCTGTTTAATTCCAGTGAACTAGGGTTCGATTTTTTTGCGTTTGCACAATAATGCTTGACAAAGAAACTTGAAGAAAAGACTATTGATTCCTATTCTTCATACGTTCGCTTGTTTGGTTTCTATACACAGCAAAATGTGAATTCTGCAGCAAACTTCGTGTTGACATCAAAGACCGGTCTCCCTCGCGTTGTTCTGGTGCTACGATGGGTCTTATTTGTTCCAGAAATATTCGTCTCTCCACTCTCGAAGGGAAAAACAGACACCAAAAATTAAAGTAGCCCTAAAAACTCCAAAAAAGAACAACATGCGTGCAAACAAACCCTACATTTCGACTGGTTTGCGCCACATTTTCGCCATCGTTTCGTCACAAATTTCCACTATGATGGAACCATCCAACGCCATCTTGGAGCACCAACCAACCAATCGGCGATAAGAAATCAGCCCACGTGATAGAAGTTTCCTATCCAGTCTTTTTATTATCCATGCCTTAAGACGGTTTGAAAGAAAAAATACTACGAAGAATCTCACGCAGTTTGGCGGAAGTTGAAAATTCATTTGAAAACCAGTTCTTTTAAATGCAGCTTGCTGCTGGATATCCCATTAAATCTTTCCATAGGAAATCGACGATCTTAATAACAGTTCTAATTGCGCTCGCCGCTTGGTATATTTGATTTATTTAGTATTATAACTGAGGTTATAGACATATTCGCACGCTGTAATTAGTTTCATAAACAAGACCGATGTACATCACATCTTGGAAGTAAAGGAAAATAAGTTAAAGAAGTTTTATACTCCTCGAAGAATGTTATATATCCCAAAACAGAGGGAAATAAGCCAAACCGAGGATAGGTTGACCACAAAATGAACGCATCTCTCGACAAAAATTCGACACCAGAAAATAACTTTTTTATCACAGTCGTTCGTTTACGTTTGAAAATAGACAAAGTCACCCGCTGTAACTGTTTACGAAATTTCCTTTTTCTAAACCTACAGCAAAGCCACCAGTTCTCTGGCCATATTAAAAAGCGCATATTCATGCCGTCCAGGAGAAATTATAATTATTTCGAAATATGATTTTAAGCATTAGGCTAGCTGTTAACAAATATACTCCTGACAGTTGAATGCCAAAAGCGACCGTAATAGTTTGTTAGATAGTAGGAAATGCAAACAGTGGTTTGCTCCAAAGAACACAAAGGAAATTTAGAAACTAAAATTATTGCATTTTGACGTGCATAAATTGCTGCTCCTTAAATTGGCCTTTAGAATGCGGCCTGCCCATATGTAAGACATCTGTGTTATACACAATATCATCAAGGGAAGGAGGTAACGCTAAAATTGCTGGAAAGATTCTTCTCAAAATTGGTAGTTTTCGTTTGCTTTGCTTTTACTTGATTCCTCTTCGTCAGATCTGTTTAAACAAGTTGATCTGCAAGTTCATTCTACTCCTGAACGCAACGTCTGCATATCAAACGTCGTCTCTTTTCCGATTTTTCATTTCTCAAGATCAAGCTGTTGTATCAGCATATTAGAGTCCGTCAGTGATTCTTTTGAAAAATTATTTTTATCTCGGTCCTTCATTCATGGCAGCAGCTGAAGGATTGTACACGACGTTTCTTATTAATTGCGCCTTCAATGCGTTTTCGTCTTATACTGCCATAGCATTTAACCTCATAGCAATTCAAGCGATCAGAAAAACTCCCTTGCCAACTCCTCTAAAAACATTGCTTATGAATCTAGCTTTTTCTGATCTTGGCGTCGGCTTGCTGGCCCAACCTATGTACGTTGCAAGTCTTCTTCTCAAGGCGATGAAACTCAACACTGATAACTATTTATTCAACATCGTCTCTGCAGTCGCAGGGAATATTCTTTCCTTTGCTTCGTTCTTTTTTGTGACTGCCGTAAGTGCAGACAGATTCTTGGCTATTCAACTCCATCTTAGATACCGGGAACTTGTAACTCTCAAGCGAGTTGTTTTCGCAGTTATATCAATTTGGGTTTTTAGTGCAATTTTTTCGCTTCTATTTGCCTTTATCCCTGAAATGGCATTTTTAGCAAAAGTTTCAATAACAGCGTGTTTTATTTCGACGACTTTTTTCTATGTTAAGATTTATGTGGCTGTTCGACGACACACAAGTCAAATTCAAGCCTTGCAAGTCTCCGAATTATCACAGAATGGCGAAACGGCATCCGCTTTGAGGCTGAGAAAATCTGCTGTTAGTACATTCTACGTGTATGTCGTGTTCGTAGCTTGTTATTTGCCGAAAACTTGCATCTTGTTGGCTGGTTCCAGAACTTTACAAAGTACATGGATTAAACATTTTGATGTTTATACCTTTACACTGCTTCTTGCAAATTCATCTCTTAATCCCGTGATTTATTGCTGGAAGATGAGACACATTCGACACAATGTCTTTGAATTACTGAGAAATGTGTATTCCAAGGTTTGCAATAACAGTAATAACAATATCAATGAGTAGCAATTCCCAGAGACCTTTATTAGCCTGTGAGCTACGGTGGCTTAGTGGGATAGCACTCGCTTTCCAGGTGAATGTGACCCGGAGGCCTTTGTTGGTTGAGTTTATTGTTGGCTCTCGCTCTTGCTCTGTGAGCAGTTTCCCTGCAAGGGCGTACTGGGGTAAACTTTAAATGTTCCTTAACAGATCATGTTCACACACCTCAGCCACATCATCACCAACCATGGTGAAACATGGCGGGCAATGAGAAACCATGGCTGGTACCTTGGTCAACTTGTTGCCGGGGCCCACTGTATATTCGAAAAGGCGATACGTCTACCATCATCGTCAGACTCATTAAAACACAGAAGAAGAAAAAAGCGAGCTGGCAAAAGAATGGGTGACATTTAGCGGTAGAAGAGAGAGTTCGCTGGTAACAAGTAACGAGAAACCTTGCACCCGTTATATCATGCAAGGAATAGATTATATGCCTCGATAGTTCTGTGTAAGGACTTATAATATATCGGGATAGGTTGCAATAATAATTAGGCTAAACACACGCATATCAATATGGACATTTATTTGTTAAATCAGTTGTATGCAAGAAGCGTACTTTCTTAAACTGAATAAAGATGAATGAACAGTCATATTTGAAAATTTTGTAGTAACGAAACTAATACCTTAATACCATCAACTGACGTGATACAACTCACTTTGACGCTGAAGTTGACCACAAGTTGGTAAAAAGTCAGTCACTGTCAACAACAGTCCTATTCAGGACTACGATCGCCCGGACGATCATGCCTGACCTACTTAAGTTACGAAACTGTTATGTAAGAACTTTTCGGAAACTTATGAACAGACTGCTGGAACGTAGAGAATTATTTGATCACAGTGATTTCATTTTTTTACACAATGTATACAGCTGGTGGTATGCTTCTTTTAAGTTCATAAATACATATCCAGTCGACTCTCCAAAACGGAAACCTAAGTAAGACGCACACCTCGGCAAAACGGACACCGAGAGTTGGTCCTTGCCTTTCTTTAAGACATCAAAAAGACGGACATTTACAGCGGTTGATACTCATCTTCATACTCCAAAATGACGTTGACACATTATGATTCATACACAAAGTAATTCTCTGCAAAAGACGGAACCTCGTCGACTATCAATGCTGATAAGGATTAAGCCCTAAGAATAGTGATTAGGGTTAAGCCCTGAGAATAGTGATTAGCGTTAAGCACTGACTCGATAAAGAAAAAAAGTTGTGACTTCGATTAATATCGATGATTTTCCGATAGAAATCGCTAATGATATTTTTATCGATTTTTATCGATTACTATCGATTCCTATCGATTGTTATCGATTTAGTTAATCGATAATAATCGGTAAATTATTTTTTCTGTGACTTCGATTTCTATCGATTTCCAATATCAATCGATATTTATCGGCGGATTAAATCTATTAATATCAATGATATTGATTGATTTCAGACATCGATTTTTATCGATCAACTACATCTGGTGATCCCTAAGGTGTCCGTCTTAGAGCGAGTTGACTACACGTCCAAATTATATCGATTTTTCCATAAAGTGAAGCGTGCGTCTTTACTCTAATATTTCATATAGTAAATGACAAAACAAAATGCCGGGTAAATTTTAGGAGTACACGGGATAAAGAGTTGACTTTGATCATATTTGATTCGCGCCAAAGGTGTGAAAAAGATGGTCTTGTTTTGCACATTTCGGGCATCGTACCTTTGATCTGCAAAATGAGAAAATAGAGTGGCCGAGCGTTGGAGCGCGGGATGCGCATTCTGGCGGCCCCGAGTTCAACTGTCGTCTTTGCCGTTACCTACATGGATTTGTTTTCGATAGTCACGTGTTCAAATCCTCGGCCATGATCGTAAATGCCAAACTGGTTTTTCTCCTATGGGTCGTGATTTTTTTTCTTGAATTATTTTAATCTAGTCTATTATCCCTGAAAAGCCTCTTAAGTGAAGGGGAGAGTATAATTTAGTATCTGAATTTGTATGTGTAAAGGTGCGTCAAGCCTACCCTTTTGCGAGAGTCTTTACCATAGGCTTTGCTTTACTCCCGATGCGGGATCAATTAACATGTGTCATATTCGACAAACTACAAAAGGGGTCTCCGCCACCTTTAACTTCATATCAAAGGAATAGCAAAACAGTCTTTACTACCTAAGAGCCTGTGGCAAAGCGTTTTGCTTTATGTTTGGTTAACTGGGTAATAAACAAAGGCCTGAAGAATTGGCGGAGAATTTTCAAGCAACTTATGCTGATCAATCTTTTTCCCCTGATAAACTTAGACCTTACGTTTAGCTTCATACCATATTTTTATGGACGATTTCAGTGTTAACTATAGAACAAGCGCATTTGATCATGCACCATGGAAAATTGCGCCATGTAAGTTTTAATTAATTGTAATTGTAACATTGTAGAAATTTTTTGTATAGCATGATAAAATAGACGAGCAATTCAACAAGAGATCGAAACGGATGTCCGATGACTCCCACGTATTTTTCTGATTATTTATCCTGATTGACTATATCCGACCACGCAGTACGCGGACTAAATTTAGTAATCTCGTCTGCTGGAGAAGAATTGCTTAATGATGAGCTGCTGTTTTATAACCCGAGCACTGCTGTTAGAAGTCATTCGTAATCTAATCGAGTTTGTAAGATGGACAGAACAAGCAGGATGGCCGCCTTTTTGAAGTTTTCTGTTTTGGTAGGTACAAGTTAACCCGATAAGCCTCACCATCTGTATGTAATTTGTAAATTCTCCAGACTGATCCCCAAGCACTTCCTCAAATAATTAGTTGGGAGAATTGGATAAAAGATCAAAGCATCTTCTCTTTGGTGATTATTTTGTTAATTATTATCGCCCTTTCTCTTAATTCTTCCTTGATATCGTTAGGAGAAAATTGATCTTGGTAAGACTTAAAGGGCGAAACCACGATTAGCTTATTGTTCTAACAAGTTAGCTGTTTCACATTGTTTTCTATATAGAAATACACATTATGCATTTGTAATACGTTTTGTTAATATTATTTAACAATTATTCCTCGAGCCCGATTGGGCTATGAGTCAATTGGGCTATTGACTCAGAGGCCACGAGGGAGAGGAATAATTGTTTTTGTAAAATCAAACTGGTTGGTCAAAAATGTCTGGACAAAACAACTTCAGCCGCCACTGTTTTGGTTTTCAAAGCCGGCGCTTTTCGCTACTAGTGGGCTATAACATATAGCCTAGTAGTTGCTCAACCAGTCAGAACGCAGTATTGATAATAGACCATTAGTTGGATTTTGTTAATATTAATTATTTGGCTGTTTTCACAAGTGGGCAAGATGAATCGATTTCTATTTTCTGTTTGGCTACTCTAGCGGGCAGGATTGGCCTATTTTACCCGCTCGGGAATACCCGCGTTGTTCCTGCGAAAAGTACTTTTCTTTTGGCCGTACAATAACTCCTTGATTGACCTAACTTGTTCGGTCAAGATGGCTGGATATTTTTTGGGCTCTTTCTCTTTTTGCGTTTTTATAGACGTCGACTTAGTCTCTGTCCATTAAAATACAAACAAGTACTTGGTCAATATCTATCCATCTTGACCTCACGCTTGGTCAACAGCGCTTGTTTTTTTAAAATGTGGATTGCGCGTAAATGATTTAGAGCAAGTTGTCAAAATAAAATTCTAACCGAGTCATTTTTAATGTGCATGATTTAGCTTTTTTCAGACTCATTTAAACACAGAAAAAGAAAAATGCGAACCCATGTAGGGGTGAAAGAGAGAGTTCGCCCTTGCAACGATTAACGAGGCCTTGTACCGCTTATAACATGCATGGAATAGATTATACACCTATTTCAATTAAGGTTGCTCCAGTGAAGCATGATCAATGATGGCTGATCCATGTTTCATAGCCTGTACTGCACTACCACGGGTAAACCTTTTTATTAACGAGAAGTAATGGAGTCCATGCTTCATGTAAAAAACCTTTTTGAGAAGGCGTTCAAGAGAGCTTTCAACTCAAATAGTTGCGCAAATTCTTAAACGTGAGCGAGCTGAAGAATTTCTTTTTAAACCTCACAGTAAGAAATTAGAAGCCGCTTCGTTTACCGGGAGGTTACCGTTTTTGGCCAAAATGCTGATTGTTTCAATAAAGCAAATGAACACTATTCCTTCATTATCTTCAGTTTCAGTTAAAAAAAAAAAAACTGCGTCAAAAAAAAAAAAGGGGGGGGGATGTGAAGTTATTTGTTATATTTCAACGAGTGACGAGTCAAGCAAACTCGCTGGAAATTTACGACATTTGCATATTATAACAGAGTTAATCCTAAACTTAAATCGCTATTCTGTTCATGTTGTCCTTCAGCAGCATAATGAAAATATATAAAACTGTTCTATTGAGGCCTTGAACTGCTATTTAAAAAGTAAAAACTAAAATCCAAGCGCTTTTATTGGTCCTTTGTCTAGAGACACTCCATCATTAGAGCTTTGTATTCTACTCAAAGTTTATTTCTATAGCCTTCATACATACGTCACATCTTTTACATATTTCACCCTACACTTTCTTTGCATATATATAGCGCGCGCGGAATATTTTCTCATCCCTGATGATGCCGTTGATCGGCGAAAGCTTGGATTTTAGTTTTTACCTTTTAAACAGCAGTTCAAGGTCTCAATAGAACAGTTTTATATATTTAATTCACTGTCCTAAAAAGCGGCAACTGCTAAAGGCCTAGGCTTCAATGTTTTGAAACACCTTATCTTAACGTTTTGCTGACATAGCATAGGAGAGTCAGTAGCGTTTACTGTCCAGGTTTCTCGGCTCGTCGTGGGCACGTAATTTACTAAACTTCTTCCCATAAGGCGCCGCGGGATACTCAGCGGCATGTATCATTCTTCACCGAAGCAACCTTTTTTGAAGTAAGTGTTGTATATTGTATTAGTTTTGTGTAAAGACCTAGTGGGATTGCTGGTTTGCATGTGAGGTCTCGGCGGCTTTGTTGGTGGTCAAGAACAAAAGCGTTTCTTTCCTCTGGGAACTTAACCCTAGTGTCACGTTAATTCTTCAGGAAAAAAGTCTATTGTATTGACCCCTACATGGACGCCTTTTCATGTTGTTGCAAACCAAGAATTCTGACGTGGTAGTAATATGTAGCCTATGTCGTTTGTTTTAAATGTTCACCGGGCCACTCTCGAAAACGGAACTGCAGTAATTTCAGCCTAAGGCACAATACTAGCAACGAAACTATTTCCGAAATGTTAATTACTAAACAAACACTAAGCGGCCTGTTTCAAACGTCGTGCGGTTGTGTACTGCCGTGTTAAGCTGGCTCAATTGTACTTCGACTGCAGCAGTCGAAAAGAACGGCTGTTGCCGAAAACAAAACACAATAATAAAGAAACGGTTCAGCAAACTTTTAAATGTATTTAATGCATTTGTAATTTATGAATTGAGTTCGGCACGGCAGTAGCACGACGTTTGAAACGGGCCTGAACGAACCGAACGAACTTCATGCTTTTCAGCCTTAGGGTCTAGGCAGGTCAAGTGTGCCGCCAAGAATCTATTAATGAAAATGAATCCGTTCGTAGTTCCCGCACCTGGTGTCGAATATTTTACGAGAACTTCTATGTATTTGGTCACATTGGAAATCTTTAAATGGATAAAATTTCTTCCAAGACACTTGCATCAAATTCAGGGAAACTAAGCTGGTAGGAATTTCATAACTACCTCGTGGATTCACGGCTCATTACTCATGCGGGAACGCAGAGCTGAATATGAAATGTACAATATTAATTTAACCAACGGATTCAACCTTCGTATAATAAAGGAATCTTGAGGGATACCGCTTGAACTGAGATGAAATGAAAATGGCGTCCTCGATCTACCTCCTCTTTGGCTATGTGGTGAGCCGTGGCCGCTGGCAACTTATATTTGTCGGGGAAAGTGTTTTATTTAATGATCAATCACGGTGAGAACAAATGGAAATTTCTAGGGAATTAATTTTGTGTTTGTGACATTCTTCTTTATTTTCCTGCAGGTTTTATTTTTTTCTTCATCTGTCCACTTTGTACACAGTCACCCGACACCATCTGCCAAACATGGCGGAATGTCCACCAAATTTATTCATGTTCAGCCGACGAAAGAGGCAACGGAAGATCCTATCAATTTAAATTTCCCTAGCGACAGGATCAAAAGAAAAGCTACTGAGAACATGAAAGACGAGCTTGTTAATTCGACAAGGAGAACGAACGGTTCTGCCACCGATGTCAGAGGAAGAAATTACCTCAACAGATCCTCAGTAAGAAGCAGAGTGAGTTGCCAAAGCTTCAAAGGAAGAAGACAGGTGACACATCCATGTGTTAAGAGAATTATGAAGACCTACCACACTGCCCGAGATGAAATTGTGACTGAATATGAATGCTGGAAATCTTCGTTCTACTGTCCTCAAACGTTAAGTGGATTGTCTCTTTGTCAGCCTGTCAAGAAGTTTCATTCGGGTCTTGACAAGATCCTGACTGTTGGATGCAGGTGTAAGCCGTGATTCGAGTTTATAGTTGTAAGAACACTCAGTTATGTAATAGGCCATTTGCATTAAGAGGCATGTGACATCGTTTTTATGAAAATGAAAGTTATATGATTTTGCCTTCGAAAAACGATTAGTGGGTCATATCTTAAACAAAATAATGGTGATTTGGTTTTTCAAACCCGCACCATTTTCTTAAAATGAATAAGTTCGTAAATGGTCACGTGACCAAAATGTGATTTTTGAAATTATGAATTACCTCTCTCTGAACACAAATTTTGCTCTTAAACTTCAAGGAAAATGTTGAAAAGATGATGTGATATCGTTTACAGCACATCTGAACGTAACTATGAAACGTTGAACAAGATATACCGGTAAGCAAGAAGTAATTTTGGCCGCCATGTTGGAGGGCAAGAGCATGCCCTCCAACATGGCGGCCAATACAAACCATACTACTTTGCTGAAAAATCAAAGTGCCATAAAATATCTCCCTTAAATGAGTTTCCTCTCAAATTTCGGGTGTAAGATAATTTTTGTGTGCTCTAACAATTTTTGGCATCAGCAAGATTCCAACTCATTGTTTAAAGGAAGCATTGGTCACGTGACCTCTTAGTGCAAGTGGCCTATAGCTTATTTTCACTTAAATGATCGATTAAGCGCCGCGGCGCTTATTTTATTTTCCCTGTTATAGTTGCGGCGCTAATACGAGAGCAGCGCTTATTTCAACTACGGGTAAAACACTGAGGGAATTATCGAGAGAATTAAGCAGTCCAGATTATCCCAATATATTAGGACAGACGTAACAGCCGTGACAAGTGTTCCAACCAATGAGAAGTCCGCGTTACGAGTTGAGTTCCAAGATGGCAGACGAAGGCCAGACGAAGAGGGAATTTCGATCCTTCGCTCTTTACACTACTTTTATATCAAAAAGGGTATTTCGCTTTTTAAAATTCTAAATTTCGGCAATTGGCGATTTAGAAAGAAGAAAAGTTAAAAAGTTGATCAGACTTTGCTTGGGATTCCTTGAATGAATCAGCTCCAGGGCTACAAATTAGCTCGATCTCATCATCTCATCGAATGTAAGTGTTGACCGCGCGATCACCAATAAAGCTAATCTAAATCTGCTTTAACGCATTCTGGCATTTCTTTAGAAGCTATAATTTTTCCTTTTCCTCTTGTTACTGGAATCAATTATCGTCCATCTTGATTAAGCGTATGTGTTTTTGATCACTCGAAGATTTTTGTAATGTTTTTAAGCCTGATCCCCGATAACGTTACCGCTGAGTAAAAAGTCCAAGATTCAACCAGGAGAGACTTATTTTGCGACGTACAAATGTTGCAAAGACAGCGACGACTTTTGTTCTACCACACAACGGAGTGAAATCACTTTGGATCAGTGAGTTTGGAAGGTGCAACCGAGGGGGGTTAAATTTTTAGTTACACTCGGGTTGAGACATCCTAGGAAGCATGTGATTGTCCTAATAGGAAGTCGATTGCCCGACAGGCTTGCTTCTTTATTTTTCACTTACTTTATACATCTGCCACCCATATTGGTAAGTGCTGGTTATAAAAAAGGTGCAACAAATACTCAAGTTCTTCTGAATTCTAAATTTTACTTGTTAATTTTACTGTATGTGACAACAGGTACATCAGTCTTGCTCCTTGCTATGTTTATGTCAAAACGTATGTAATAAATCCTTACACAAATCAGGAGCACTAAAGATGATTCTTTGTTCAGAAAAACAGAAAGGTGCATTAAAAAAACTCCATAACCTGTTAAACTAAAGGGTTATTCTCAACAGCCGCATGACATCAGAGGAGGAATCACATAACATCGCGCGCGCTTCAGTACGAAGACTCTGACATTAGTTATATGATCAACAGAAACAAACTGCATGGAGTTTATCACTGCTTAAAGAACGATCTTGACCGAGTCAACAGTGAAATTCTTTGTTGTAGCTTCAGAAAAGCTACAATTCATTCCTCTAAACTAAGATTTGTAAAACACTATCCGTGAGAATTTTAACATCCTGCAAAATATTACACATGGGCAGGAATCATCAAATTCACGGCCAAAAGAAAACCTTACCTATTCATATCCAGAAGGGATTTGGGAGAACAATATGATTTTGATTTTAAAATGCGATATTGCGGTATTATTTAGCCCTGCGGTATGCGATTTTTCATCCTTTTGGCGGTAAAAGAAGACTCTTCAAGGTATTGCGGCACTGTTCATTGCACTCTCCTGTCTAATGCACGTCAGTATTTTTTTGAAAAAGACCTTACACTAATGGTAAATGATTACATAATTTCTGAGAGTTAATCTATGATGAAATTGGTAGGAATCCTTTTCGATCGTCGTACCGGTCAATTCGAGGTCTTCTCACGTTTCCTTGCATTGGCTGAGGTTGATTGCTAGAGCAAAATGCTTGAGATAAACAAACACGCGAGATGAATACAACTTTTAGTAAACATGACCAATCACGAACGCGGTATTTCGGTATTGTGTCCCCCTCAATAAGTAACCGAGCAACCTCGTTCCCAAGGCTCTCTCCTACCCTGGGAACGAGGTTGGTAACCGAGAACCTCTATTAACAGGTTGTTTAGCCGCAATAACAAAAAATAGCGTGCTTTACATTTCAAAAGAGGTAAAAGAAAATGTTCAATCGCATCAGAGATCAATCCTGTCGGCTAGGAACAAAGCTACAGAAAGCAATAAAAATGTATGCGTGAAACATAGCAACTCCGACCCACGACTTCTTAATGTATAAAGACAAGCGGCAAAAATCAAGTCTGCTCAGTCAAAATTCAATACGCGCCAAAATGTGCACGAGGCGATCATTTGGTCCGTTGGCAGGATTTTTGTACAAAAAGAGATTATTCTACATATTATCTACTTACCAGAAATAAAGTGACTGCTACAAACTCGAGAGTTTTCAGCTTTCTTATCGTCGAATTCCTTCCTGTAAATATTTGCAAACCACTGCCTTCTTCGCCGTTCGCTCAATTCGCGAATTTCTTCGCCTTGGTTTACTATTATCGCTGGAAACCTGAAAAATCTGTATTTACCCTTATCTCTACCAGTATTGTGTCCACAATTCTTTACAGCACAAATATAGCCCATTAAATTGATACAGTACTTAAAACACAAAGACCTTTTTAAAAGAAACCACGGAGTAATTGACCCATAAATGGCCTTTGTTTTGACACCACGCGACCGGCTGAATGTCCACCAGCATGGCCGACTTCCGGTGTACGGGCCATTGCATAATTAGTTGTGACGTCACGTGAAAACGAAGAATTGTGAACCTTCAGGAGCATATTCTACCCGCCGGAGAAAATGATTGAAACAAGCAGCATTTTAGCATAAGGTGAGAGTCATACGTGCCTTCCAATCCCCTTGTTCTCTACTAAAATTTTAGGTTAGATTTTCAATTTTCGTGCTTGGCGAAGTCTTCTCTCTTGTCCTTTCCTCTTATCTTCCCCCCCCCCCCCCCCCCCCCCCCCACATAGTCGGCAAAGCACCTCTAGTAGCCGGATATGCTATCCCACGACTTTGGATAGAAAAAAGAAATAACGTGATTGTCGGTAACGCACAGGAAAGATGGAATTACCACATACTTCAATAATGGTAGTACAGTAGTAAAGCATGAGATTCAAAAAGAGTTTACAAAATTTCGGGTTTTTTTACAAATTTGGAGTGATGAAACTTTAACTAGTTGACACTACAGGCCTGCCCACGCTCTGTATATTGTTGGTCAACAGTATTCTTGCTCGTTGTGTAGCTCTTTGCAATATACCGATTCATAATGAAGATGTTCACACGTATTCCATACAATAGGTGAGATAAATACAGGAAATAAACGCAATTTTTCATGCACAGTTTCGGTTCGATTTACACAGCTTTGATCAAAACATTCTCAGTTTGGAGAATAGTTTATTCTAAACCATAAGAAAAGATTTAATTAGAAGTTGAATTTTTCGCTATTTCTATTTCACTTTTTACATTTAGTTCATTTTATTTGCCGGAAAGTAAGCCTTAGAAATTAAAAGGACGTTTGATCAATTCAGGCGCTCACGCATTCTAGTCTTATTTTTTAAAACTTTATAGCAGAAGGACATCTGTGAACAGGGAATAAGTCAGCGCAGAATTTGATGGTTGGTGATTTTCTGTAATCGTCCATCGTTCTGCTAGTGACAAGCCAGCCGTTGAATCATTCACTCATCTTGCTTGTTTTGGGCCGAGTCTTATTCCGGTCAAAGAAAGAGAAAGATTTGTGAACTCCTGTATGGCAAACTCTCCAATTGTTTATATTTAATACTGTTGTACGCACCTTATAACTTTATCTGCGCTTAACGAGTGTCTTTTGTTCCATAACTTTCATAACAACTGCAGCTCCACAGAATGTCACTGATAACACGTAACGCAAAAGAGTATCGAAGTATGACTGCACAATTAATGCCACAAAATCTGCCTATTGTAAGCTGTCCCTTCGGGATTTTTTGTGTTTTACGTCATCCTTACCATTTCGTACTTGCGGGCGCAAACAATAGAAACGTCATCATTACCTACCGATTCCTTGCGGCCAGTGTTCAAGCAGATCGAGATTTTTAACGCATTGACTGTATGACTGTATATTTCAACTGTAACGCCCTCATTAGCAGCCATCGTGTGCTGGCGCGTTCTCGGAGGAGCGTGAATTTGAGATCATAGGTCATTTACAACAGATGGTACATGACCAGGTACATGACGAACATGGGCTTTACAATTAATCATTAATGAAATATGCCACTTAAGATTACCTCCAAAACGCACATTTGATCACATTGTCTGACGAAAAGGGCGGAACTCTTCTATTTAAGGCCTTAAAAGCGGGTTTTGTAGAAAATAGGGAATAATCAAGTCCTTTGGGTGTTGTTAGTAAAACCCAAGGCAAATGTCAGTTGTCAGTTATAATTTTAGGCTATTTGTCAGTTGTCAGTTAGACCCCAGACCCTCTCAAGCGGTATGGTTTTTAAGTTAGGGCGCTAATTTGTAAATACCCAGATAAGCGCCGCGACACTAGCCTGTACACAGACGCTTATCCCCTGCGGTTTATATTTTAACACCCGCCGCGCTCGACGGACTTTGAAGAGAAAATAGAGGGTGTGTGAACAGGCTACGCTGGCACCTCTGTACGGGTGCGGCGCTTATTCGAGTAGCGGCGCTTAATCGATCATTTACAGTATAGTACAGGACTATCTGCAAATGTAAATGTCAGCCTAGCCTCTCCACACACGTTTTTCCTTTTCGAAGGGAGCGGGCGAGTAAGCGTGGAGTGGAAAACGAACGCGAAGCGTAAGAAAAAAACCTCTTCTTCCCCCCCCCCCCCCCCCCCTTCTAGACTGTTCACAGTCCCCTATTTTTTCCTCCCAAACCGCCCCAAGTAGTTTTGACACTCATGCAAGATGGCAGCCCGTAAAGCAATTAGCTGCAATTAGCGCTCGATCTCGATGATCTTACGGAAAAATGGAGGACTGTGAACAGTCTACCCCCCTTCCCACCACCACAACCCTTGCGCTTGCTGTAAATAAACCCCCCTTCAATTGCAAATGTACGCCACAGGCCTGTAATACTTATCGTTCAAGTGATTTTTCAATAAAAAGGGATATAATTTAATCGATTTTTTGCTTGAGTAAGTACGGTTTTCGTTTTGCGGACAATGGTGACCTGGCTTCAGAGGTTCGTTCTCGAAATACCTACGATAAAATAAACCGTCCTCACGGTTTAACAAAGCTCTCGCTGTCGCAGCTTCGCTTCTCTTTTTTAGGAATCTGAGGAATTAGGCAAGATAGGGAGCTTAAGCAACTACGACGACGACCACAACGACGACTTCAAAAAAACAATATTAGGTTTAATGATCAAAACAACAGCTCTGCACGTGCATCACGCTTTTTAGTACATTTCTTTGACGTCCACTGCACGACTACGACGTGAAATCTCCTAATTTGCCGTTTTATGGGGGACGTGAACATACGACGACGAATTTTTCTTCCTCTTTTTGAACCTGAATAAAATCCTTAAGAATTCAACTCCAGGAAAAGTCGCCTGCATTTGACATATTGAACAGGTCCAAATAGACGCGATTAAGTTTGAAAGAACGCAAATTCATTTTTTAACGACGTTTTCACTGCCGTCGTCGTCTTCCTTGCTTAAGGTCCCTAATAGAAGACCTCTGGTATGTAGGGTAGTAATGTTACCCTAGTCTTGATTCGGGAAACAATCGCCAGCTCACGATCAGTTCCCCTAACTATGAATATAGAGTTAGTTTTAATTAATACATTGTGCAACTGAGACTCTTCAGGATAAGTAGATGTTTATATTGGAATGTTTACTTAAGAATTCTCGAAATTTAGAACCAACGTGAATGTAAACTGCTCAACATTTTGCGCTTATTGCTCAGACTCAAAAGTTTAATTAACAAGTTTGATTGAATTATAAACCAATTTAGAGAGCTTCGATAAAGATTGCCAAAGTGAAAGTAATCATAATTAGTTTCCGTCCAGTTTTATGTTTTCTTGATGACCTGTTTCAGGCTCCAAGATGGTAATTTGCAGTTCGCGCGTCTTATTTTCCCTGGTTTGCCTGTATTTTCGCCTTCTATCTGAGAGACTGGCAAAGGCTAGTATTTTATGGCTGCTAATTTGCAGTCAACCAAATTTTTAAATAAGATAACGTATAGGCCCTCCCTTACAGAAGGCAATTCGAGGGAAAATTTGTAAACAAAGTTGTCTTTTGATTTCCTTGTTTTGAGGTAATTGAAAGAGTTTCATTTTTTAAATGCAAATGTCACGCAGAAGTAAACAAAAGCCATAAAATCTATCGACCGCGCGATTAAATTAAGACATAATGCATGATCGCTATGAAAGACCTACCAGTTTCGATCTAATCTTCCGGATCGCAGTCGATTTCCTCGATGGTTTTAGGACGATCAAGACTATCCGGCCTATTTTAGGCAAACCCAAGTCTATATAGACCTCGCTTCTAATGTATCCAATCGATTGCGATCGCCCCAATTATACGGATTGTCCCGCAATTATACTTGTTGTTGTTTTATCTTGACTCTTTGCACAGCAAAAAACTTTTAGTAAGCTCAAATTTCGAGTAATCCCTATGAAACTGAGGGTGCTTTCCATTTACCAACAGACTCCGGATACCACTTTCAGGCTTTCGCGGCCATTTTTCGGTATTAAAGAGGAACTGATTTGTGCAAATGATAAACGCGATTCTGGGAGGAAATTTATTAGCCCTGAATTTTGCTCTCCATTTGCTCAAACTGTGAACCGACCAGTTTTTTCAATGGAAAGCGCCCTAAAAAAATCTTTTCTTGTACTCTCTAGACTGTTTTCATTCCCCTTATCCGTGTGATTGTCGAGATTGACGGCCGCTGTTTTATGGTGAGCCAAAACTGGTAGGAGCAAACAGATAGTCCGTGGGGACTATATCAATTCCTATCGTCGTCCTTTTGGGCAAATGGTACTCTTAACATAAGAAACAACGGCTGCAAGCGCTCTCCAACTCGCTGATAGACCTCGAAATAGAGGACTGTAAACAGTTTGTGTATTGATGGGCTCCTGGGCCATCTAAATTCTTTCTATTTACCTTTTCAGGTACTTTGACAGAGGTCTACACGATTGGATGACAAGGTTTGGCTTGACTTAAGTTTAAATCCTAGTGGTCAGCGTCACGGATCGAGGCCCTGGCCAAAAGACTCGTTGTTCTGAGTTCTGGGGACAAGAATGAAACTCTATAGTGGCTCAGCGCATGCTCTTAGGAGGGGTGTGTGTGTGTGTGGGGGGGGGGGGGGGGGGGGTCTCGTCAAGAGTTCACGAACAACAATTTTCTGTTTCAAGAGTCACGAAGCAAATAGTGTATTTGATCTCGGCCATGTCACGTTTGGGTGATCTCTGCCCGGCTATAACTTCCCTAGGATAGCCATCTGTAGGCGGGTCTAAGGGCACTCAAGTGTAAAGTGAAGTTAAATCACGCCGCCAGATGGCTTGTTTGGCCAAATTCATGATTTAATTTCTTTAATTCATCTTCAGTGTACGTGTAAAGTTTAGAGGATTTTGGCAGTTCACGTTTCACTGAGTGCACTTCAATCACGATTCACAGAACAGTTTCTTAATGCATCACGATTCAGGGACTTGCCCCCCTCTGCTTAGTGTAGTTTAAATCAAAATCGCTAAGAGTTGCCACACTCAGGGTAATGTTATGTAGTGTTATTTTTTCTGCAAGGTGAGGGAAAAGACGGGTTTTATTTGTAAATCTCAGGTTAAACTCAGTTACAAAGTCTCTCAAAAGTCAGAATTTTATCGTCGGATTGCCACAAGATTTCGTAAGATAATTAAAATCGTTTTCATCCGCAAATAATCTTATTTGACCAGTCTATTTTGATAATCCAAATCCTGCAAACAATGTAGATTTCGATGAAACATCATTCATAGGTCAGCTAAAAATCAGTCTCTTTTTGGCTTTACATCAGACTGCAAACTAGTCCGTCTTTTTGCGTGGGTCAATAACGCACATGTGAGACTTTTACACCGGCACTTTACGTCTTGAAAACCGATTTTGAGGAAAAAATAACGACTGTTTTGCAGTCTAAGTTATTAGTGCCTCAATTATCATCCACAGTCGGTTCACACTTGCAAGCTCCATGCGAGGACCAGGCCAGCCTGTTCCAGACGTCCAGATAGCGGATTGCAGCGCAGAGTCAGAAGATCGAGAAAAAAATAAGGGGAAGAGTGGTAGAGAGAGAGAGGAAAGAATTTCCTTCGCTTTCACCTCCTGCCCCACTTCGTCGTAGTTTTGCCTGCTTACATCTTTTTGCGCCGTCCGCGCAATCTGATCACCTGGAACAGGCTAGGGTTGGGCTGTGTTCCAACTCTCACCGTACGATGAAATACAGTCCAATTGATTGCCGGACCAATCCCAGCTCGCGTACTAACCTAGAAATAAAATATTTTTTATTGGTTTTAGGTATATCTACATTCCCATGGGAGGGTCCCGCAAGGGCGTCATTCGTCAGCTCGCGGGCTCGTTTCTATCGTTTGCTTTTATATGGCAGTGGCATGGAAGTCACCTGTACGCCTTATGGTGGTTCATTCCTAATTGGCTTGGTGTAGTGGTAGAGAGCGCAGCAGGAATGGTGTTAGTTCAGTCGTCTGTAATGCGTATGGAGGTTGGTGCTGTATCTTTAAATACCAAATTTACAGTTTTTTAACAACTGAAAAACAAATAGTGCCGGTTGGAATCACTGCTTAAGAGGTTTAAATGGTTACACCATAGGATCCATCCAGAAACTCATTTTTTAGGATATTTAATATACAGCAAGCAAGTGCTGTCTAAGAAGTTTAATGTGAATCAAAAGTTACAAGCACAGTAAATACTTTCTGTGCAAAGCTGCTGCCTAAATCTTTGATTTTCGAAGCAAGGAAAAAGAAAGAGAGGTTACAAAGCTTAGAAGGTTACAAAGTGCTTTCTGGTGGGTGGGTGGGTGGGTGAGTTGGTGACTGAAAGGTTTTACCACCACTCAAACATACTACAATTTAACATTAGTAAATGTTAAATTGTAGTATGTTTGTTAATTCCTTTCAGAATGTTTTTCTTGTAGGTGTACGTTAACTGAAATCTAGTGATTACTTTCCTATAGAATGGTTTCCGGCGTAGTGAAATCTTTGACAGGACAATAAGCATGACGGCGTTAAAGGGGCTTTGTCACCGCATTATATCCAGGTGATCTGTGACGTCATTGCGGGGGCCTGGGGAAAGAAATTTTAATGCCGTATCCCATAAACCAACGCGCGCACCAATTCAATTCAATTCAATCTGTTCCCGTCAGCTTTGGTTTATGGGATACGGCATTAAAATTTCTTTCCCCAGGCCCCTGCAGTGACGTCACAGCTCACCTGGATTGCAGTTTTAGGTCAATTCTGTGCTGAAATCATTACTTAGTGCCTACACCCAAAATGCCCCCGGAGAGTTATGAAGTAGTTATGAAACAAATTTCACCAGGGAGCACTAACCATGATAATTTTCCGGTGATTTAATCTTGAAAAACAAAACCGGGCCATTATTTTTGAAAGTCAGTTGATGCGAATGAAAGTTTTAGCTTTTTGAAAAGGTAGCAAATAAGGTGACGAAACCTCTTTTAAATTATCTCCTTAAGTATGATGAGTAACACAAAACCCTGCACACTTTATTTGCATCCGTAATGAATTGCCTGCAATTTGTTTGTGTGTTTGTTTAGGAGAAGCTTTCTCCAGCTGCCTCTCGCCGTATTCGCGCCATATTTGGTATAGTTTCACTCACGTGCTTAATCCTAAGTAACTTGGTGTTCCTGTGTGGAATTGATCCTGTATGGTTCTACGTTAAGAGAGTCTTCCTTTTTGGTAAGTTTTAGACACATTAAAGTCAATCCAGGTCAAGCGTACCCCCCCCAAGATGCCATTAATTTTAATATTTGCCTTTTCGCTGTTTCAAAACCTTGTGAGTTTTCATAGTCACTTTAGTAAAGTGCAAAGCACCATGTTATTCGAAACTTTTCACAGTGCATATTAAATCGGTTCTCGATCTTAGTTACTGTCTGTGATTTTATTCTGCAGGTTGGCCGTCGTCAGCAGTTTTACTTCTTTTCTCTATGTACCTGATTGTCCAGACAAACATGGAGCTCAACAGACACATTTCTCAGTGGTGACTGGCTTTTTAACATATTTTCAAACCCTGGAGGGCCATAACAATTTTCAAGTATTTTTTGACTCATTTTTCAAGTTACAGTCAAACCTCCCGTAACCGACCACCCAAAATGCGAAGATTCAGCAGTCGCTTACGGCGGGTGGTCGCTAGCCTGCGTAGCAAGCGTTTCCGTGCCGTTTCGGAGCAAAGAACAAGAACGAGAACCAAAGACCGCACGCAAAATGGGGCGAAACCAACATGCGGCCAAAACCGAAAATCCCATTCCTCGTCGTTCCTCGGTCTTTCTTTGCTCCGAAACCACACGGAAACGCCTGTTACGCAGCCTACAGGGAAGTGGTAGAGAATCGACCCACATGGGCTCCCTCCTAGAAGAGGCTCAAACACATCTACGTTTCATGTTGTGACTAGAAAACATCGTACTCTCTTGAATGTGAAGTACATACAACAAACGGCATCAAAATATGCCTTAAGTGGTCTCTTACCAGAGGATGAAAACAATGGAATATCTTAAACCGTTATCCAAAAACTTGGTCGCGGTCGTTTACTGACGAGAGGTGATCGATTACAAAAGGCTCTAAAGGAAAATTCTGGTGTTTTGAATAGGTGGTCGCACATTGAGGTTCGACTGTATTTAACAATTATTCCTCGAGGCCGAATGGGCTCTGAGTCAATAGCCCATGAGGTCGAAGGCCGAATGGGCTATTGACTCAGAGGCCATGAGGGCGAAAGGAATAATTGTTTTAGTAAAATCCAACTACAGTGTTGGTCAAAAATATCGAGAATGAAAGAATTTTAGCTAGTTGAAGCTAGACTTTAATCCTTTTTTGCCGCCAAAAAGCCCGCGCTTTTCGCTACTAGTAGGCTATAACATATAGCCTAGTAGTAGCTCAACCAATCAGAACGCAGCATTGATAATAAACCACTAGTTGGATTTTACTAATTACGTATACTGTTTGAGTAACTCCTTACTTGCCTCTGGTATTATAAAGTGATTATAACAACAACGAGGAAAAGACTGAACACGCCTCACATAAAAAAGGAAAAACATTTTGTGAAAATCGCCTGTTTGTACTCGCAATGTTCTCGCGCGTAGGTGTCTTGAATTTCCATGACATCACCTCCTTGCCGCGCAATCAGAGTAGGAAGGGAATAGTTTCAATATGGCTCACCCTTTGAAACACTAAATTGAAGAGAAAACGTTATGGCTGGCGAATATAATTACCTTTAGTTGTTGTTCAGTCAATTTTATTTACAACCGCTTGGTTTTCATTTTCTAAGATTTGTGACTAGGCATTTTGTATCGTTTGTCACAAACTGGAGTAACATGTTCATTTTTTTCCTTTTCGTGAAACGAAATCAGTGGTGTAATGTATCATACAAGTCATCATTCCAACAGGAAGTCGTGATCTTTGTTACCCCAGATCTAAAGTCGCTAATAGTTAAGTACTGTTTTCCGTTTTATCCGCTCTGACGCTAATAGATAATTGTTTGTTCCGTTGTGGTCAATGGTTATGATTCAGCATGCACGAGGTCGGGTTTTTTACCCGTACAATATAGCGTCGTTAAACTGAACCCTGCATGCAATAAATCAATCTCTCTCTCTCTCTCTCTGTAAACCAGTGATAGGTCAGTATATTCTAATTCAACTTGTACCACTTCGATCCATGGATCCATACAAATTGCTCTTGACTAAACCTGTTTCAATCACGTTATCTTTGCTCTTTCAAAAGCGTCGTTTTTGTAATATTTCTTGCCATCCAGCGAAGACGGTGAGTAGGGAAAGAGCCGTTTAGTTCAGGAGACGGGTAAACGGTTAGGTGTTTAATCTTCAAAAGTGAAAAAAAGATACAGGCAGTAAGTCGTCAAAAAGACATCAGCTTTTCGAAGCCACGCTTGAAAATAGGTGAGGTGTATTTTGGTCGAGATAAGTCTATAAGCCTGCTCCAAGTGGGGGCAAAGCCCCCACCCCATCGGTCGCAGTCGGTCGGTCGGTTTTGCCTCTTCCCATTACTGCCACTTTAAATAATGATGAGTGAGAACGGCTTGTTGTTCTTGTTGTAATTCCATAATGTTTAAGAAACCGCTTGACAGGAAATCGATCATTGCCAATATGAATAATTACTTTGTAGTAAGCACAATTGATCTAAACAGTCAAACCTTTTAATATCATAAAAACATCACAAAATCCTGGTGATATTAGTACAATGAATGGTCAAAGTATATTTTCATTGTCGCAAACATTTTGAAATGCTTCCCACTGACATTTAAACTATCTGGGCGGATTGTTACTGAGTAGCAAGAAATTAAAATTGCTCGTGATGTAGAACTTCAGATATGTATAGGTGCGTGAGGCAATAATATCGACATAAGGCGCAGAATCACTACCATAAAGGGCAGCCGTCACAGTCAGCTATAAAGCAGTTATAAGTGAAAATCCTTAAATAAGAACGACCGAGACCAGGTTTTATGAGCCCGGGAGACTGAGCACCCCACCCAAACCCTTGTTTTCACTAAAACCGCTGGACGCCAACCTGGTTGAGGTCGTTGTTATCTAAGGTCTTCCGTTATAAGAAGGGGCATACAGCTATTTCGAGAAAGGTTGTCGGAAAAAATGTGCACGCGACAATCCCGAAAGGTAATATGAGATATGATCAATACACTGTTCCTAACGCCTGTAGCTGCCGAACCAACTTTTGTTGCTTTCCATTAGCACTTGCGAACATATGTCCGTGGCCTCTCGTGCCATTCTTTCAATTTTCTTTGGAAAACAGGGCAGACAAAACCACCCACAATACCTTTCGGGATTGTCGCGTGCACTTTTTCCGACAACCTTTCTCGAAACAGCTGTATACAGTCAGCTATAAAGCAGTTATAAGTAGCTTAAATAAGAAGGGGCATATACGTTGGTCGATTTTTACGCCGGGCTAACGGTTAATCTTTTTTTGTTGCGAAAATTGTTGTGAAATTCATATTAGGACTCTACATATATAGACCTATTCTGAATGATCTCAGTACACAGACGAGAAATTGTGGTTAGCAAACTTTTTACGGTCAACTCAGTAAAAAGTTGTATTTCTTACTCCTTACAACCGTGTGACTGAAGCTTTTTGTCGTCTTAGGGCTAACGGTAAACCCCATTGAGACCTTCCCAAATGTTCTTCAGTTCCCATATGAAGACATCTTTTGCGTCACTAAAGTTTGATAACTTTTCGGGGGAATTTTATGATGTTCGCATAGTTTAAACAACTTTTTAAAATTGAATGTGGCTATGTTTTTTTTTGTAGAGGTCTGGCAGCAGACACTAAAAGTCGTTTATCTAAGCAAAGTCTAACATAGGCGGCGGCTTTCATAGTACCGATATGCTTTCGTGAAAATTGGTCATGATTAAAAGACGTCTTTAGATATCAGTGTTGGGCACTCTGAAATCAAGGCCGCCGGTTTTGATAGCCATGCAGCCCTTTTAAAGACACTAAAATGGATTTTTAGTACCACCACTCTGTAGCCTATTACACAATTGACACAAGTAACAAGTGTTTTCATGTTTTCATTTTTTTTTTCGTTTGAGCCACAACAGGTCTGTTTAGAATGGTAATTTCATGCAGCGCCGGTAGTTCAGGAAGCCTCTTTCCAAAGCCGGAATTATTATGTGCACAGTAATATAAGCACGTCGCGCGTTCCGGTGCGTGAGTAAGCAGCAATGCGTAACAAACCAAAACATGACCATTTAAAAACGGGAAGTCGTGTACTTTTTGATAGTTTGTTAAGATGAAAACCCCTCGCTGAAAGCAAATATATCTTCTCTTTCATATACAAAGAGACTTTTTAAAATAAAGATAGACACTCTGACAGTTGAAAATTCAACAAACAACAAACTGCCTATAAAACTTAATTAGGTCATGCTCTTGATCAAACGTAAAGTCAAGGTTTGTGATATTTGCCCCGTCATACCTTGCCGATATTCATTTCTGTCGATTCCAATAAAAAGTAGAATTGTAAGAGTAACAAAAACGCAAATGATAATAGAATGAGTTGACGAATGTCTCTTCCTTAATTCTCTTGTAATTGAAACGTTTCGAGGGCAACTGCAAACTGCTTAAGTGGAACGCTTCGTCATGTCAGTAAAATGTTACGCCCACCACAAAAGTCCGCATAGGAATGAGGAAAACAGACGATTATTGATTAAGCAGCAAGGAAACTAATATAAATAAAGCCCCAACGTCGTTGTGGAGCACATTTACATTCGCATGTTCTGTAGTGAGCAAAGGTGGACCCAGATAGCACTCTTCAGCGGTGTCAAAATGACTTACCCAACGGTTCTGACTCTTATATTTGCAAGCTTCTTGTGCTGCATTGCCGCAGATAAAGGCCTTCATTTGAAGGGTTATTCCGAGGGCGGAGTCGAAGGCTGCTACGAGCACAGCCAAGACTTGGCAGTTTGCTTTGATGTGAAGAAAGATTCCATGCTCATAAAGAAGGCCTCGGGAGAAGGAATTGTACATTACCAGGAACTCGGCTCAGATATGTTTCTTTACCAAGTTTTGGATGACGCTTTTGTCGGGTAGGCTCAACTAGCATTCACGTTGTATCGTTTAAGTTATCGTATCAGTGTCGGCTAACTATAAAATTTACATTGCGTAATTTTCTGTTATTAGTGCATTAGTACATCGTGTGGTCTACATCTCAAGTGACTACATCGTCAAAAAAACACTGACTTACTAGGCTACTTTCAAACGGCACCGGACGAATTTTCGACTGGTTGAAAGTTCGTGTGTTTGGGGGTTCAATTCACACGGAACTACCTAGCCGTACGAACACTTAGAAGCCTAGCCGCTCAAAGTTCCGTGTGAACGGAGCGAAAATATTGAACCGCCTCGTGTGAACGAACTGTCCGGTCAAATTTTTCAGCTGGTCGAAAATTAATCCGTTGCCGTGTGAACGTAGCCTTATGATACGTGTATATGCTACCCAGTGGGCTGGTTAGCTCATTAAGGCCCCGTTCAGACGAATCCGGGCAGTCTGAAACCGCATACTATTATTAATAATTTTTAGGTTACGGGCACTTTCAAGTTTATTCCCGGATTCCCGTTGATGTTCATACTTCACCGGATCATGAGCTTTTCGTGTCGTCATGAAGAGCTATCCGGTAAATTGTGAACATAGCCTTTAGTTAGTTTTTGCACTACAGTTGATTTCACTGTAGGATACTTACTTAAATAAGAGTTATTAGGATGATAATAATGCTTGCCTGGTATATTAGCCATGAGTTTGGCCAGGGCGAGTCTTCGTATTCAGTCAGAGCGCTTGTCCGTTATTTAGGAAAACGTAGCTTCAACTCCAGTCAGCGATTAAGGTTTTTCAGTCTTGTCCCACGTACGTGACATATCAAACATTTTATGCTTTTTATTGTTGATTTGTATCTATGTGTGTTTCTCGCCGCAGGCGTGGCTCAGTAATCTTCTACGTCCCAGATGACGTTCCAAAAACGCCTGAAGAGCTGAGATCCTTTTTGAGAGACATATCGGATGATGAAATTTTAGAACATGAAACCTTGAAAAATCACTACCAAGCAGCCATGAGCGAGTTGCACTACGTTCCAGAAATTCAGCTCCTGGAGCGAGTGTCAGCTGCATTAGCAGACAACTCCACCCGTCTGGAGCTACTCCAACCATTCCATGCCATGTGCTTTAACCTTTTTAAGGCTACAGGTATAAAAGTCAAGGATGAGTTCAGAGCTGCAAATGAAATGGGCGATGAGACTGCTGATCAGCATTACCGAGAAAAGCGCTGCTCACGACCAGAAGCGAAGAATTCATGTCGCGGAATGTGTGGTCCATTATGTTGGTGTTGGAGCTGGTTTTGTGGCGACTGCTGTTGGCATAGGGGCTGTTACGAGCACGACATATGTTGCAACTATGGTCGTTGGACATCATATTGTGCCACCCCCTTCCGGTACGGTCTCAGATGCTCCAAATTCGGGGGTTATCCAGAGTGTAAAAAACCGCGCAAACGGCCATGGTGGCGGGGTTAATAACCATTCAAGGGCATGCCAAGCTAAATCACAAAGTGTTTTTAGCATAAACCGTAAAAACTGCGCGAGCTTAAGCTGAAGGAACTAAAATATGCTTTAGGTATATAACAAGAACGTCCATTTCGATCTTCAGAAGAGAAATAAAAGTTGGTTTGTTGACAATTTTAACTTAGTTCTGTTACACGTTCATATTTGGGAAATTTTACCCTGTCTTTTCGTGGAAGACATACACACAAATAGATTTAGTACTTTTAACAGTTTTTTTTTTTCTTTAACAACGCTCTTCGACTCTTCGAAGTTCACCATTTTCAAGGTAATTTTTGGTCATGCAATCGAATTTAGTCAAAATGTTTTACCCAAATACACTGCCTGTTTATGCCGCTAAATGACGCTCCAAAATTTATTGTGTCTTTGAAGCAAAATAATACGGAAGGCTTCATGGGCGCACTAAAACTCTTTTTTTCCTGAAAAGTAGACTTCCCAAGCTTTAAAAAGAGACCATGATATATAAATCTGTACGATGAATGTTTGCGGACTTAATGATTTTTCGAGGATTCTAAGTTCGCTTATAACTGTATAAGAAAGCTAAATTGCACTCAAAATGACCTGTGCGTGCCTATGTTTTGCGTCCTATTTCGCGGAGGGGTTGTGTCGACTTTGTATCGCATATGTTCTTTCATTGCCATGAAATGTGTTTACATTGTTTTTTGCTGTCAGTAACCTGATTTCAATTAGCCTTAATTTCATCCGATTGCTTCGAGTCGTTTTTTCGATCGATTAAGTATGGCCACAGGGTCCCGAGGAGATGTGTTTGTCGTTAGAACATCAAAACCCGTCGAAAACCTCTTAAAAAATGGGCTATTTTGATCGCGTTACAGTTTCGTTAGTCGTTTCGTTACACATTCTATAGACCGCAAACCAAGAGACTGAGGGCTCGCAAGATCGGCTTATAGTGTAAAACACGGAAAATTGTCCATACGAACTCTTGACTAACATTATTACAACCTCGTGAGAAGAGTCTGTTCACGGGAGGACCGCTGGCTCATTTCCAGGTCAGCGGCTGGTAATCGAGCCTTGGATGAATTACCAGTTGCAAGCTGTACGAAGTGTTACCTACTTTATAATCCTCAAATAAACGCTGCATTCTACTGATTGGGCGCGACGTTTATTCGAGGGCGAGGTTTAATCGAGTAAATAGGGTATTTGATTGAGGATACTTTGTAAATTACAAATTATATGCTGTAAACTTTGTTATACACACAAATCTCATAGCTCTTATCGTTCATGGTTTACACTTTTTAAGTGACAACGGTTCTTTCAATCGAATTTTAGTCGGTTCAGAATCAAGAGTTTCCAATTATTTATTCCAGTCATGCATTTTCGCTGCAGTGCGTGCCTGGGAGTCTACTTTTTCGGGATTTTTCGGGGATAGGGAACTATAAAGTTGAAGAAAAATTACAAAGGGACCAAGGGGTTTGGTTATTTTGTCCAAATTTTGTATATAAAGTTGTTTGGGTCTCAGAAACCGACAAGAAGACCGCGCCGTTAATGGCTACAGGGAAAAATTAAAGTTTCCAAACGTTGTCTCCGGAAACAAAAGATCTTTGTTTTCGATTGGTTGAGTTTAATTTGAGAGTGAAGAATGATCATCGCAGTGAATTTAAGCAATTGGAAAGAAGAAGCCTGAAAAAATCAGGGCTTCAACGGGATTCGAACCCGTGACCTCCGCGTTGCCGATGCGTTGCTCTACCAACTGAGCTATGAAGCCACACATTGAGAGCGAGGTCGATGTATTGAGTTCATATCTCCCGTAAGGAGTGAAATGATGTGAAATATATGAAATAATTCATTTTGAACTGCGGTTATAGATGAGAGTGAAGAATGATCATCGCAGTGAATTTTCCAATTTAAGCAATTGGAAAGAAGAAGCCTGAAAAAATTAGGGCTTCAACGGGATTCGAACCCGTGACCTCCGCGTTGCTTCACTCTCATCTATAACCGCAGACTGTTTCGGAGAACTTCTCCGCTATAACTGAGGCTGTTCTTCATCGTTAATTCGCGAGAACGGGGCACTTACCTTGTTAACACTGCATCGTATGTAGAAAAGGCTAGAACACTATAGCAGCACGGTTCTAAATTTTCTGTAGCCTGTCAAACAAAGTTTTTCCACAGTTACCGCAGACAATATTACAACAATCGAATTGAGATTGAATGAGAGCGTTATGGAGAGTAGGCGTTGGAACAAAATCTCTAAATACTTTAACTGCTCCTATCCCAGAAGCGATCTTTTTTGATAATTTATCGATGTGCGTTTGCCACTGTAGATTTTCATCAATAAATATTCCAAGCGATTTTACAGAGGTAACTTTTTCTATCGGAACATTATCAATCGAGACCTCGGGTTGGCTCGACAAAGTATTCAATTTTTGTCTTGATTCAATTAGCATAAATTCAGTTTTAGCAGTGTTCAAAGTAAGTTTGTTGGAAATAAGCCATTTGTTTAGATTACCTAAATCATGATTCAAATTTAACTGTATTGAATTCACATTAACATCTGTGTAAGTGATGTGTGTGCCATCAGCATACATCCTAGGCTGGCATGAAGTTAGGCAGTTTGGCAAATCGTTGATGTAAATAAGAAATAAAAGGGGACCAAGAATTGTTCCCTGAGGTACTCCGCATTTAAGTGAACAGATTCTAGAAAGGGAACCATTAAAGTGATCGTTGAGTACGATTTGTCAAATACGATCTAAACCAATCGAGAGCAATTCCTTGTATTCCGTAAAGGTTCATTTTAGATAAAAGGATATCAAAATCAACAGTGTCAAATGCCTTTTTTTAAATCAAAAGAAAAAAACACAGCATTAACATTATCACGATCGATTTTAAGGCCCAGTCGTCAGTAGCTTCAAGGAGAGCAGTTACAGTTGATCATGAGTGTAAAGAGCGAAAGCCCGATTGATGTGTAGAAATGATATCTTCATTGCTCAAAAAATGATACAATTGGTCATAAACAGTCCTTTCGAAAACTTTAGCTATAACG
>JBBMOI010000007.1:27622500-27660000 GCA_038088405.1 Porites divaricata
TCCTCACTGAGCAATCCCAGCTTTCTCCAGAAAAGGGAATAGCCCTGGGGAAGAGGTACAGCAAATCCTACGTACAGTTCAGGAGAGAAAGCGTGACGACGGCGTGACCAACCGGCGTTACAGACTGGTGATCTTTACTTCTGTAGAACGATTCGAAACTGGGAAAAACCCCACATTCCTTAGGAATGTGGGGTTTTTCCCGTTTCAGTTTCGAATCGTTCTGGCAGTTCTTCCTTTATTTAAAGAACAACGCCACGCCATTTCTTTGCCAGCAAGTCTGAGAATCTCGTTTTGGGGATCAAGTCCACGAGAATTTTGCAACTATATCAAAATTTGGCCCTCAGTATGAATCTACCGCCTCGCAAAGTGACTTGGTATGATTTATTTCGTTCGTTTCTTCACAAAATTAAGAATCTATACCTAAGTTGTAGGTCTTCGAATGTTTGAAGTCGCCATTTTTGTCTCTGTTAGTGTTACTGTGTTGTTAATTGGGGCGATGAAAGTCAAACTGAGAAGAACACTATTTAAATAAATGTTTTTTCAATCCATTTTTAGATTGAACTAAGGCCAATGTGTACAAATTCACAAATCTGACAAATCGAAAACATGGTTCGACTTGAGTCAACGGAGCGGTTGAACTACTTTAAGTTTATCACCATTGTCGTGGATGAATTTCCCAAAGCCTTACGTCAAACTTTTAAGGTGATGTGGGACAAAAAATTTAGACGGAATCAGTGGGACGACTCCGATGCTGTAAGAAAGTTATTACACAGAAATGAATTCGGCAACAAGAGCATTCCTACACAAAAGTCATATGAAGAGTGGGATTGTACAGCGCTGTTTCAAGCCTCACTCTATGCGAAGTCCTTCCGTTCACTGGACGGTAGGGGTAACCTTAAAACACTCGATGAGCTGTATGTGAAGCCGCGTGGAGTCCCTCATGGACAGTTTCATGGCTCTGTCATCAGCGCAAACGGAGACCCCTATGAAACATTTGCGCTCTCTATCGACCAACTGAGACGCCTCAGAAATTCACTTTGTCATTCTACCAGTACAGAGCTGGATCAAAACATGTTTGATCGGTACTTTAATCTCGCCAAAGATGCTTTCGAAGCCCTTTCAGTCAAGACAGACTCAATTGATGAGACGCTGCACGCTGAACCTCACACCTTGAGAGCAAGAGTTGTGACATGCGCATTTTTTTTTTGACCCATTTATAGAATTTTGTTTGTGGCAAATGATGTAACATCTGGACCGGATGTGCACCGATGTGCACCATCATAACAAACAAGATGGCGCACCTGTAACGAGTCTTTTCTTCACCGTAAAGTTATCAGAGTAATGCATGTATACGCTACAAAAGATCAGATTGACTCATTTTCAATGTATTCATGAGTAAAGGATTTCCTGTTTTTCAATTTTTCTGCAGGTATGTGCAAGATTTAGGCTTTATTCGGATCTTGAGATAGCAAGACCGCGGCAGTGTTAGCTCAGTCGGTAGAGCGTGTCGACTGCAGAGCGGGAGGTCGCGGGTTCGATTCCCGGGGCCGGACTAATACTCAGGGTCTTAAAATAACTGAGAAGTGAAGTCACTCCCTTTGCAGTACAAGCGGCGAGACCTTCGCGTGGCTCGGATGACCACGTAAAATGGCGGTCCCGTCTTCAGTTGGGGTTTACCTCGGTGTAAAAACTTGAGAACTTTTCCATTGTTTTGTACTTTTTGTTTTTCTAGGTTTTATTGTGTTGACTTCTTTGTTTTCTTTATTTTACGTCACCGGTGAGTTAAATAGGTTCTTACACCGAGGATGAGCCTCAGTTGGAGACGTAAAATTTAGTGTCCGCAATTAGTACTTTCGTGCTAAATACATTGACACTCAAATAAAGCGTATTTCTTTTTTTCTTTTTTTTAATTAAAGGCAGCCCGGGGCTCATCATCAGTGCATAAACCTGTGAAATGTATGAGTGACGTAAAACAATGAATACAAAGAAGCCACTGAGAAGTCAACACAATAGAGTCCAGGAAAATAATAGCTAGAAAACAAAGAAAAACTTCACAGGTTTTTACACTGAGGTAACCCCCAGCCCGGAATCTAGGGAAGTTCACTGAACTTAAAAGTTTTATAAGGGAATGTATGAAAATAAACACAATACATAATTTTAAATTCCATTTTTTGAAAACAAAGAAAAAAAAAAAAAGAAAGAAAGAAATAGATACCAGTAGATAGAAAAATGACTCACCTTGTTGTGTTACCGTATGTGTTTTACTGTCAGCTCACCTCTAGACGCATTTGGAAGTTGTTTTATCGAGTTTTACAATATGTAGATTGTGAGTTAATGTATTATATTTATATAAGGCCAAGTAAAGAAAAAAAGAAATAAAGTTTCCCGTTCCCACTTGCATTCTTTCTTGGGGCCGCCTCTCTTTTTCTTCTATTTGTTAGTGGAAAAGTTGTAACAAACAAAAATCATAACTTTCAATACCAGTTATCCTATATTCCTGAGAAACAGGCAATGATTACCTTTCATAAAACAAAGCATTTATTATAAAAAAATTATTCTTCAACACCAACAATTTTATAATATGTTGTCCCAACAGGAGAATCTCCACTCCGTCAAAGCATTTTGTTAAATACCGAGTCCTATATAATTGATGTTTTAATGCACCCTACCTTACTGAGATTTTTTATGTGATGCATGATGTTGTTGGAGACATGTATCAAATTATTTGTGTTCACGCAGTCACGCAACAAACTCCAAGTTATCTCTTGGGGAGGGTAAAGATTTGTAAAGAAAGCATTTTGAGAATTGGCAATAATAAATTTAAAAAGTGCCCACCACTCTCTTTTTTAAAGAAATCCAATAAAAAGGCTTCCAAATGGCCTTAGAATAAAACACACTGTAAAACACACAACACGAACTAAAGTAAATGTATGAGATCACATGTCATGCGTGACATCATGATGCCACAAATAGTTTGGATGGTTCAACTGCATACAAACTTTCTCCCTTGATTCAAATTATTGTGTTTGCACCTTTTAACATACAAAAAGACCAAAACTTTCTGTTCCTATTGTTGATTGGCAAGATGAATTAAAACCACTTGCTCAAACAGTTTCAAAAGCAACCGGGCTAAGTTCTTTTAGTCATGGTTTTGTTGCTAAGCAATGGCAGACACCAACCAAACTGATTGAAATTAGCTCATTAGCTTAGTGTTTCATTCTTGCTCACATTCATCCACACACAATGTAAATTTCAACAGCGTTGTTAACCTCTCTCCTGTAGGCCTTTGGCCTTTTAATCGCTTAGGAAGGAACATTAATTTGTGTTTGTAAATGATACTGAGATTCTGATTTAATGGTGCATCAGAATGTCTTTTCAAAATTTGGTGTGGTATGTGAATTCCAAGTTGTTTTGTAACTGCAACCACAAAATACCTGGAGTGAACACTTTATAACCATTTTCCTGACTTCTTAAGCAAAAGTACACATGTAAAAGGAAGTTTGATCATAAGGATTGCAAGCATTTGTAAATTATGCGATGTAAGTTAAAATTTCTCGGTAAATATTTTTATCATAATTATCTGTAAGGTGTGTACCCTTGTTTTAGATAAAAAAAAAATTATTTTTAAGCTTGTTGAATATTTACTGTTGTATAAAAATAATATTGCAATTTGCTTGTTAATTGCAATGATTGTTAGTAATAAAAGTTGCATTATTTCTTAAATTGGTTTCCTGACTAGTATTTTAGGAACTTTTGAAAGAAAGGTCACCAGCCCAATGGTTCTTTATTCAGATAATTTAAATGTATCTCTCAGGGATGAACTCCAATGCATATTATGATGCACAATCTGGATAATATAAGGGAAATGTAAATAAAAATTTTAATTCAAACCAACTGTTATGCTATGAATGCACATTTTAAAGACAGGGTTCAGAAATCAATGGGGAAGAGCCTCCCTGTGTGAAGAAACTTCATGGAGTGCCACCCCCCAAGGATATCAGACTGCTAGCTGGCTAAGAGTGGACTTAGCAATGTTATTGAAGTCTGAGTTAAAATATAGTTTATATAATAAACTCTCAGACACTTAAGATACAGTGGTGTAACATTAAGTTTATTTACTTTATTTCAAGGCATCTTTAATTTGATCATCTCTGTTTCTGGACTTGTAGATGACATAGAACACTCTTTAAAACAATAATAATAATAATAATAATAATGAATAATTTATTAATATTATTTTTCACTACTATCATTAGTAAGTATTATTAACAAAGTGGCCATACATCAAACAGGCCAGACAAAAAGGGCCAAAATCAATGTAAATTGACCGGAAAATTCCAATGGCAATCTTGTTCCAGAGCCCAGTCTTGCAATTAATGCTGCCCATTCCTAAGATCCCAAAAGTTTTCCCCAGACACTTCCCACTGAAATGAAGCATCTTACGCCCAGTAATAGAAAAAAATGGAGCATGAAAAGAAAAAGACCCAGCCTTAAAACAAAGGAGCTGCAACATAAAGGGGTCCAAAAAATAAGTTTTTTTTAAAAGACATGCAAGGCTAATACAGAAAAATGGATGGCAACAGAGATACCCCAGAGATAACTCAGTGCTATTTGATAAGAATATCTGCTAGATTAAACATCCCTTTGTATCCTAAATTTGTTGTAAAACAGACAAGTAAAGATGGGAATTTAACATTATTCAAGATAAGCATGTTTTACAGGGATCCACTGTCATTCATTTTTTATCAGTTGGAAGAATTATAGAAACAATGGTAACAAAATTGTTTGCAACTTGAACATTTCTGATTTGCACTAACTTTATCTCTGTTATAGTTACATGCACTAATGAAACTGTTATGTAAAACAGGCTACAGGCCTGAGGCTAAACACAGTTAATTAATTTTATGCTTCACAAGCAGCCACGGTTTGTCAGTTTGCCATGAAGGCAAGAAGGTATACTTATGTTTTTCCTCAAATAAGGCAGCGGCTCCTGCTTATTTTTTTCCGCCAAAGGTGGAAAAATGCTTTCAAAAAATGCCACATCTTGATGAGTGCTGTCACGATTTCTGCAAATGGCCCGTGAATGCAGTTCTCCACAAAAGGGAAAATACTAATGGTTAACAACATGAAAACTGGGCCTGCAATCCTTTCGTGGAAAATATTACACCATCAAAGATGGAGCGCAAACTTATAATTTCATTCCATACAAAATTTACGTGTTATTCTCTGTTATTCTAAAAGTTTTAAGTGGATGAGCAGTAATCAGAACGCAGGTAAAATGTACATGATAAAATCATATAAGAATTTTTTCAAAAAAAATTTTTGGTTGTCTGAGTGAAACCTCACTCATCCAAAGGACGACTTTTGGAGTTATCTCAATCATCTGTGCGAGATTGTAGTCATCTGGGATGACAGAATAACTGCGAATATGGATTCCTGATTTAGCTGGTTTTTAAAGTATAAACAATAAAACATTATTATTGGATTCAGCTTTTGTATGATCAAAAAAAAAATGTGCCCATCTGCATACTTCTAATCATACAAAATTCCTAAAACTATTAAATTTATTATACTTTATAAATAGGTTCTAACTTTTGAGTCTTTTCTGGATAAAATTTTTATGGCATGGTCATTTAAATGACACCTCTTCAAGTAGTTTTGAATGATATTATAGGAGCCATGTCCTATATGCTACTGGGCAAAGAAAAGACTAATGATGATAGACTTCTGGGATTTTCCCTGAAGTGTTCAGACTGATTAATTATTATTCCTGTCAAGTGAAAGTGTTAAAATTCAGCTTATTCCACTCCATTTGACTGATGTGTATATAACTTGGCCAGTTTCATCACTTACTGAACAAAAAAGTGCAGTTTTCTTTACACTAGCACCCAGTCTGCCAGCTGATATGATCTCAAATGGTGTAATTTTCGTCCCCCAGGGAACAATAATTACGATGAAAAAGGAGTGATACCTAATGGGATCACCTGGATATGCGAGGAAATCTCCTCCAAAATTAACACCAGATGTTAAATAATATCCCTTCTCCCAGAGGTCCACAAACACCTTGTAATGTAGCTTTTCACAACTTGTTTGAGGATATGTCCAGTCTGCAAGTGGAAATGAAGGCAGCCTAATTTGTGGCATAACCATAGGAATATGTATCAATGTTCCCATGTCAGAGACACTGTTTAGTCCTTTGGTACTAGTATCTGAATCATTTGTAGTTTGTAGTCCAGTCTCATCCACAAGTTCACTTTGATGATTTCCCAGACCAGCATTTACATTGGTCAGGTTTGTTTCATTAGTTTCTTTTGTGATATAATTGTTACATGACCCCTCATAGCTTTCTTCTACATTTTCATTACTGATTTTTTTACAGTAATCATTTGACTGAATTAAGTCTTTCTTCTCACTAGTTTCCTTGGCTGCAAAACTCTCATTGTTGAATTCCTCGCTTTTTAGCTTTTTTGCAAGATTGTTATCTTCGTGATCAACTGTAACCTCTCCGCTCTTTCGCTTGCTTTTCTCCTTTTCTTCATCATTTCGTTCAAACACATTGCTTTCATTACAGGTAAAATTGAACTGATTCTCATTACTTTGATCTTGCGACTTCTTTGCCGCACTACTAACAAGCTTTTCTCGTTTTCTTTTCTTGCCATCAGCTATTACATCAGCTAATTCCATTCTCTTCTCTTCTTGCATCTTTTTAAACTGCTCATTTTGCTTGATGACACTTTCTTTGCGTAGCTCATTAAACTTCCGAACTAATTCATCTGACAGTTTCGGTAGGTTTCTTGGCATGTAAAAGATTCTGGCAAAACCTTTGTCTAGCAGTAGCGTGGTTTCGTCTCGAGAAAGAATAAGCGGCAAAGAGAAAGCATTGTTTTGTCTCGGTTTGCGAGGTAGTGATCCTATCAGAGAGCCAACTATGCGATACCGTGAGCGCATCTTGATTACATCATCTACGTCCCAGGCGTACACCTTACCATAACAAGCAAAAAGATTGATAAGACTTCCACGGTCTTGGAAAGCTTCGGTGTCCGCCATTTTTAGGTGACGCTGGTCAGTATCGCGGGCCTGGGATTAGGGGGCGCCTCGTCGCCAGGGTCAACTCGATTTCTGACACAATATCCGAGTTTTGTAGCATAAACAAATAATCCTAGATAAGAAAACAAGAATAATTTTGGTTATTATTAAAAGACCCTTTCAATTAACAAAATTACCAGTAGGCTCATTTCTGCCCCTCTCATATGGGCCCCTGGAAAGGAACGGTCAAGGAACGCTATCTCTGCCTCAAGCACCTCAACTCGTTGAATATACCTGAAAAACCCTTCGGACTGAGTTTCGCCGTTTTGGCTACTACGTACACAGGTCGTTGAGAATTACCTGCGAAGAGATGTGGTGTGTAAACAATTGTTGGTTTGCTTTTGCGTCATGGTCTACAACTAAAGGTATTGTTCGGTGTCTTTTCAATTTTTTGCACAGGCGTCCGCAGCAGCAAGAAAACTACTGACATTTCACTTTGTAAAATGTTGAAAAACAAATAACACCATGTCAAAGGAGTGCCAAGGAGGTTTCATTTGAATGGCTATCACACCAAAGGATTTCATCCACAGACTCAAAAGTTAGAACTTCCATGTGAAAGTACCGTCTCTGAAGAGGTTTCATTTTTTGGCTCGGATGACCACGTAAAATGGCGGTCCCATCTCCAGTATAGTGAGAGACGTGAAAATAGTGTTTCCGATTAGTACTTCCGTGCTAAATACATTGACGCTCAAATAAAGGATTTCATTCATACGTCGTACAAGACTCAGTCATTCGTTCTGAGAGGGAAAGGGTTAAAATGTTGTAAGGATCTATGAAACCAGTGGCACCCCCCTCCTGACCTTATCTCAAGTCCGGCACTGGGAACAGACTGACTTTCCTCTTCAAAATAAAAAGAGGCGCCTGCAAAACGCTAAGGCAATGTTCATACTATAGCGGATAGCTTTTCGTGCCGAGACGAAAAGCTATCCGGTAGGTATAGTGTAAACTCCTATCCGATATGTGACTCTAGCCTACCTCTCTGGGTGACGTCACAGCTTACGGTAGAGTCCAGGATTGACCGAGCCGAGAAAGCCTGGGGACTTGACTGGTAACTCTCCACTGTAAAGATCGACGCGGGGTTGTTTCGCTCCGTTCTTGTGTGTGAACTGAACCCTATCTGGTATGATTTTTCGTGCAAAAGCTATCGTTCCAAAATTCAATACTTTTTCCAGACCCTTTTCCAACACAATAATTTCTTTTTCCAGACTCAAGATAATCAAATAGGTGATTAATAGAGACCTTAGGGCAGGAACAAAGCTTTTTTCACGTTGTTAACATACGGGCGAGGTTGAATAAGATTTGACAAAAACGAAAAACAAAATTCACTTATAAGGCACTTGTTGTGCCTTTTTAAAAAAACTCAAGACAATATGGCCTCCGTGACGTCATGTGAAAACGCTCTATAGCATATTCGGCCTTCGGCCTCATGGGCTATTGACTCATAGCCCATTCGGGCTTGAGGAATAATTGTTAATTAGACTTTAGGCCGCAGTTTGGGCTTGCGCGTGTGGCAACCTCGTCGGGTAAACTACTCGTTTTGCTTTGAAAAAGTATTTGGTAGAAGTAAACGCGGAGTTACATGGCCCGGCAATAGGCCACTTTCGAGTTTCAAAACTCTCTCTTTCAGAACGAGGTAAAGTGCAAAAGTATGTTTTATTTGCATGAGAATAAAAAATCATTTTCATATCAATGGGTTCGCACTTAGCCTCGCTTTGAAAAAAAGCCTTGGGGCGACTCGAAAATGGTCTATTCCACCATTTTCAGCTATTTACCTATTGCTCACCCCTTTACTTTGTTTTTTTCTGTTTTCTTTTTGTTGTTTTTTATCCTCGCCCTTTTTCAGCGCACTTGCCTCAGGGGCGCTTTACCGGGAGAGCTTGCTCGCAGGCTAATTAGTGTGTACGAGGCGAACTTTTCTTTTATTCCCTCGTGCACGCTCATCCTCGAAATGTCTCCCTTCGCTCCATCATGGGCGGTGTTCAAAGACGACATACGACAAATTGTTGTTGCTTGAAATATCTAAAAGTCTTTACTGCTTTCCGAACTTTACAGTAATAATTGTCACGTCAATTTGATTTTTTAGATGGATCTTCTCAGCACCGATCCTCAAATAAAGAATCTCATCTTGTTTGTTTCCATGATGTCTGTTTTACGATGTATAAGTTTTGGAATTGACTACTGCTGGCGGTCATATGAAACACATAAAGACAAACCGCTGAAGCCTTACTCTTTAATGGATCTTCTCGTCTACAACTTTTACTTTCCAGTGTTTGCTAATGGACCAGTTATCACTTTTGATACTTTTCAAAAAATGGTTAGTGCAGAACTTTAATTCTAGGCTATAAACACTGAGGTACTGGTATATCTCATTGAAGTACAACTCAAAAATGACATCACTCGCAACGCAGGAAGTTTTTTAATTCCGAAAAAAAGTTGTATAAATGGGAGTATTCCACCTCAACCGGCTCTTGACTGTACTGACAACGCTATTAAGAGTTCTACTGCTGAACTGCCACTAACTACAGACGACATTATGGACCTACTCAACTTCTGTTTGACTTCGCCGTACTTCCAGTACAAAGGCAACCACTAAACAGTTACACGCGCGGTACGGCCATGGGCTCTCCAGTTTTTGTTGTTGTCAGTAGCAAAAATTGTTATGCAAGACATTGAGGAACAAGCCCTAGCTACTTATAACTATACCTCTTTGGTTACGCTACGTTGACGACACATTCACCGCTGTACACAAAGACGGATTCGACGATTTTCACGAACACCTTAGGAACCGTTCATTTTTAATGGAGGAGGGGGGGGGGGGGGGGGGGGCTGGTGGGATTCGACGGGTAGCTCCTGTAGTATATGATGACCCCCTCTCTTCATAACCAATTTTTTGGGTGGTCCTCTTCTTATATCCCAAATTAATTTAAAGAAAGAAAGAGAAAGAGGACAAAGAAAACTGAAAAATGCCTGACTGAGTTTGTTACTTTTTCCTAATGAAACGTTGGATTTGGTATGCTTTTTTGCATTTTAGTGGTGTAGAATTGCCTTTTGGTGCCTAATATGGTGCCTATAATGAATTGACCGTTAGGGACTGGAAAAACGCCGTACAGGGACTAGGCAAGAGAAAACCGACACATACCTACCGATTACTAGACCAGTCATCGTACAACCCGACGTCTCACAAGGCTAAAATTATACGGACTTTGACGAGACGAGCGCGGCTAGTTTGCGACTCGCCAGACAACCTACAAGACGAGACTGACTACCCAAACAACGTTTTTAGTAAAACAACTACAACACGGACTTTGTTAGACGGAACACTCACAGTAAGGCTGATTCCAACACTCAGACCAACGTCAACTCTGGCCCTCATTACGACAGCGACTACACCGTACATCAGAGGCACCTCTGAAACTACCGCACGTATACTACAACCTTACAATATATGTGTTGCACACAAACCGACAACCACTTTACGACGACCACTACTTACTAATGTCAAGGACAAAGGCAATCCGGAGGACAATCAGGGAACAGCATACAAGACCAAATACTGCGACTGCCAGGCTTCTTACATTGGTGAAAACGACAGAAACCTTAGCACGCGAATGACAGAACACAAACGCGCGACTAGAAATGGTAACGTCAACAATCACATTGCTGAGCACCATTTACAGTCAAAACATCAAATCGACTAGGACTCTGCGACATGTATTGCGTATTTTTATAGACTACTATCAACGACTCACTTTAGAAAGCTGGTTTACTAAGTAAACTTAGAACAAATGCCACTGAATCGTAGTCAAACGACTTATTGACGGAATCAACAAAACTAACTACGAGAGAACGACTGGACAACTGACAATTTAAGTAACAATAAACGACTGTTTAACTGTGACAATAGACCAACAATGACATTACAAGTCTTCATAGCCAATAACATTACGGCTTAACTGACAGGCGACCAATAACATCGCGACTTAATTGACCAATCAGGTCAAAAAACATAGTTTAATACCATCAACTGACGTGATACAAAACACTTTGACTCTGAAGATGACTTCCGCATAGCTTGTCGAAACGCCAGTCAGTGTCAGCAACAACAGTTCTATTCAAGACTACGTTCACCCGGACGATCATACTCAACCTACATATGTTGATACCGTAAAGTTCCGAAAATAAGCCCCGGGGCTTATATTTTTCAAAGGCACTTTTTGAGGGGCTTATTTTTGGACGGGCTTATATTCGGTGGGGCTTATCTACGGAGGGAAATTTGCGTTTCAAAATCGATTGGGCTAGCCTTACAGTTGGAGGTAAATTTACCGTTTTCGCTTTGTTTTACTTTGTATTTGAGGTCAATTTTCCAAGTACAAGCCCCCAGGGGCTTATATATATATTTTTTTTTGGGGGGGGGGGGGGTGGCGATTTAACGGAGGGTTTTTAGCGTTACCGATTAGGAGGGCTTATATTTGGAATTTTATAGTATATTAAATCGAATGTCTTCAAAATGGCCGTAAATGGTGTGGAGCTTGTTTATAGTTTCAAACTTGATAGTTGTAGCAACGACTATGCCGGCGATGGCAAGGAAAATTTCACTAGTTAAAAGAATTTCGTGACGTTGAATTGTTAGGGACCGCACCCATTTTTTGTCGTTTTGTGGTTAGTCGTCCCCCATAGGTCGTCAGATGAGGAAATTTCAAGTCGTTTTCAGTACATTGACGGAATGTACCAAAAGTTGTGATGCACGTGCAGAGTTGTTGTTGTGGTTGTTCTTCAGTTAACGCTGTTGTTGCCTTCGCGTCATCGTTGCCAAATTTCCCTCAATAAAGCGCTTACATCACTTCGAGAGCTCAGTGGTGTTATTTAACTTATCACGTACTGATTTACTGCTTTTTTTTTAGTTTTACCAACCTTACAAGTCCTTTACTCGCGAGGAAATCAAGTCAATTCTTCAAGACACGGTACGAACAATATGGTGGTACATATTCCTGGAAATCTACCTTCATTTCTTTTACTCGACAGCCATCACATTAGATCCAAGAATATTCAGCTCTCTTTCCAACTGGGCCCTCACAGGAATCATGTACTCTCAGCTAAATATTTTCCTTGTGAAGTACAAAGTATTTTACCTCGGCGCTGGAGTGTTCGCGCGGATCGATGGAGTCATGGCTCCCTTGCCTCCGAGATGTGTAACAACGTTATATCTCTTCTCCGATATGTGGAAGTAAGACATGTTTCTTTTGTTGTGTCTAGTATAATAAATTCAGTGGAACCTGCATTAAGTGGAGCCCGTAATAGAAATTTTTGTTAGTTGGACATATGAGCATGTATTCGTTGGAAATGAGCATCAGTTAGTCCCCAGTTTAGTTCACATGTTTTCTTTAACGGTGTGTATTTTGATTCCGTAGGTGTCCGCTTATAGACAGGTTTCACTCGTAATTTAGACTTATCGTAGAGTCCAGATTTCTTGAACCCTTCAGTGGCGGATCCAGACCCTCAGATGGGGGGGGAGGGGGAGGGGGGAGGGGGGTGGGGGGTGGTCATGCAGACCCTGAGATAAGAAGGGGGCCGGTCTTAAAAAAAATTTTCTCTGCCCTTCGGGCCTCAGTTTGGTCCAAAAATAAGGTGGCCCCCGGCCCCCCTGGGCCCTTCCCCTGGATCTACCACTGCCCTTGGTTCTTCGTAATCTCCCATGAATAATTCAACGCAAACCTAACTTCTCTTCACCAGTCGGCAAACACTGTAATTTTAACCCCGATTTTTCAAACGTCCCGATGACTCGAACCAGTTTGCCTACTGTAATTCTAAAAAGGAAGGGGAGATTAAGCAACCAGGACACTTCCGGTTCGGTTATTAGGGAACTTAAGCAAAGACGTTTTTGAGCGACGAACGTCAACCGGAAGTGAGGCTTTCTTCCTTTTTATATGCCTTGACGCTATCAAATTTTCATTGCTAACTTTCTTTTTTCTTTTAAAGACGATTTCCCCGAGAGTTTTAACCAAACCACTATCCAATGATGCAAAAAGTCCACTTTCGGTTGACGTCCGTCGCTCAAAAACGCTGTTGCTTAAGGTCCCTATTGGGCCACGACGGCGACGGCGACGGCGACGGCGAAGAAAACGTCATTTAAAAAGTGCACTTGCTGACATGGTCATAGATCAGTTTCTTGCGAAACCTGTTCTGATCGCTTGGATGTGTTAGAGCCGTACAATATAGTAGCATACTGTCTCGGCAATCACATTTATTTATTGCACGTGCTTTGACTTCCTTACATCAGCACGTGCTTCTTACCTACGCCCAAAATCACCATGATATTGAGCGCTTGAACGGAAGAGTATGATTTTTGCTGTTTCTCAAGCTGACGCTTCTGATGTTACAGGTTTCGTCTTTAATTTTATCGTGCGTGTTTTAGAAAGCAATTCGTGATTGATGATTATTATTGGATTCACTTTATTCAGAAACAGTTTCTCAATGATTTCAAGGGTTTCTATTCATGGAGTTCAAAAGGAACATTATTGCTTATGGAGTTACCCATAGCATGTCGGAACGCAGAAGCATTTCCGCTATTTCAAACGTCATTGCTCTTAACTTATTCCATCACGTTTAGTTTCTAAAATAATGAAGGGGGGATGCCAGTAATGCATCTCTCCATCGAATTTGTCCCAGGATGGCTGGAATGACTCTGTTAGGCTCTCTTAAGACGGTTTGAAAGAAAAAATACTACGAAGAATCTCGCGCAGATTGGCGGAAGTTGAAAATTCATTTGAAAACCAGTTCTTTTAAATGCAGCTTGCTTCTGGACATCCCATTAAATCTTTCCATAGGAAATCGACGATCTTAATAACAGTTCTAATTGCGCTCGCCGCTTGGTATATTTGATTTATTTAGTATTATAACTGAGGTTATAGACAGACATATTCGCACGGCGCTGTAGTTAGTTTCATAAACAAGGCCGATTTACATCACATCTTGGAAGTAAAGGAAAATAAGTTAAAGAAGTTTCATACTCCTCGAAGAATGTTATATATCCCAAAACAGAGGGAAATAAGCCAAACCGAGGATAGGTTGACCACAAAATGAACGCATCTCTCGACAAAAATTCGACACCAGAAAATAACTTTTTTATCACAGTCGTTCGTTTACGTTTGAAAATAGACAAAGTCACCCGCTGTAACTGTTTACGAAATTTCTTTTTTCTAAACCTACAGCAAAGCCACCAATTCTCTGGCCATATTAAAAAGCGCATATTCATGCCGTCCAGGAGAAATTATAATTATTTCGAAATATGATTTTAAGCATTAGGCTAGCTGTTAACAAATATACTCCTGACAGTTGAATACCAAAAGCGACCGTAATAGTTTGTTAGATAGTAGGAAATGTAAACAGTGGTTTGCTCCAAAGAACACAAAGGAAATTTAGAAACTAAAATTATTGCATTTTGACGTACTATAAATTGCTGCTCCTTAAATTGGCCTTTAGAATGCGGCCTGCCCATATGTAAGACATCTGTTTTATACACAATATCATCAAGGGAAGGAGGTAACACTAAAATTGCTGGAAAGATTCTTCTCAAAATTGGTAGTTTTCGTTTGCTTTGCTTTTACTTCATTCCTCTTCGTCAGATCTGTTTAAACAAGTGGATCTGCAAGTTCATTCTACTTCTGAACGCAACGTCTGCACATCAAACGTCTCTTTTCCGATTTTTCATTTCTCAAGATCAAGCTGTTGTATCAGCAGATTAGAGTCCGTCAGTGATTCTTTTGAAAAATTCTTTATCTCGGCCCTTCATTCATGGCAGCAGCTGAAGGATTGTACACGACGTTTCTTATTAATTGCGCCTTCAATGCGTTTTCGTCTTATACTGCCATAGCATTTAACCTCATAGCAATTCAAGCGATGAGAAAAACTCCCTTGCCAACTCCTCTAAAAACATTGCTTATGAATCTAGCTTTTTCTGATCTTGGCGTCGGCTTGCTGGCCCAACCTATGTACGTTGCAAGTCTTCTTCTTAAGGCGATGAAACTCAACACTGATAACTATTTATTCAACATCGTCTCTGCAGTCGTAGGGAATATTCTTTCCTTTGCTTCGTTCTTTTTTGTGACTGCCGTAAGTGCAGACAGATTCTTGGCTATTCAACTCCATCTTAGATACCAGGAACTTGAAACTCTCAAGCGAGTTGTTTCCGCAGTTATATCAATTTGGGTTTTTAGTGCAATTTTTTCGCTTCTATTTGCGTTTATCCCTGAAATGGCATTTTTAGCAAAGTTTCAATAACAGCGTGTTTTATTTCGACGACTTTTTTCTATGTTAAGATTTATGTGGCTGTTCGACGACACGCAAGTCAAATTCAAGCCTTGCAAGTATCCGAATTATCACAGAATGGCGAAAAGGCATCCGCTTTGAGGCTGAGAAAATCTGCTGTTAGTACATTCTACGTTTATGTCGTGTTCGTGGCTTGTTATTTGCCAAAAACTTGCATCTTGTTGGCTGGTTCCAGAACTTTACAAAGTACATGGATTAAACATTTTGATGTTTATACCTTTACACTGCTTCTTGCGAATTCATCTCTTAATCCCGTGATTTATTGCTGGAAGATGAGACAGTAGTAATGCTGGCTAGACTAGGTCCTAACCAATCAGAGAGCAGCAAAGACAATAGATCTATTGTTTTAGGCGGTCACATGACCTAATTTGCATGATTTTGTCATCATTTTGACACGTGACCCATTTCGACCAATCACAGCGCAGTAAACTTAATCTTTCCCCGCGACGCACGTTCAAACTTTCCCCGCGACGCACGTTCAAACTTTCCCCGCGACGCTCGCTCAAACTTTCCCCGCGACGCACTTTCAAACTTCCCCCGCGACGCACGCACAAACTTCCCCGCGACGCCCCCAAGAGCCGCACACTTAGGAAACAGAAGAGAAATGAAAGCGGGTGGCATCGACCTTCGACTCAAATAGCCTACAAACATCCGGGACGTCACTAACACTGGTCCCCAGACCCTCGCCAGTCAATAAAAAACACACACATCATGTAAAGTGCATAAAAAGTCATGTTTTTTCAAACTCTCGATCCTAAATACATCCGGGACGTGTGTGACGCCCTAGTGACGTCACGCCCATGAAAATGGCCTATTTACAAGACGAATTAACAGATGGACGTCGTCCTCAATCCTTTCGTAACCGCAAGGGTGACTGGTTTTGGTCACGACATCCACGACCCGTTTGTCGAAAACCAGCCCATACTGCTTGACGCGCGGAACCACTTGAATTTGTTTTTTCTCTACATCTCTTTTAAAATAATACGGCGTGACAACATCGATGGATCGACGTGACGCCTGGGGAGATTCTAATTCAGCCAACACATTGTCTTTCATCGTCTGAAAATTCAAAAGGGCGGATCCACGGACGTTCAAGGTGAATCCTCGCACTTTACAAGCCAATTTACCCGCTCGGGTGGTGTACCCATAATTCTTAGCGCCTCCCGATATGAACTCCGTGATGACGTCCCCTTCCAATTCATCCGTCATATCCCCCAAGAAATCACCAATAGCAATACTAGGCTGACCGGGTTTCCACTTGTAGACGACACTGTCGGTGTCGTAGTAGAGCACCTGCTGCTGAAGGGTGTGGAGGGACTCATAGAGCTTGAGCCGGGCGTGGCACGTGGTGAAGGCGGCGACAAAAATATTGGTCTTGGTCCCTCGAGGGGCGTTGTCCTCGACGCTGGTGTAAACAGCTTCCAAAATGTCGTCGGTACATAATCTCAGCGTGCTGAGGTCGAGGGCTGGGTCGGAGAGGATACTGAACAAATGGGCGGGGTCTCGCACCGTCACCGTGGTGGGTTTATTCAGGCGTTCTCCAAATTTACCCCAAAAACTATTCAGCATCAACTTGGCAGTGGCCTTGCGCCCGGGATTTTTGGCGATGCTGGGAATGTCCAGGCGGATCCCCTCTCGCTCCTCGTACCTGAGAAGGTAGTCCCGGCGTTGTTCTAGGGTCTGACACCACGAAGGCCAACCAGCCGATTCTTGCTTGATTTTCAGCCAGGTATTGACGTAATCGGCAAAAAGACCCGTCCGACGCTGCTGGGGAGGAAAATGCCAGACTTCATGGATGCGATGGATAGTGTACCCCAGGGCCACAGCTTGGACCAACTCGGGCGTGCACCAGGTCCCGCGCAGCATCCGATCAGCATCCGAATGATGGCAGTCATGGGTGCGATCCAGCATGGGTTTGGCCTGTTCTTCCTGGACACAGCTGCGACAGAGTGGAAAGGTGAGTTTCTGACCACTACGGACGGGTAACACGGGATGAAACAGACGGGCGGGGGGGAAGAATGTCCACCACCGCCAGACCAAAATAGGAGTGGATCGATTGATCGTCAGGCTGAGTGATGATCTGCGGGTGACCGATGGGGTAGGTACAGTACTTGTTGACCCAGGGATACAAAGACGTGACGTCCACATAACGTATCTCCTCTCCCTCTCCAGCCACCGCATGCAAGGCCACAGCACCGGTACGACCCCCAAAAAAGGCATCGCGGGGTTCCAAAGGCGGGACCAGATCAAACGAGCGCAAAAAACGCTGGACAGTCTCGTCCGCGGCCACTAGACGATCCCATTCGCATTCCCACAGTTCCATCACAGTGTAACCGGCTCGAAGCAAGGTCAGACGTTTATCCAGCGTGGCCCGGTACAATTCCTCCGCAATGCGATCGGGTACAGCATAATGCTTAGCGCCCCTGTTGTGATAACAACGGCGACAGCCATGGTAGAGGCAGCCGTGAAATTCGTAGACGGTGCGGGTGGAAGGATCGTACCCGTCCACAAAATGCGAGTTCATCCCAACCCAGACAGACTGTTCACCCCCGTTGCGGACATGTCGGATCCTGTCGGCACTGGCTCCCTCCTTGGGTAGTAGCTGTTCCCGATAATACAACCACTGCAAGGCCTTGAGGGATTGATTCACGTTGGCCCCTCGCCAACCACGCAAGGGTTCGACGGCGATGGTATCGGGTGGTAGGTGATGCTGGCGCCAATACCGGTTACAAGCACTGGCAATGGTCATGCATTTGGCCATGAGATTGAATCCCGCCTGGCGTTCAAATTCTTGCTGAAAGGCTTGACAGCCCGCTTTCAACAAAGCCACATCCGATTGACAGTACTCCACCATCTCTCGGTGAAAATCAAACACGACATTCCGACGGACTTGGTCGCTATGCCAACGTTCCAGTTCCTGTTTCTTTTTCTCCATCATACCCTCGGGATCGTAAAATTCCAAATCAGGGATTCGGCCCACATACTGCTGATGGTCAGGGGTGTTAAACAAATGAGGAAAAAACCCCTTTTTCAGTTCCGTCAGGTTGAACGTGCTGGAAAACGAGGCCAGAGGCATGGGCAAGAAACACAACGAGTCGATGAATTTGATGGGTCCGCTGCGGAACGACAGGACTTTGGCGCCTACCGTCAATTGTTCCGTGACTTCCCGCTGCTGCTGGTACCGTTCATGAAGGATGAACATGCCATCGAAACCCTTCAGATTATGAAACACTACCAGAATCTCCTGTTCCTGATCCCGTTGGCCCGGGACAACCACCAGAGTATCCAATGCTTGCAGGAATTGCAGGGTACAATCCTCCCCGTCCAACACATGAATCGTGTTTTCTTCAGCCGACGAATAACATAACAAATTGGCCACAAACACACCTTCGGCATTCTGCATGGCCTCAAAATCAGCATAGACGAACAATGGAGGAGGAGGCGGAGGGGGTGGCGCCTCCATGCTACCTCCCCCCTCTTCCTCCTCCTCCTCCTCTACCACAGGCTGGATGTAACACTTGTGATCTTGGATGGAGACCCACTGGTGACACACGGGACATTTGGCGTAACCGCACCGATGGCGTTTACCGGGCACCACCGTATACCGGGCTTGACACTTGAGACACGTTTTGATGGTTTGACACTGCTGACTCGTCCGATGATACTGTTGGCAACGAGGACCGTAAAACGTACAATGACAGGTCGGGCAATAGGCGGTGGGTTGGGTCCCGCGCACGTAATCCTCACAACCGAAGCGCCCACAGGCAGAACAACGTTTTCCTTGACAAGCATGATTCTTTCGGTCATTGGTGTTGAACCCCCGTTCACAGTCCACGCAATAATAGGAAAAAATCAAAAAGAAAGGCTTCATCCGGGTCATCACCAAGAGTTGATACTGGGCACCCAACGCCTGTTGGAATTGACGCAGTTCCGGTAAACCACAGGGACCCTCGTCCACGCCGGCTTGCTGATGGAGAGCCTGGGCTTGACGTTGCTGCACGGGCCGCCCACGCTTTAAATTATCCCAGTCACGAAAACCATCCACGCCCTGATCTTTATGGCAGTGCGCTCGCATGGTGACGATAGCCCGAGCACAGCACAAACGATCCTTGTTCTTGATGGGAACGATGCATTGTTTCTTCTTGTTTTCTCGGTCCAGGCATAGACGGCCAGGATTGCATTTCTTGCCGCGGCCTGAACCCGAGCCTGGCATAGAGACAAACACCACATCCACCTGAAACCCACGCGTGGGATTAAACGATTCATTACTATTCAATTTACCCGCTAATTGAGCCAACAGTTCATCCAAACGAGCCGTCCGTTGTAAAAACTCGCCCACGGTGAAATTGGCCGATTGGTACGCATGCGTGAATCCATGGGCTGTGATGGCAAAATTGACGAAATGATGGGCAGGTCGGTGCTGGTGTTCCAATTCCCTATCGATGGCTTGATGCAAGGCTTCGGTCAAAGCCAGTCCCACATCATCGCCATCCACCGGTTCCCGCAATTGACGTAACTGAGCATGGAATTGCGCCCGCTCGACCACATCACGCCAGCGGCGTCGTCGGCCAATAGGTTGCATGTGAAATTCAAACAAAGGGCCACGCCTGGCGGGGCCTCCACCTAATTGGGCCCAACGATCGTACGCGCGAGCCAACAGAGCGTCTTCCCCGTCCTCTTCATCACTAAAATGGTAAAACAGGTCCCGATCGTCCATGACACTCTGGACCAGCCTGCAGGCGAATTTGAATCGTTCCGCGCTAGCGTCGGACCTTTATAGCCCAAACCACGTGATGCGTCAAGCACGGGATTGGTCGAGCAGACCTCATGTGAGAGGATCATGCATCAGGTGATGGCTCACCTGAGGGGATCACGCATCAGGTGATACCTCACCTGAGGGGTTTGATTGGTCGAGCGGACCTCACGTGAGTGGATCACGCATCAGGTGATGCCTCACCTGAGGGATTTGATGGACAAGAGGAAGATCAGGGGTGGTCCCCCCCATGGGTACAAAAGACTCCATCTCCGCCATTCCTGGACCGAGCGCGCTGATTGGTTCAGACATTTATTACATATAGCCGAACGCGCCAGCATTTGAAATCAAAACGCAGCATGCCCAACAAAGATCCGGAGATTGCCAGGCAATTAAAACACGAGTGGTACATGAAAAACAGGGACCACATATTACGATACAAGCGTGCAAGACGGGCCGCCATTAAGGCAGCCCAACCCCCGAAACCTCCACGTCCACCACCCACAGCAGAGGAGCGAGCCAAAAGCAAGGAGCAGAACCGCAAAGCCTGCCAGAAATACCGAGCCAAGAACCTCGTCCGAGTCAGGACAGTCAATCGTATCTACTACCACCACAACCGGGACAAGATTGTCCAGCAGCAACGGGACCGGCGTGCCCTAGCCAAACAGGTGAAGCAAAACCCGTTTCGAAAGTTACGTGCCTTGGCTCAAGTGTGCGAGGAGCGATGGCAGGAGCTGACAAGGAGGCCAAAAAACAGGAATATCAGAAACGGTACCGGGACCAACACCATGAAAGACTCAAAGCCCTCAATCGCCAACGCTACCAAGCCCGCATAAAGCGCCTGAAAACCAGCGGGAAATACGAGACCTTCAAAGCCAAGAAAGCCGTGAAAGGGTTGAAACGGTACTGGGGCATGACCGAGGAAGCCCGAGAGGAACAGAAACGGAAAAATCTCCTCTGCCAAAAAAACTGGAAGGCCAAAAAGATTGCAGAAGGCACTTACGAAGAGTACCGGGCCCAACTCAATGCCCGTCGGAGGGCTCAATCCGCGGCCAAACGACGAGCCATGGGCTCCGAGGCTTACCATGCTTTGCAGCATGAACGTTATATGAAACGGCGCCATCGCGAACAAGCGAAAAAAAAAGAGCAAGCGTTCGCGACGGAGGTGGGACCCCATTTGGCCCAACCGTTCCCGTTACAATGGTTGCCACTGGAGTGGGTAGAGGAGAAGGAGGGAGAAGGTAGCATGGCGGCGCCACTCCCCGGTCCCGAGGTCCGAGACTGTTGTCGACAAATGATGGATGTAGTGTGAAAAAAAATGAGTAAAGTCTGTTTTGTGAGAATAACAACCTCTTGTTTATTGCGTCATTTTAATGTTTACATGCCCAACCTGAGTTTGGTTTTCATAATATTTTTAACAATACGTTCCGTCATGGTTTTGCGGCCAGGTAGTTTATCAATCTTGGCAATCATCTTGCGATCGGCCACCCATTTATCCTTCAAGTCCTTGGCGCGGTCATAATCCATGTCATGGGCTTTGGCAATCCTGTCCAACCGGTTGATGCCTGGATCCCCGCGGGCCAGTCGTTTTTTCAAATGCGTCCCAGGTCCCATGTACTGATAACCGGGCCAATGAAATTCCATGCCCGTCTTGTTTAATAACTTTTGAACATCAAATAATTTGCCCCCGCGTTGGGATCGTCGCCGCTGCCGCTGCCGCCGCCGCGTCCGTCGGGAGGGGGCACTTCGTGGGCATTGCCTGCGTCTCATTTCCACTCTTTCCAACCCTCAAAGACCTTTTGCAAACTCTTTTTAGCCACGCGTTTGCCCTGCGTTTTGAGAGCGTCCCCCGTCTTCTTTCTGATCCTGCGGCTAATGGATTTCTTGAGGGTATCGCTTCGTTCTTTGGGTGTCTCCCAAGGTTCTTGACCAATGGTACCCGAAAAAGGTAGCTCTTGGGCCAACTCGGCTGAACTCACTTGGGGAGTGAACTTCAGTTTCTTTTTGGCACTCGGAGTCAACTGGGGCTTGGGTGGAACGGGTGGTTTTCTGCCGGACGTGGAGGGAGCACTGCGTTTTATACCCTGGGCGGTCTTGACCAATTGCGTCAACCAGGCATGGACGGGTCCAGCATCAAAATCATCCTCCCCCGCTGGCGTGGCGGGAGCACCGGGACCACCCACACCACCGACGGGGGCACCAAACGGTTGACGGACCTTTTTGGTCCAATGGCGTAATTGCCGTCCCACGGCTTTGAGTTGAGGGCGTTTCCAAGCGTCGGGGAGACTCTCGTTGACCAACAGCATGTGTTGTTTGGCCGCCAAATCCGCGGCCTTGGTCAAACGAGTGTCTTCCACTAAATCTTGTTTGTACTTGTCTCGTAATTGTAAAAACGCGGTGGCATTGTCCACGGGCGTGCTCACCATCTCGGGTTCCATGGTCTCCCCTCAAATGCTGGACAGGACTACTGCAGGCAACGTTTATAACATCGGTGTAACTCGGACCACAGGCTGCCTCCTTTTTGGGCCATCATGATGGCTCGTCGACGTTTGACCGAATGGGCGGGTTTGGCCATGGCTCGTAAACTCTGGGCATGCGGCTTCAACAAGGTGATGGTCTGACGGGACCGGGGCACGGTGCCGCGGAGCGTGTTCATCACTAATTCACTGACAGCATTGATTTGATCGGCATTGGCCATGCGCAGCAATTCCTGACGTTTATGATGATTGGCTTCGCGTAAGACGCTCTTCAGAAACGGCGCTTGACGTTCCAGGCGCCAGTCCATGATGTGTCTTGAGTTCAGACAGGGACCAGGGTCTATTTATGGTAAAAATGGCCCCACACCGGCCACACAATTCGCCATGAAAATGGGTCTGCATCTGAGTTCGACAGCGTTGACACAACACCTCGTCATACCGGTCATCCCAATCCAAAGCAAACGTCACGGCTTTTCTTTTTTTGGGGGTGTGGGGTTGGGAAGGGCGATACACCACTTCAACGTCGACGTTTTCGTTTGTACTTCGCCAACACCCAAGGCGAGAGAGACGCCGCCATAACCGGAAACACCCCTCCACGTTGCAATCCACGCCTCCGTCGTCGTTTTCTCGGGACATAGCGATGTCGGCGACCGTTGGGGCCACGCACCATTGTCTAACTGAATCCTATCGTAACCAGGGTCTTTTTTATACACTTTTTCACATGATGGTACAATTAAACGATTCTCCTGCATAACGTTTGCGTTTGCCAGAGGCCACGTCCCGCCGGCGTTTTTCAGCAATTTTGATGGCATTCTTGGTCAGAGGTCCTTCTAAGGCTTTGGTGATGCCATAGCCCGCTTTGCCGATCCCCAAAATGAGACCCGGCGCGACACCCCCTATTTGTCCAGAGGGTCGACGCTGCCGTCGGCGTCGTCGTTTAGCGGGTGGAGTACGTCTGGAAGCCGCCACTCGTCGGCGTTTGCGTCTGGGAGCCATGCTGGTGTGTGTGCCTCTCCGTGGGTCGCGTCTGGGTTTTTATACCCTGCCTCTAACGCGTCTTGCACGGCCTCGCGCACGGCCACGGCCGCGGGGCGCGCCTCTACGTGGGGGTGATGGGGGTGGACTTGGACTGGACGTACGAGTAGAGGTGCGACGCACCGACGGGCGCCCTCCTTCTTCGTACACGGTAGTCACTGTATTGGTATGCGTGATATTGCGAATACGCCGTCCTCGAGAACGTTGTTGAGCGTCTTCATTTAACAAATCCAATCGGCGCCGTAATCCTCGCCGGCGATCCTCGTCATCGGACGGGGGAGGGGACGGAGACGAAGGTGGAGAAGGAGTTCGGGGACGACGGCGTGGTCGTTTGTAAGCCACGGTCGGACGGCTTCCGGGGGTAGGCGCTGTCCTGGTGGTCGTGGTGGTGGACGTGCCCACCCCAATCCGTCGCCCTGCCGAGATGATTCGGCGAGCAGCAGCAGCAGCAGCAGCAGCAGTCGTGGGAACAGTGGTGGTAGCGGTCACTGGTCGGGTTCGGGTGGAGGTGGTGACGGGTCGTGGTCGTCTGGGTGGTGCTGGTGGGGCCGTGGTTAGAGTGGTCGGGGCAGGTGCGGTGCCCACCCCTGCTACGGGTGGGACACTCAACACGTTCATAGCACTGTCCACATCGATGGGGAAGGAAAGATTAAACTCGTCAATCTCCTGGTTCAAACGGGTAGGATCCACCGGCCCCGTCAACTCAGCCACTAAATCCGTCAAACGAGTATCCAAAGGGGGTGGGGATGAGGCTGTACCCACGCCGGCCGGTGAAAGGGTGGGGGTCTCTATGCGGGCTGATCACTCAGTGCGTTGTCCGCCTTCGCTTTGCCGACGTTGACGGGCGCGTTCTCGTAGCAGCACGTTTTCGAACGGCAGGGACATCCACGGGCAACGTATGCACTTGCGCTTTACCCTCTCAGGGCGTTAAATGACTCCACAGACGATAGCGATCATCCGACGCGGGGTGCACATCCAACATCAAATACCCAAAGGGACGAGAGGTGACGCGTTTAAATAGCCGTAAGACTTGACGCCAACGGTCCGGAAAGGCTTGCAATAAAATAGTCCGTATGCCCGTTTGATCCCGTGGGTTTTTGAAGGCCACGATATAGTGGGCATTGCGATTAATGGTCTTGGAAAACTTGCCGGGAGGAAATAAATCTTGCGTCAAGTACAAGACGGTGATATTGCGATGATGAGAATCTTTGGTGAATAAATCCAACACGCATTTATCTTGTCCCCCTTCTTCCATCAAATCGTCCAACACCAAGACCCCGCCTCGGGTGGCGCCAAACCATTTGGTCAAATGACCAGGGTCCGGTAATCCACGATGAAATTGGATCCCATCCTTTTTTTGCATGCGGTCGAACCTGGGTTGCCATCGATCGTAGACATACACTATCTTCTTGGGTTTGACTTGAAACACATTCAGGTACCGCAACCATTGTTCCACCAACTCGCTCTTGCCACTGCCCGACGGGCCCGCCACAATCACTCTACTGGGTTGACGGATCATCGTTTTAACGACGCCACGGACGGTGCGTGTAATGACCTGTGGCGCCTTTGGCTCCCATTCGTTTACACCGTTTGTCGCGTCCCAATTTATAACCAATCTTGGCCGCTTTGGCCAAGACGCTCATGATACCTCGTCCGTTTTGACGATGGCGCCATCGTCGTCGACGTCTTGGTGGGGGTCTGCGTCGTCTGGGCATGACCAGTAAGTCCGGTACAACCGAGGAGAGGCCGACTGAATGAGTTGTTCCATCGACTCCCTTAAATACGTTTCACCCATGGTGTCCATGTACCGTTTGAGCGACGTCCAGTCTCCGTCTTGCGCCAGTTGGCGCGTCCACATCCAATGATACCCATCCCACTGATCAATCGCTTGCACCGTTTGCACCCGTTCGATGGGATGGAGGAACCAATACAACGTTTCTTCCAAAAGAAAGGCCTCGACCACTCGCTGCACATCCCCGCACGTAATCATGTTGACAATGAATGCCCTGGCCCAGGGAACGGGTCATTTTTATACAAACACACACACACAGTGTCCATCGACATGGTTTTTTTATTTTTATTAACATGAACATTCATGACAAGTGATAAAAGCCTGGCGGCTGACATTGCTCTGTCCGCCTGGTCGGGCGTCCACTTCATCGCGTAACTCGCGCTTAATGACACGTTTCAACTCTTCGGCCACTTTATGATCATTCAACACTAAATTGCCGGAACTCCAACGTCCCAAAAACTCCTGATAGGACTGTCCTTGCGCTCGGGCTTACAAGAAAAATAAAGCATAATGTCCACACGTTTGACTGTCCAGGGCTTGGATGGTCATGTCACTGCGGGTCAAGTACTTCCATTGACTCCACCACTGGTGCAAATCGGGGTGGGTGTAGACGTGCAGGGGCAGCCCATAACTGTCAAAGATTTCACACTGGTTCTTTTCTGTCCATAGTCCCAACCAATGTTGTCCGGGTTCTCCGGCGGGATCGGTGTTGACAATGTAGGCCGCTCGGACGGTTTTGGTGGGAGAGCGGGGTAGCTGATCGGCGGGGTACACGCCCTGGAACACGCGTCGTAATTGAGGATCCTCCCAGGCCAAGGCTCGTAACACCGTATCGCTCAGCGCCACAAACTCCATCCCCGGTTGGCGTCTTTTGCTTTTCTGACCTGTTCACCCGTTGATGTTGTACTTTATACCTCCTAGTTTGTTGATCGCGTACACGTTTTCGTATTCGCTCCACACCAACACGGTGATATTGTGACCGACGGCGGCATTGAAATCGATCACCAGACGCACATTGCCCGATTGACGGGGGTTGCGATACTGGGGGTCATCGGCTTTGCCACTGGGCACATTGTTGAACATGAACAAGGTGCAATTCTTGTCTTGTCCCCAATCGCTGGGTAACAGCATGGGAATCTTGTCTTCATTGTAAGCCCCCATGGCACTGAGGAACCGATCGTACCCCAGCAGGTCTTGATAATCTTCATCCCCTATCAATTCCAGGGTTCTGTACGGGTATTCTTCTCCCTCCAAACTCTGTCGTATCTGGGTGACGCCAAACTTTTGGAAGGCAAAGGGGTTTCTTTGCAGGCTGCCATTGAAGGCATCCGAGTGCAACAACCCCACTATCACTCGATCGGGGAAGCGGCCCACAAACACATTGTCCTGTTCCCACTGGGTGGTTCGACCATCAAAGGAAAAGGTGCGAATTTCACTGCGAACCACAGGGTAGCGCACGCGGTACGGGGTTATCGGCCAACTGTCTTTCTTTTTGCAGTCTGACATAGACACTGGCATTCAAGGTCACTTTTCTCATCAGCAAGGTGACTTTGATGTCCTCATTATGGATGGCAGGAAATTTCTTGGCGTTCAACGTCCCTTTGTTGGGAGTGCCCATCAAGTACACGCGGTTGGGGTTGAGGAACAATTCAAAGTCCAACTGGATACCAGGCACCAAACATTTACCCGTCTTGAGGGGTGGCAAATGGGGTCGAATGATGAAGGTGTGCCAATGCTGTTCCAGCAACCGGGCCGTCAAGGCTCGCAGTTCTGTATTGCCACTCCAATCCGCGCACGTGGGGACATCGGAATTGGCTCCTGTCGCTCCCATGATGGGGATCACATTGAGTTGATTGACCCAACCTTGCGGCACCAACTTGGTGGCTCCTTCTTGTCGATTGTAATTCAGGAGGTTTCTAGGTAGGCTTTGTAATGGTACGTGTTGGTCTGTTCGGTCAACAGCACTCCATTCGCGCTCATGGTGATGCTTCGAAAGATGGTGTGGGCAAAATTGTTGACGCAATAGGTGTTTCTGGTATTGTTGGCGTCGGAGTTGGCCAGATTGGCTTGCAAACCTTCATACCCAGCGGCCGGGTCGGTCAGACGCACCTTGACTTGAAACCTCAGTTCGTTCAGATCATAGTAATCGTCCGATGCTGGGATGGAAAACGTGATGGGTTGGGTGCCCGTCAGGGCGGGTTGAAACGCCACCTCTCGGGAGGCTTCATAGCGATAATCCACATCGGGTACATCAAACAAATTGAGCGACATGGTGATGGTCGCAGACCTTGTCCACGCTATGCGAGCCTGTTCATCGGCGCCTTCTTTTTATAGGTTTTCGCCGACGACGACGACGGGCCATCCAGGGTTTGACGCCCCTGGGCCAAATGTCTTGCAAACGGGAGGACATGTTGACTAAGGGATAGCGGGAGGTCATGGACTTGCCAAAGAGGGTGCCTCCCACTTGATACGGCGAGATGAACCGTCCCGGGGCCCGTTGACGTCGCACGCGATTTTGGGTCTTGAGAAATCCTCCGATGCGCACCATGGTTCGTTTTTACCAACTAAAGATATCCCGTACACGTTTCTTGGCTCTTTTATAGGTATTCTTGGCTTGGTTTTTACCGACGGCCCAGGCCAGGGCGGGCGCTTTGCGTTTTAACCCTTGTTGGACTTGCGGTCCTCGGGTCGATAGGGTGTCGGCCAAACTCCGTCCGGCTTTGATATCTTGCAGGCCCGCTTGGGCTTGCTGTAAAATCATGGGCCCGGCGATTTTGATCAATTCTTCGGCCAAGGCTCCCCCATCTTGTTTCCGGGTGACCACGGGCGTGTGGTAGCGCGTTAAACTCCCTCCTCGCATCCTGTCGGTGGGTGTGTATGGGTCTCCCAGGGGATGCGTCTGGTTTTTATAGCTGTTTGAGACCGATCGTCACGATGGTTTTGCCCGGGGGCAGGACGGTGAGACTCCCACCTGGATTGGACACTTCCACTTCTAGGATATCCAATTGATTGCCTCGGACTTTGATCCATTGTTGATGCAGGGGTTCCACCATACTTCGCCCATCGCCCGTTCTTGTTAATTGCACTTCGCGCAACAGGGGAAACTTGCCACTCCCCACCACCGTGGATTGGACCACATCCGAATACACCATCACTGTGCGTCGGGTCGTCCCCACAATTTTCTCAAAGGCGGCATCCATATTGTTGAACTGCCATTCCACCAACAGCGATAGATACAATCGCTTGTTTTTCACCATGAATAATTGATCCATCACGTCACTCGTCAAATCCGCGGGTTGCTGTGCCACATAATGCTCTCCCATCCAGTCGTTGACGGATCGATTGGAGGGATCTGAGGGAGTTGTTCTGGTGTTGTACGGGGTGGTGGGGAGGGTGAATTGCAGATTGGGTCCTAAGCGGTACCCACTCCAATCTTTCGGTTGCTCCACTAACCCAAACTTTTCGGCCACACCCAAGTCGATGGAAAAGTCTGTCAGGGCTTTGGTTTTGGCTAGGTTCATCAACTCTCCTTTGGGGATAGCATGCAAAATCAGGGCATCGTCTTTCCAGCTCAGGGTGGGCATCCAGTTCTTTTTGACACTGACCACGGGTCTTTCATCGGCATCAAAGGTCAAAGCATTTTCTTGTTCATTCACCAGTTTGGTCATGACTTTTTTGTGGACTTCTTGCATCACCCTTTTCCAAAATCGGCTGCCAGATGTGACGGATTGATTGGCATTCATGATATCTTCTAATTCGATGATATAGTAGTCTGTCTTGAAACTGACGCGACGATACCTATCTATGACATATTTGCGGGTGGTATACGTCACATTGAATCGGATGACCTGGGTATGAGGATCCGAGGCGATCACGCCATTGCTCTGTCCATGGTCAGGCACGGACAAGGACAACAACGAAGCATGCCATCGATCCCCTGCCAACGTCGTGCGTTCGGGCAAACGCACTTTGAAGCTGTTGTTGGTGTTGTTGGGTTGCTGATCAACGTGATGCGCTGTATCTCGCTCATGATGCTGAGGAGGAGGATGACCGTCTGGGGATGGTGGGGGGCCTTTTATAGCCACTGGTCCACTTTCTGTTTGCTGCGTGGGACACGTCCCACCAACGAATGGAAGGTCGACTGTTTGGGATGAAAACACACTTGCTGGGCAATGTTGGGAAAGGCCTGCGCCAATTCCAACAGGGTCAAGCAGGTTTTTTGTTTTTTGGCGGGTGTCTTCTTCTTCTTGCGCATAGGCGGATGACGCGTGGCGCGTCGACGTTGTTTCTTTTTCTGGGCCAAGGCTCCCCGTTGACGGGCATACTCTTCCGCCTTATGATAGGTATTGGCGTACGCCCATTGTTTTTTGGTGGGACTCGCCAATTTTTCCCACCACTCTAATTGTCTGTTCTTTCTTTGGTCGGCGGCTTTCTGGGTGATGAATTTCATAATCTCGGCGTCTGTGGTGGGCGTGGGCGTGTAACTCTTCCGGGGTCGACGGGCTTCGGCCTGTATTTCGTCCAACCAGCTGACTTTTTTCTTACGGGGCGTTTTTGGTTTGACGCGCACCATGTCTGGGTTGAGCGGGGATCCAACTGTCGTACTTGGAGGGCCACCCTTTCCACCGCACCAACACCTGACCTCTTTTCCGTTTCAAGACTTTTTCCACTCGGAATAGGGAATCGTCCGATACTTGGACTTTTTGCACATCGGGTTCGTAAAACGTGCCTTTTATAGGCGTCCCATCCCATTCGCTCAATCGATAGGTGACCACCGGGCGCCGACGGACGTGGGTCACCACAAACACTTCTTCCGTCCAGCCTGGTAAATACCCTTTTTTGAAGGGTCGATGTTTCTTGTTGAGACGCACGCGATCTCCCACCTGACATTTGGGGGGTGGGGTCTTTTGATCCAGTCGTGGACCATAGAGTCTGTCCCAGACCTCCGGGACGGATTGGGCCGTGACTTGGTGCGGAGCCATCCCAATACTCCGATGATAGGCTTGATTGTACGTGTCAATCAACGGTTGTAACGCGTCCACGTACCTCAACGTATTGTGGGCGGTGAAGTAGCGGTACATGCGCTGTTTCAAGGTACGATGCCATCGCTCCACCACGGAGGCTTTGCTATCCCCATACGTCGAAAAATGATGCGTGCCGTGTTTCTTGAACCAGGCTTGGACCCCCGCATTATAAAATTCTTTGCCTTGATCCGTTTGGACGCGGAGGGGCCAACGCGGGGAGGCCTGACGGCGAATGGCCTCTAACCCTTTGATCATGTTCTGACTGCTTTTCGATTGGATGGGGACGGCCCAGGCATACTTGGACAGGACATCAATGACGGTCAACAGATATTTGTTCCCCTTATTCCATCGACTGAGTTTTTGCATGTCCACCAAATCCATCTGCCATTGTTCGTCTCGGTCAAACACCAAGGTGGGGGTGGTGGGAAACCGAGTCCGTCGCGGTTTGTGCAGCGTATAACTCAACACTGATTGGAGCACCCGTTGCGCTTGCGGGGTTTTCAATTTATGGGCCTGGGCAAAGGGTTTCACCCCACCCAAAGCCCCGGGTTCATGGGGATCCTCATAAGCCCGGGGCAACGACATCACAAGACTGACACCAGCTGGGTTCATTTCATTCTCTTTAATAGATTTTTTTTGTTACACTCATGTCAAAACAAGACCATACTGCCATACGTTTTATGCATAAGGGACCTCCTCTCCATCTCTCGCTCTTGGGCTTGGGCCGATCTCGCAAACTGAGCTAACCAGGGATCCTTCGTTTTGGGGGGTGCTTTGTCTACTACTGGGTGCTGGGTTTGGGTCCTCCAAAGGCGTGGGGGGCAGGGGACATTGCCCATAGGTGTTTCCTTGACCCATCGTCTCAGGGTGGGTTGGGCGTGCTCTCGGGGCTGCCACAGGGGGCCATGTAACCACTGAAAGTACCCACAGGGTGGTTGCGTTCGGTTAAACTGGCCACAGCTGAAAAAGACCTTTTGGAAATTCTTGGCCGTGCGACTCAATTTCATCTTGGGGGTGAATCCACATTGGCAGGTCAGCGAACCTTGTTTCAATTTGGCTCGCATTTGGGGATGGGTCTCATCGTTCAGTTTCTCCAGGATGACCTGTCGAGTGTCTTCGAAGAAATACACCGGACAACCCTGTTGGGGACACTTGTACCTCAACTGTCCAAATTCCGCGTCGGGGTTCAGGCAATGAATGTATTGATGGGGATGAAACGGGCAGGTCTGGTACAACAGGTCATTCAGGTTGGTCTCCATGGTGTCCAGGTCTTCGCGCGACGGATCTTCGCCCACCCCTTCTTCTTCTTCATAGTCTTTGAGCGTCTGGGGTGTTGGCTCTTGGTGGATGTTGTCTACCCCCTCCAACAAGGCTTCGATGGAATGGTAGACTGGCGTCGAGGGGGGAATCAGATGACCATACTGCCGTTCCAACCATTCTTCCGTCACTGGCATGTCCACTTGGTTATGCACGTCTTGATCATACACGGCCAACAACTTTTAAAAACGGGGTGACCTGGCAGGTTTTTCTTGCACCGTTTCTTCGGTGGGGGGCGTCAGAGGCTCGCTGACTGGTTTCACCCACTCTTGGGCTTTCTCTGCTTCTTCTTTCTTCTTCTTGCCACAAACTCGACGTCGTTTGCGTCCCGAAGGCACGGCAGCAGGTTGAGTGGCTTGACGTTCCATGGCTGGCTGTGTACTTTTTACTTGACTCTGCCGTTTCTTTTATACTCTCCCGACCCGTCTCTCCACCAATCACAAGCGAGTGGCGTGAGAATGTCTCCACCAATCACGGTGGTGGGGCATGAGGTCATCCCTCACGTGAGAGTGGTGTGATGCTCTCTTCCACCAATCACGGCAGTGGGGCATGAGGTCATTCCCTCACGTGAGAGTGGTGTGATGCTCTCTTCCACCAATCACGGTCCGGCTGCTGTGGTATAAGAAAGCGAGACGCTGAGTCCACTTTCATTCTGTTGGGACCACTACAGACCATGCCCTTGACCATTTACACGAGAGGTACCGACGGCGTGGACACGCATGTGGAACATTTATGTCACAAGTATCAACAAACCTGTGTGGTGCTCATTCCACCCTGTCACCCTCGTGCCAAGGTCCTCTCACCTTTATCTCAGCCTCAATTGGATGCGGCTATGACCACGGTGACGGGCGCCGCCTTTCGATTGCAACGCCATGTGCAGAGTCCCATCACCCTTCAGTATATACAGCGCAACTATCACGTGATCAAGGATGCTTCCTTAGTCTTGGCGTTGGGCTATTTTGATGGCCTTCGCAAGCACGTGTTGGGAGAAACAGGGTGGACGGTGGTGATGGCTCAGATGTTACGCAAACCCCTCTATGTGTTTGATGTGGAGATGGAACAATGGTATTGGTGGGATCCCTCATTAGAGAACTATCAACCCTGTGAAGGCATGACCGAGACCCCAATATGCAATCCCACCCTCCAAGACCGCACCGCCATTGTCGGAACCCGAGGACAAGCGTCTGTGATTTATCCCACTTTGGACAATTTATTCAAACAATATTCACAAGCAGTGTAATACATGTTTAATAAACACCATTTTTATTTTTACTCTACATTGATAACCATGACGTCTAAACGTTGCATGTAAAATAAAATGTCGTACACCCGATTGAGTCTGTCCATCACTTTCTTCACGGTGTTGTACCGTCGAGCTGGGCGGCCAATCATGACAGGATGCATGCCCACTGGTAGTTGACTCGTCTCAGCAGATAAGAACATGCGAATGGTATGGGCCACGCCTTCATTGAGTAGTAGGTCCAGGTCAGTGGGTGTCCGGGCCAGCGCAACCATCATGCCAATCTGCCATCAATAGAATACACATAGGGATGAGTTCATGTATCCAAACAACCCACCCAAAGAAAAAAACTAGGGTCCATGCACTTACCGATAAGCGATGGTCAAACAGGCGGTGACAGTGGTGGCAGTGGTTCTGACGGCGCACCCCATGTCGCACCACCACCTGATTCCATCTTCGATCCTCCCCCAGGTTTTGTGGGAAGCCTGTCGTCTCGCACTTCGGCAGCAGTCGTAACTCCCGGTTCACTTTGCGCCGCTTGTCATTGGTGACAAAGCACTCGGCCAGGTACACAATAAAGACTTGAATTTCAATCGGAAGCACACGGCCAAACGGCTTGTTTTGAGGATCTACTAACCCTTGAATTTTCATGCTGTCGAGTCCAAGTGCGAATGAGACGCTCCGTGCGAGAGGGCCTTAAATATCTCCCCTCTGGACCAATCCCCTGCTCGCGCCAGGCTCTCTGAGATGGATGGATCCAAGTGTACCCATGGGGGGTACCCCCTAGAGTATCCTCTCGTCCACGTGATCTCTCTCGACCAATCACCATCGCGGATCGAGCTTGTAAAACACGGTGCGCCGCCTTGTTTTCTTCACACTTCACTGACCAGCCAAGCCGATCAGTATGGTTGAAACGTTGGAGAAGCTCGTGTTGTTGACTGTTCCTTTCCTTGTCCTGTTAGATCTATTGAAGAGTGTGTGGCATTTGCCCCTCAAGAAACCCTGCCTGCAGACCCTGTTTCGACGCGCCAAGACCGATGAGTTGACCCGTTTGGCCAAAACGCTCCCGTGGGAGGACCCCGTGGCCCGCGCCCTCGATTTCGAAGTGCATCGCCGGAAAATGGCTGGTAAGATGACGTCTTTTTCTTTCGGGCTATGTTTTTTCTTGTTTATTCATGTCCCCCTTTTTGAATTTTTTGGTAGGGGTCCGGGGCGACCTGCGGCGGCGCCGATGCTGGCTTTGGCCTACTAGCCATTATAGAGTGTGTACGACACCACGCCGGTGTAGATCGAGTTGGCTCAAGTATTATCGCTTTTAGCTGGGGTCCCTTACCCTTGTTTTTCTTTTTTGTAGTCGTATTTCCTCTCGTCTCTATTCGGCGTAATATGCTTTGGACCACTGGGATATACCGCTGTGCATGCCGACGTAGAATGGATTGGATCTCTCGTTGTTGGATCGATGGGTGTCCACTCCATTTTAATTTGTTTCGTTTTCCTAGACGTTGCCGCCGTTTTACAAGATAAGCCCATTTGCCATTTATTTCAATGGATTGCCCGTCCCACACTCAATGCCCTGTGTAATCATTGTGATCGTATCATGCATGGACAAACCATGGAGGATGTCATTTTCCAGCGGCCCCAACCCTCTTTAGACGAAGATGCCATTGTCAACTTTGTGAGGGGAGAGGAACCCTTGGGGGCCTGGGACGATTTAACTTTAAGATCTACTTTACGCATTAATCGCTATTTACGTTTTAATCCGCCAAACGACATACCTGATCTAGCCATTTTGGATTTATTTTAGGGACCCATCTCATTGTGAGCACCAACAGGGTTCATGCTTATTGGTGGTCGACCAGTCTTCACTTGTTATGCATCCGTTGTTTACGCAATTGCCGCCATGTTTCCAACCTAACCGTCGAGTGTTTTTATTGTACCCTTTTAGATGAATTAAACTATCCACGCCCTTAATTTTTTTTGTTTTTCAGACTGCCATTTTGTAATACGAGCCATCTATCTCCCTTCCCTTTTTCAGGCGCTAGGAGACAGTTAGTGAACATGGTAGTCATACCCATCGGTGCCGTCGGTTCTCCTACCCCCTTAGATTATGTGTGCAAACGCTGTTGGATGTATGTGCACACCACCCAATTGTTATGTAAACCCTGTTGGGGCTACTAGTATAAACAAGCCGTTTTTTTCAGGCACTAGAACATTGGTGGTCAGCAACGTGATCCGAGCACCCGGTGACATGACTTATCCGGGACCCTTACTATACGTGTGTACTCGGTGTTGGATCTATGTGCGATTCATCCGCCAGTTAAGTGAACCCTGTTGGGGCTGTCATCATTTACAAGCCATGGGCTTTGAATTGTAACCCAGGCCCCTCTTTTTTTTTTCAGACACGTATCATGTCCTCCACCGTCATAATCTCCGACGTCGCCACCCCAGTGGCAGACTATTTTTTCTTTGTAAAGATTGTTGGTTGCATATACGCCCTGTGCAATATCTATGTCAACCCTGTGGGGGGTGTGAATTGTTTAACCACATAGGTTTTGAATTGGCTCTTTTGTAAATTTTTGTTCGTTAGATACACATTGGATCTTGAGTCGTGTCACCATTCATCCGGGTCGGCCCATCCCAGGACACACGGTCCTTTGCGCCCGAGAAGGGTGGTACCTTCCAATGCTCCTGTTATTTCATTGGCCACGTCAAATTTCAATCATGCCGTTTCTTTATGTCCCTATCCTTTCTTCTTCTTAGACACTCGTTTGTTTATAAATTTTTTTTGATGAAGATCGTTTTTTTTGTAGACATGCATTGGATTGTCAATCGTATTAGGATTGTTCGGGGATGGCCCATCCCGGGGCAACTCTGTGTGGTCAGTCATAATGGTTATTGGAACAGTTTAAAAAACTCATTTTTGTAACAACCTTTCCAAATGATTTTTTAGTGACCCATTGGTTATTGGCCCTGGTAAAGATTCATCGAGGAAAACCCTTTCCGGGAAAGCTCTATCCACGTTATTAAACTTTTTTGTATATAACCAACACAAATCAAGGGCGTGACGTCGCTAGGGCGTCACACACGTCCCGCTTGTAATTAGGATGCTTGAAAAACATGACTTCGTTTATTAAAACACCAATGATTGTGTGATTTTATTGACTCGCGGGGGGAGTTTTGTCGCTAATCGATAGTGTCGCACTTTTTTGCAGACATTATCGTTGGCAATCCGTACCTCACATGTCTTCGTTGTAGACGCACCTACCCTTATTATTTTCACTTCAGGTGTCCTTTATGTGAATGGGATTTCTTCCAAGAACACGGCTACTTGATGCCTTAAACTATTTTTCCGATGATTATACTTGTAAATAGACCATTTTTCATGGGAGTGACGTCACTAGGGCGTCACACACGTCCCGGATGTATTTAGGATCGAGAGTTTGAAAAAACATGACTTTTTATGCACTTTACATGATGTGTGTGTGTTTTATTGACTGGCGGGGGTCTGGGGACCAGTGTCGCGGGGAAAGTTTGAACGTGCGTCGCGGGGAAAGTTTGTGCGTGCGTCGCGGGGAAAGATTGAGCGAGCTTCGCGGGGAAAGTTTGTACGTGCGTCGCGGGGAAAGATTGAACGTGCGTCGCGGGGAAAGTTTGTACGTGCGTCGCGGGGAAAGATTGAACGTGCGTCGCGGGGAAAGATTGAACGTGCGTCGTGGGGAAAGATTGAACGTGCGATTTGGGTTGTTTTAAGTTTACTGCGCTGTGATTGGTCGAAATGGGTCACGTGTCGAAATGATGACGAATATATGCAAATTAGGTCATGTGACCGCCTAAAACAATAGCTCTATTGTCTTTGCTGCTCTCTGATTGGTTAGGACCTAGTCTAGCCAGCATTACTACTTGAGACACATTCGACACACTGTCTTTCAATTACTGAGAAATATATATGCCAAGGTTTGCAATAACAGCAACAACAATATCAATGTGGTTGGAGCACTAGAGCAATTCCCAGAGACCTTTATTAGCCTGTGAACTACGGTGGCGTAGTGGGATAGCACTCGCTTTCCAGGTGAATGTGACCCGAGGCCTTTGTGCCGGGGTTGGGGTAAAGTTTGTATGTTCTTAAACATCATCGCCAACCATGGTGAAACATTTCGGGCAATGAAAAAACATGGCGGCTACCTTGGTCAACTTGTTGCCGGGGCCCACTGTATACATGTATTCGAAAAGGCGATACGTCTACCATCATCGTCAGATTCATGAAAACACAAAAGAAGAAAAAAGCGAGCTGGCAAAAGAATGGGTGACATTTAGCGGTAGAAGAGAGAGTTCGCGCACGTGACTTCGCCGGTAACAAGTAACGAGAAAACCTTGCACCCCTTATATCTTGCACGGAATAGATTATATTTAACAATTAGTCGCCGAAGGTGACGTGAATATCGGCGAATAGT
>JBBMOI010000007.1:27665000-27722500 GCA_038088405.1 Porites divaricata
TTGTTTCAATAAAGCAAATGAACACTATTCCTTCATTATCTTCAGTTTCAGTTAAAAAAAAAAAAAACTGCGTCAAAAATAAATAAACGCGTAATGCGAAGTTATTTGTTATATTTCAACAACGAGTGACGAGTCAAGCAAACTCGTTGAAAATTTACGACATTTGCATATTATAACAGAGTTAATCCCAAACTTAGATCACTATTCTGTTCATGTGTGTCCTTCAGCAGCATAATGAAAATATATAAAACTGTTTTATTGAGGCCTTGAACTGCTGTTTAAAAAGTAAAAACTAAAATCCAAGCGCTTTTATTGGCCCTTTGTCTAGAGACACTCCATCATTAGAGCTTTTTATTATATTCTCGGCTTGCACTGTCACGCAATGAAAAATAAAAATGCAAACCATTCAATACAGAAGGACTAGAATCTGGGAAATGAAAGAAGATAAATATACAAAAACCCTTGCCAAGAATCGTATCAGGTCTGTGAAGTATTTCAAATGCGAGATATTGGGAAAAACGGTTTACCAAAATTTATAAAGCTTTGTATGGAAACGCCATGTTGGTGTCCCTTTCAGGAACACCAATATGGCCGCCGGATATCAACAGAAACATCTGTTTTCGAGTTTTCCCACTAATGCGTGAATTCTTCCCTCGAGGAACTCATAAAGATTACAGTAATATTTATTCTGAAATACGGAATGTTTAGATTGCAAAATCTCTCAAAATCGGTAATGTTTTTAACCCACATAAGAGCTTTCCCCGCCGCCAGCTAAATGCCCCGTCACGCAAAAGCCTGGAAATTCAAGCGTCCTCTCTCGCAAAACGAACAACCCTTTCGAACCAAAAATTTGTTTATGTAAAGATGTTTAGGTACTATAATACCTCGTGAAAGTAGAAACTCAGAAGAATCGATAGTTTCTTAGTTTGATTTTTGGTGACGTCACGTGCAACCCAAGAATAGACACGAGTGTTTTACTAGAAAATATACTACTCGTAAAATTCATAAAAACTACATCCGGGACCCGAGTGGTTTATTTTCCATAATCTCACTAGTAAGTTTATCGATGACGTAATTTCGGTCATTTCCCTCTATTATTTTATCGATGTCTTTTTGTCTATATAATAAAAAGAACATTACACGGCGGCTTGAAGATATGAATTTTATTTTCTCGTGGCAAAAACAATATTTTACTCACTCGCTGCACTTGTTCGTAAAATATTGTTTTGCCACTCGAAAATAAAATTCATATCTTCGCGCCACCGTGTAATATCCTCTATGTATTCTACTCAAAGTTTATTTCTATAGCCTTCATACATACGTCACATCTTTTACATATTTCACTCTACACTTTCTTTCCATATATATAGCGCGCGCGGAATACTTTCTCATCCCTGATGATGCCGTTGATCGGCGAAAGCTTGGATTTTAGTTTTTACTTTTTAAACAGCAGTTCAAGATCTCAATAGAACAGTTTTATATATTTAATTCACTGTCCTAAAAAGCGGTAACTGCTAAAGGCCTAGGCTTCAATGTTTTGATATCTTAACGTTTTGTTGACATAGCATAGGAGCGTCAGTAGCGTTTGCTGTCTAGGTTTCTTGGCTCGTCGTGGGCACGTAATTTACTAAACTTCTTCCCATAACGCACCGCGGGATATGTAACATGTATCATTATTCACCGAAGCAACCTTTTTTGAAGTAAGTGTTGTATGGACCTTAAGCAAAGACGTCGACGACGGCAGTGAAAACGTCGGTAAAAAAAATGAATTTGCGTTCTTTCAAACTTAATCGCGTCTATTTGGACCCGCTCAATATTTCAAATGCAGGCGACTTTTCCTGTAGTTGAATACTTAAGGATTTTATTCAAGTTCAAAAAGAGGAAGGAAAATTCGTCGTGGCATGTCCACGTCCTCCACAAAACGGCAAATTAGGAGTTTTCACGTCGTAGTCGTGCAGAGGACGTCAAAGAAATGTACTAAAAAGCATGATGCACGTGCTGAGCTGTTGTTTTGATCTTTAAACCTATTGTTTTTTTGAAGTCGTCGTTGTGGTCGTCGTCGTAGTTGCTTAAGCTCCCAATTAGTTTGCATTTGAGGTCACGGCGGCTTTGTTGGTGGTCAAGAACAAAAGCATTTCTTTCCTCTGGGAACTTAACTCTAGTTTCATGTTAATTCTTCAGGAAAAAAGTCTGTTGTATTGACCCCCTACATGGACGCCTTTTCATGTTGTTCCAAACCAAGAATTCTGACGTGGTAGTAATATGTACTAGCCTACATCGTTTGTTTTAAATGTTCACAGGGCCACTCTCGAAAACGGAACTGCAGTAATTTCAGCCTAAGGCACAATACTAGCAACGAAACTAAGGCCTGTTTCAAACGTCGTGCCGTTGTGTACTGCCGTGCTAAGCTGGCTCAATTGTAGCTCGACTGCAGCACGACTTGGTTTCAGACGTCGAATTTAATTCAGTCGAAAATAACGGCTGTTGCAGAAAACAAAACACAATAATAAAGAAACGGTTCAGCAAACTTTTAAATGTAGTCTAATGCATTTGTAATTTATGAATTGAGTTCGGCACGGCAGTAGCACGACGTTTGAAACGGGCCTGAACGAACCGAACGAAAAATGAATCCGTTAGTAGTTCCCGCACCTGGTGTCGAATATTTTACGAGAACTTCTATGTATTTGGTCACATTGGAAATCTTTAAATGGATAAAATTTCTTCCAAGACACTTACATCAAATTCAGGGAAACTAAGCTGGTAGAAATTTCATAACTACTTCGTGAATTCACGGCTCATTACTCATGCGGGAACGCAGAGCTGAATATGAAATATACAATTTAACCAACGGATTCAACCTTCGTATAATAAAGGAATCTTGAGGGATACCGCTTGAACTGAGATGAAATGAAAATGGCGTCCTCGATCTACCTCCTCTTTGGCTATGTGGTGAGCCGTGGCCGCTGGCAACTTATATTTGTCGGGGAAAGTGTTTTATTTAATGATCAATGACGGTGAGAACAATGGAAATGTTTAGGGAATTAATTGTGTGTTTGTGACATTCTTCTTTATTTTCCTGCAGGTTTTATTTTTTTCTTCATCTGTCCACTTTGTACACAGTCACCCGACACCATCTGCCAAACATGGCGGAATGTCCACCAAATTTATTCATGTTCAGCCGACGAAAGAGACCACGGAAGATCCTATCAATTTAAATTTCCTGCGCAAACTGGAACAAAAGGAGCAACAAATCCCTAGCGACAGGATCAAAAGAAACGCTACTGAGAACATGAAAGACGAGCTTGTTAATTCGACAAGGAGAACGAACGGTTCTGCCACCGATGTCAGAGGAAGAAATTACCTCAACAGATCCTCAGTAAGAAGCAGAGTGAGTTGCCAAAGCTTCAAAGGAAGAAGACACGTGACACATCCATGTGTTAAGAGAATTGTGAAGACCTACCACTCTACTCGAGATGAAATTGTGACTGAATATGAATGCTGGAAATCTTCGTTCTACTGTCCTCAAACGTTAAGTGGATTGTATCGTTGTCAGCCTGTCAAGAAGTTTCATTCGGGTCTTGACAAGATCCTGACTGTTGGATGCAGGTGTAAGCCGTGACTCGAGTTTATAGTTGTAAGAACACTCAGTTATGTAATAGGCCATTTGCAATAAGAGGCATGTGACATCGTTTTTATGAAAATGAAAGTTATATGATTTTGCCTTCGAAAAACGATTAGTGGGTCATATCTTAAACAAAATAATGGTGATTTGGTTTTTCAAACCCGCACCATTTTCTTAAAATGAATAAGTTCGTAAATGGTCACGTGACCAAAATGTGATTTTTGAAATTATGAATTACCTCTCTCTGAACACAAATTTTGCACTTAAACTTCAAGGAAAATGTTGAAAAGATGATGTGATGACGTTTACAGCACATCTGAACGTAACTATGAAACGTTGAACAAGATATAAGCAAGAAGTAATTTTGGCCGCCATGTTGGAGGGCAAGAGCATGCCCTCCAACATGGCGGCCAATACAAACCATACTACTTTGCTGAAAAATCAAAGTGCCATAAAATATCTCCCTTAAATGCGTTTCCTCTCAAATTTCGGGTGTAAGATAATTTTTGTGTGCTCTAACAATTTTTGGCATCAGCAAGATTCCAACTCATTGTTTAAAGGAAGCATTGGTCACGTGACCTCTTAGTGCAAGTGGCCTATGATCGATTAAGCGCCGCGGCGCTTATTTTATTTTCCCTGTTATAGGTGCGGCGCTAATACGAGAGCAGCGCTTATTTCAACTACGGGTAAAACACTGAGGGAATTATCGAGAGAATTAAGCAGTCCAGATTATCCCAATTTAGTATAATTACATCGATGATTATCGAAAATAGAGCGCTGTGATTGGCTAGGAGTTTCGCTTTATCCCGCGATAATCACCGCGCGGTGATTATAGCATTGAAGGCTAGCAGTTTTCAAAATGGCAGCCAGATTTTTTGATGTTTCGGGGTCGGAAATTGATCAATAATTTTATTTTCTCGAATAATCATCAACGTAATTATACTAAAACAATTAGTCGCCTCAGGCGACGTGAATATTGGCGAATAGTCACCTCGACTTCGTCTCGGTGACTATTCGCCGATATTCACGTCGCCTTCGGCGACTAATTGTTAAATATTAGGACAGCCGTAACAGCCGTGACCAGTGTTCCAACCAATGAGAAGTCCGCGTTACGAGTTGAGTTCCAAGATGGCAGATGAAGGCCAGACGAAGAAGAGGGAATTTCGATCCTTCGCTCTTTACACTACTTTTATACCAAAAAGGGTATTTCGCTTTTTAAAATTCTAAATTTCGGCAATTGGCAATTTAGAAAGAAAGAAAAGTTAAAAAGTTGATCAGACGTTGCTTGGGATTCCTTGAATGAAACAGCTCCAGGGCTACAAATTAGCTCGATCTCATCATCTCATTGAATGTAAGTGTTGACCGCGCGATCACCAATAATGCTAATCTAAATCTGCTTTAACGCATTCTGGCATTTCTTTAGAAGCTATAATTTTTCCTTTTCCTCTTGTTACTGGAATCAATTATCGTCCATCTTGATTAAGCGTATGTGTTTTTGATCACTAGAAGATTTTTGTACTGTTTTTAAAGTGCACCTAACCCCAAATTTTTTTATTCGCTTAGTTGAAATATCCATGTTAATTTAGTTGTTCTGCGAAAAAATAAATCGATTTGGTTAAATATTCTTTTTTCTGTGGCCTGTTGAAATTTCAAAAACCGCGCCTAAACGGAGCTGTGTTTGGCTCACTACCGAGTTCTTCGGGGCATGGCGCTAGTCACGTGGCGTGACGTAGTTTCAGGAACCACACGAGAACTAGCCTGCGTGGCAGGCGTTCGAAAGGGAAGGGGAAGGGAATTAGGGCGCCAGATCGCGCGCGAGGGAGGAGGGAGAAGGGGAACGCCTGCAAGGAAGCCATTGTTTTCGCCATCCCGCCTACTAATTAACAAAAATAACAAAAATAACGCAACTGTGAATGACTAGCTGTCAAATAAGTCTGGCCGCAATGCACGTATTCTAGTCGTATTTCTTGCACTGTTTTTCTTTTGTTTTCCCTAGTAAAGAAATCTAAAGAAAAGATACTATAAAAAAAGTTCAAATGCGGTCGTCCATCGAAGGAATCTTCCTTGAAAGTTGCAACGACGCATGCAGAGTTACATAAAATCCAGCATAAATCCATTCAAGTTGTTGCTGAAGGAATCGGGCTGGAAAACTATTTAATAACAAATGTAGCGGCTCTTCGCAACTTTCAGTCAGGGGCACCCAACGAGAATATAGTTAAAAACCACTTAAACATAACATTGTTAAACGTATTTTAGTATTTAAACGGTAGATGTAGGCATATTCTTATCCCCTAAAAATTTTTCATCTGTTCGGATTTCCTAGCTGAAAGTCTAGTGATCCGAAAATTATAGGGATCAAAACTTACCTTTTCGAAAATATCAGCCCAAACAAAAGGCTCCCGAAAATTCTAGGTGACCTTTTTAGGGTAAAAATCCGTTAAAAATAGGCAATTATACCCTTTTTTAGATGTTCGAAAATCCTAGGAGAGGCAGGCAAGCAAGAAATTTTACAACAATGTTCCGAAAATTCTAGATCTCAAATCGTTTTCCGAACAGATATTTTCCGAAAATTGTCGTTGGGTGCCCCTGTTTCAGTGCAATGTTTGTCTAAGAAAAATTAAAACACTTTGCCGTCACGCACTCAAAAGAAGCGGAGCACACAAAAGAACGCTTGTGGCGGGGAAAGAAGAGATGAACTTCGAAGATCTACAAGAAGGCAACAATTTATTATTAAAGTAAGTTCCTGGCGGTTTTATAACCGGCAAGAATAAGTCCTCAACCTAGAATCGCCAAAAGTTATAGATCGCTTAGTCTTCAATGATCTTGCTGTTGATAACGCGGGTCAAACAGCAGATAACAAGCACACAAGCAGCATGATTTTTCCTTTCTTTCTTCGGGCGAGAAAAACCGACAAGCCGTTAGGAGATGATACTTTTCAGAACCAGTCAGTAATATAAAACTCATCCGCTGACAGGCCTTTTCCTTCTATTCTCCTTTGAAGCCGAAATCGATGCCTTCTATTAACGTTGAATTCCCGTAGAGGAATCTCAACACGCTTCACTAACGACATATGTTTAGTAACTCAAATGGCGTGATGTTGATTTCAACTCAACCAATCGAAACAAGGCATTAATTCGAAGATTGACATTTAATTAATTCTGACCAATCACTATTTTTACGCTCAGAATCTGAGCGTAAAAAACGGAGAAAACAATAGCGTCCTTGCAGGCGTTCCTTTCCTTTCTTCCTCGCGCGCCCCACACGCTCTCGCGCTCCCAAATTCCCCCTTCCCCTTCCCCTTCTAAACGCCGGCCACGCAGGCTACACGAGAACTCATTTCCTTCACTTTTGCGGGAATCGAGTGCGAAAACTGTGTTGTGGCCGTGCAAAAAATGAAATTATGCCTGACCGGTGCGTCGCTGCCAATTGTGGTAACATTAAGGACAAGGAGAGGAATATTTCATGCATCGGTTTCCGTTTTACGGCGATATAAGGCCAGAAGCACAGAAACGGCGTAAAAGATGGGTCGACTGGGTTAAGCTGAAACGGGCAAAGTGGGAACCATCAGTACATTCCCATTTATGCTCGGTCCATTTTCAACCAGAAGAGTTTAATATGCTCCAGTTCGGCAATGAGGTAGATCTGAGCAACAAATGGCTACAAAAGGGACAAGCTCGGAGTATGCGTATTCCCCAGTATACACAGTGGAGTGAAAGAAAAACCTATATCCGCGAGCTGCAGGCGAAGCTGTTCGAACTTTGGGACCAGTATGAAGCGAAAGAACGATCAGCCAAAAGTTTGCTGAAAGCATGCTCCCACCTCAATGGACCAAGGGAAAGTTAAACTAGATAAATTCAATTCTCGCTTTAGATCCGTTTAATGAGTTCAATAGTATACAGTGGATATTTAAGTGTTGGTGACGGAAAACATAGGTTTAGCCGATGTGGATAATTCGCGCAAGTTCACACGATTTTGCGTTAGGTTAATTAAGTTCATTATTTATTTGAAAACATAGGTTTGGCCTATAAGGTTAGGATATCTAAACGTTTATAGTTAAGACTAGTCTAAGATTAAGGTCATTATGAATATAAATGTTAGATAAAATAAGATAAGTTCATTGCGCACGTAGCTTTGCGAAATTACTTTGGATTTACTTTTAGAGGCGGGAGTCATTAGGGCGACCCAAATGTCTCCGCATGTAAAAAGAATAATAATTTAAAATATCAATAAGATTTGCAATTAGAATTACGAAACAGTTCAAGAATGTTTTAAGGAAAAATAATCTTCGCTATCCAGTGGATAATGTAATTTGATTCCATAATATTTACCCAGTGGATATTATAGTGATTTCTCGAATTGCGCACTTAGCTTTGCGAAATTAACAAGAGCTAGTTTTAGTTATTTTATGTAATTCTGTATGTTGTTTAGAAGCGGGAGTCATTAGGACGACCCAAACGTCCCCGCATGTAAAAAGGATATTAATAAAAGGCTCAAGACGATAAAATGCTTCAATGATATTTTCCGCAAGACAAATTACCATAAAATCGAGATTGTAATACCAAACTCGCGTTATTTTTCAAAATTTGCATAAATCTGGCGATGAAAAGAAACTTTTAGGTTACAAGCGCCTCGAAATACTGTACCTTCAGAACAGCGTACCTTTTACTTGTGCTATATCTTTCAAAACCATCAATCGACTTTGGATCGATTATTATTGTATGAACGAAACGTTCTTTCGATGGATCGATTATTATTGTATGAACGAAACGTTTTTCTTCTCGATAAAGTTCACTCAGCAAATTTAGAAAAACTTACTTGACTTTTCATATGTGGAACGAACTGACTTTTTGGTGGAACGAACTGACTATTTTGTGGAACGAAATGACTATTGATTGGAACGATCTGACTTGGAACGATCTGACCGTGGAACGAAATGACCGGATACCTACAGAACATAAACAGAGCAAATTGATGAGTCAAGCTGCGTTTGAAACTGCACAAACATGTAAGCTTATAGAAATAAGATTCATAGAAACAAATGCTTACCATTGACTGACTTGTGTAGCGCCCTGTAATCTCTTAGTTAACTTTTGCTCCAGCTCTTTTTCCTTCTCTTTTTCCTGTTCGTATTGAGCTGTCCACTCTGCGTCCGCTAGTGGGCATTTGCAAACGCAGTCGCTTCGGCATCGCTTGTAGGTGGCGATGCTTCGCGATCGAGATCACTTTCTGCTTGCATCTCATACTCTGAATCGGTGCAGCTTACCGCTGAATCTTCAGAGGACGACATTACAAAATATGGTTAAATTATAGCTTCTGGTGACCGAAATTTGGCTCGAAAGTTGCTTCTATGTCTTCCGCACCACGCAAAGGTAAGATAAATTGCTTGCCGATGCTTTGCTTGCGGGAATTTCGGTTCCTGAACTACGTCATATCACGTGACAGCCCCGGCACTCGTTCCAGATCCCATGTTGCTCGGTACTGGACCAAATTATCCTCCAATTCAACAGGTCACAGAAAATCGAGGATTTAACCAAATCCAAAAATTTTTTCACAGATATACTCAAGAAAGCAAGCACATTCATTTAGGCGAATAAAAAAATTTGGGGTTAGGTGCACTTTAAGCCTGATCCCCAATAACAACCACTGAATAAAAAGTCCAAGATTCAACCAGGAGAAACTTATTTTGCGACGTACAAATGTTGCAAAGACAGCGACGACTTTTGTTCTACCACACAACGAAGTGAAATCACTTTGGATCAGTGAGTTTGGAAGGTGCAACCGAGAGGGGTTAAATTTTTAGTTACACTCGGGTTGAGACATCCTAGGAAGCATGTGATTGTCCTAATAGGAAGTCGATTGCCCGACAGGCTTGCTTCTTTATTTTTCACTTACTTTATACATCTGCCACCCATATTGGTAAGTGCTGGTTATAAAAAAGGCGCAACAAATACTCAAGTTCTTCTGAATTCTAAATTTTACTTGTTAATTTTACTGTATGTGACAACATGTACATCAGTCTTGCTCCTTGCTATGTTTATGTCAAAACGTATGTAATAAATCCTTACACAAATCAGGAGCACTAAAGATGATTCTTCGTTCAGAAAAACAGAAAGGTGCTTTAAAAAAACTCCATAACCTGTTAAACTAAAGGGTTATTCTCAACAGCCGCATGACATCAGAGGAGGAATCACATAACATCGCGCGCGCTTCAGTACGAAGACTCTGACATTAGTTATATGATCAACAGAAACAAACTGCATGGAGTTTATCACTGCTTAAAGAACGATCTTGACCGAGTCAACAGTGAAATTCTTTGTTGTAGCTTCAGAAAAGCTACAATTCATTCCTCTAAACTAAGATTTGTAAAACACTATCCGTGAGAATTTTAACATCCTGCAACTGAGCCCAGCGTGACAAAATATTACACATGGGCAGGAATCATCAAATTCACGGCCAAAAGAAAACCTTACCTATTCATATCCAGAAGGGATTTAGGAGAACAATATGATTTTGATTTTAAAGTGCGATATTGCGGTATTATTTAGCCCTGCGGTATGCGATTTTTCATCCTTTTGGCTAACGGTATTCGGTGAAAGAAGACTCTTCAAGGTATTGCGGTACTGTTCATTGCACTCTCCTGTCTAATGCACGTCAGTATTTTTTTGAAAAAGACCTTACACTAATGGTAAATGATTACATAATTTCTGAGAGTTAATCTATGATGAAATTGGTAGGGATCCTTTTCGATCGTCGTACCGATCAATTCGAGGTCTTCTCACGTTTCCTTGCATTGGCTGAGGTTGATTGCTAGTGCAAAATGCTTGAGATAAACAAACACGCGAGATGGATACAACTTTTAGTAAACATGACCAATCACGAACGCGGTATTTCGGTATTGTGTACCCCCCAATGTCCCCCTCAATAAGTAACCGAGAACCTTTATTAACAGGTTGTTTAGCCGCAATAACAAAAAATAGCGTGCTTTACATTTCAAAAGAGGTAAAAGAAAATGTTCAATCGCATCAGAGATCAATCCTGTCGGCTAGGAACAAAGCCACAGAAAACAATAAAAATGTATGCGTGAAACATAGCAACTCCGACCCACGACTTCTTAATGTATAAAGACAAGCGGCAAAAATCAAGTTTGCTCAGTCAAAATTGTGAACCTTCAGGAGCATATTCTACCCGCCGGAGAAAATGATTGAAACAAGCAGCATTTTCGCATAAGGTGAGAGTCATACGTGCCTTCCAATCCCCTTGTTCTCTACTAAAATTTTAGGTTAGATTTTCAATTTTCGTGCTTGGCGAAGTCTTCTCTCTTGTCCTTTCCCCCCCCCCCCCCCCCCCCCCCCACATAGTCGGCAAAGCACCTCTAGTAGCCGGATATGCTCTCCCACGACTTTGGATAGAAAAAAGAAATAACGTGATTGTCGGTAACGCACAGGAAAGATGCAATTACCATATACTTCAATAATGGTGGTACAGTAGTAAAGCATGAGATTCAAAAACAGTTTACAAAATGTCGGGGTTTTTTACAAATTTGGAGTGATGAAACTTTAACTAGTTGACACTACAGGCCTGCCCCCGCTCTGTATATTGTTGGTCAACAGTATCTGTAGCGGCTGGGTTCCCTGTTTCGTTTGTTTTCCCGCCTTTAGAGGTCATGTGACTTTGTTTTAGTTGCCTTTTGATACGTTTTCAGCGAGTGTTTGCAGCTTGGGCATTCACTCGAAGTAACGACCAAAATTGATCGTTTCAACGCATTGACGACTGTATTGTTTGGAACATTGTCTTCGTGTATTGTCACGATTCAAGATTGTAGCCGTCCTTGCAGTATTGGAAATAAAGGTCCGTGAACTTGAGTGAATTTCGTCGCTACAGTTACTTCGAACGCCGAGCTGCATTCAGATGATTTGTTGGCCTGCGAGCACCGTTCTCATAGTATTTGTCCTATCTTATTGTGAATATTGGTATTTTGAGTCCTGGTGACAATATTTGGCGTACAACACTGGCTGTGAGTACTTTCTACGATTGTATACAAGGGTTTTTGATCCTTTGTTGTTTTGTGATGTCGGTTTGGGATCTTTCGAGCGATGATGGCCGAGATACGGCGCTCGATCTCACAAAAACTCCGGATTTGACACTTTGTGAACCTCAAGCCTTCTCTACCGCAACGGAAAACGAAAACAAGGAGTCTGGTTACGTTACAAAGCCGAACGAAACGACAAACTCGCCGCTTCTGGACGAAAACGCATGTGTTTCAGAGGAATTGTGGAATGGACAAGGGAACGCGGAATTGGATCAGACCGTTATCGATAAGAGACCTCGGAAACTAAGTGAAAAGGGCAAAGGCTATCGCCTCGTGCAAAGGAAAGGAGAAAGAAATAAACTTAAACGAAAAATACAATCTCAGATTGCTAACATCAGCACGCTGTTGGGCCATGATAAGAACCTTGAGTTAATCAGTGATTTGTCTATTAAACTGAATGATCTGTTTGAGCAGTTTGGTGATCTGCACGAAGAAATACAAGAACTTCTTACAGAGGAAGAACAAATTATGGACTCTGAGAATTATGATGGCTTGTACCAAGAAGTTAGACTCATTCGTGAAACAGTACGGAAGTGGATGATCGATGCCAATCAGCGGATTAGAGATGAGAAAATTGAAAAGGGTTCTGCCAAGAGCATCAAATCAAAGGGCTGTAGGTCCTCGAAGTTGTCAACCACATCCTCAAGGGTGAAGGCTCTCGAAGCCAAGGCAAGGCAGGCTGAGTTAGAGGCAAGGATCGCACAACTTGATCAAGTCGAGTCTGCGAAGAAGGAAGCAGAAAGAGCAAAACTAATGGCCGAACGTGCAGCTGTGGCCGCTGTCAACAAAGTGTATGAAGACTCTATGAAGGAGGATGACGAACAATATTTGGGCTCGGATGATCCTGACATCAATGATACAGCTGCCGACGATCAGCCTAAACCAAAGAAGTCGCAGACCACTGAGCCTATACAAACCATAGATGAATCCAGAAATTTGAGGAAAACCGAAGCAGAAATTAAGCATTTGAATGGTCCTGCCGAGAAGCAGTTTGAATCTGTAAGAGCTTTAGACCCTAAGGCACCGGAATTTGTCTTGCCCTCTGTACCCTTACAATCGGAATGTGTTGTTAGCAATGGTAGTGCGGCATACTGCAACCCGATGGTAACGAATTGCAACGCCGAAGTGACCAGTCTTGTACCACCAGCGGCCTTCTGGGAAAAGATGGAATTAAGAATGTCGCAACCCCCACCTGTACCCGCTCCGTTTGATGGAGATCCATCCCGCTACCTTCGTTTCAGAGCTGACTTTAGAGATCAAGTCGAGAGCAGAGCATCGTTGACTGATAGCGAGAAAATGAATTATTTAATGACTTACACAGCTGGTAAAGCAAGGGAAGTCGTCCAAAACTATCGGGGTCTACCGAATGGTTGTCACATCGCTCTGCAAATGTTAAGGCAGAGATTTGGACAAAATGCAATGGTAGTGGAGGCCCTCAAGTCGTCAGTGGTAAATGGCCCAAAGTTAAAGAATGGTGACAGTGCAGCCCTTCTAGCACTTTCCGATAAAGTGCAAAATTGTCGCTGGGCAATGATTGAACTGCAATCAAAGGAACTTGACTGTACTACGAACTTACGGCAAATCTATGATCGTCTACCCTACCACTTGCAGGCGAAATGGAGAAAGTCAGCCAAGCAGTACCGTGAAAGAACTGGTGGTGGAGAGCCGACGCTCAAGGAACTTTCGGAGTTCATAACTGCCGAGTCGCAAACTGAGAATGACCCAGTCTACGGAAGGCCTAGTACCCTTGCAATAAGGGCTAACACCGGCAGAAACTTCAAAAAACCTCTTCCCACATCAGGACAGTCTGGAGAAACACATATTCCCACCTTGTCGACGGAGATTAACCAAAAGGAGGCCAATACTCCCCAAGAGGACAAGGCCCTATCTGCAAAGGGAGAACATGTTGGGCGGGTTGAAAGAGGCGAAGAGGCGAGGTGTCGGGTTTGCAAGGGAAAGCATGGTGTTTCAGAATGTTCAGCGTTCGCAAAGAAGGGTTTGAACTGGCGCCGGCGTTTTGCAAGATCCAGTGCACTATGTTACCGGTGTTTGTCCAGTTGTCATATGATAAAGAGATGTCCTAAAACTAAGGGTTGTGATGTGAAGAGCTGCCCTCAGCCATCGACCCACCATTCCCTGCTACATCTACCCACAGCAACTGCTGACGCCAATACGGGTGAGGAGAGCGTTAATCGTAGTGCTACTCCCAGTGAGGACTTAACCGTAAGCGTAACTATGGAACACTCAAAACGAAGCTTTGTGCTACTCAAGGTGGTACCACTGTCCATCGTGGGTGAAAACGGAACTATGGTCACTTCGTACGGTCTTTTAGACTCAGGGGCTGTCAGTTCCTTGATTACTTCGGACCTAGCTGAACGATTGCAACTTCATGGAACTCCCGAGAAAGTGAGCATTAACACTGTAACACACAAGAATCATGACTGTGAACTCACCAGAGTTAAATTTCTGATACGCTCATTGAGGCGAGATGGGCCCTTGTACTCAATACCTCATGCCTTGGCCATACAGGACTTGAACGTTAGTGTCCGGTATTGTCCGAACCAGGTAGATTTAACACAATGGCCACATCTTGCACATTTAGAACTGCCGAATATTCCTGTGGATGTTCCGAAGGTTTCAGTTCTCATTGGCCAGGATGTGCCTCAGGCGCACATAGTTCTCGATTACCGCTGGGGAGACAGCCCACAGAACCAGCCGTACGCAATGAGAACTCCATTTGGATGGTGCGTAGCTGGGCCCACAAACAAGGGGGACGATAATAGCAAGCCAGTTGCCCTTTCTGTATTCGAGTTTGACTGTACCAAGGAAGGGTCGGTCATGGGACTTCACCAGCAAGTTGAGAAGTTTTGGGACTCTGAATCACACGGATTTGGAAGTGTTGGTGACAGTTGTGACAGCCGTGAGGACAGAAGGGCCCTTGAAATTTTGAACACCACCACTAAATTAAAGAACGGGAGGTACGAGGTCGGTCTCCTTTGGCGAAATAGCGACCCTCAGCTTCCAAACAACCGGTCCTTAGCAAAAAGGAGGTTACAGCAACTGAAGAGACGGTTTGACCGAAGTCCAGAATTCGCTAAGCAATACGAGGCAGTGATGAACGACTATATTGCAAAGGGGTATGCTGTGAAGTTGTCCGCTGAAGAAGCCGCCCACACGAGTAAATGCACATGGTATTTACCACACCACGGTGTAATTAACCCGAATAAAGCAAAGGTCCGAGTGGTGTACGATGCGGCAGCAGAATTTGGCGGGACATCCCTGAATAAAGAACTGCTGCAAGGACCACAGCTGAACAATTCTCTCGTTGGAGTTCTAATCCGATTCAGAAAGGAGGACGTAGCCGTAGCCTCCGATATCGAGAGCATGTTTCACAGAGTAGTCTGCAGGGAGGAGGATACAGATGCCCTACGGTTCTTATGGTGGAGTGAAGGCGTCAATAAGCCACCGAGTGATCACAAAATGAATGTGCATTTGTTTGGAAAGACAGACTCTCCATCGATTGCAGCCTGGGCTTTAAAACGAACAGCTACAGACAATGAATCCGAGTTTAGCAAGGAAGTGTGCGCTATTGTCTCCAAGAATTTCTATGTAGATGATGGATTGTTTTCTGTGCCTACCACTGAACGGGCAATTGATGCTTCACTGCAGTTGATGGAGTTGTTGCAAAGAGGGAACTTTCGGTTGACAAAGTTCGTGTCCAACGTCAAGCAAGTATTAGCGGCTATCCCAGCAGAGGAAAGAACGGTCAAAAACCTGGATTTGGACAAGCTTCCTATTGAAAGAGCGCTGGGTCAGCAGTGGGATACCGAGACCGACTCGTTGGGAGTGAAGGTGCTACCTTTACCGAAGCAGTTAAATTACGACACGAGGCGAGGGTGTTTGTCAACCATGAGCTCCACGTTCGATCCCTTAGGCATGATTGGACCGGTCTTGCTCCCAGCTAAGAGAATCCTCCAAAGGACCTGGCAGCTTAAACTTCAATGGGACGAGAAATTGCCAGACGACTTGCTGAGAAGCTGGACAAAGTGGAGAGAGCAGTTGGAGCTCCTCAATCAAGTCAATATTCCTCGTTGTTACTTCCCTGGCGGCTGCCATGCTGGTAAATCATTCCAGTTACACCACTTCAGTGATGCCTCTGAATTTGGTTATGGGACAGTGTCCTATTTGAGAAGAGAAACATGGGATGGAATGGTGAATTGTTCATTTATCATGGCCAAAGGCCGGACAGCTCCTCTTCAGTACGTTTCTGTCCCGAGGCTCGAGTTACAGGCTGCTACGATAGCAGCAAGAGTTCACGGCATGATCATAAGGGAAATAGACTTGAATATTTCTTCTACCTTCTTCTGGACAGATTCCCAAATCACGTTGCAGTACATCAGAAACGAGTCCCGTAGATTCAAGACCTATGTAGCAAACCGTGTATGTGAAATAAGGCAAGTTTCCGAGCCGGCCCAGTGGAGACATTGTCCAGGAACCCTAAACCCTGCCGATGATGCATCTCGTGGGCTTTCAGCTCAACAGCTTTTGAGCAGCGATAGGTGGTTCGCTGGCCCAGCCTTTTTATCCCAACCAGAGGCAGAGTGGCCGACCACTGAAATTGGCGATCTGCCAGAGAACAACTTAGAAGTCAAGGTGGAAAAGGCTATATTCACTTTGCAGCCACTCAATAGAATGCACGAATTTCTTGTAAGGTATTCTTCCTGGTCAGTGCTGTTGCGAAAGCTAGCCTGGCTGTTAAAATTCAAGTCATATCTAAAGAAAGATAGAGACGGCAGCAGTTCAAAGTACTTAACGACAGATGACCTACAGAAGGCTACAACCGCTGCAGTAAGGCTGGTGCAGAATGAGGCGTATGCCGATGAGATGGGCGACTTGGAAAAGGGAAAGAACGTCAAACGTTCAAGCAGAATTGTCAAGCTTCGGCCAATGTTGGATAATGGAGTAATACGAGTTGGAGGACGCATTTCTGAAGCTGCCATTGCCTTTGGAGCCAAGTTCCCAATGATCATGCCACCAGGACATCATGTCACCCAGTTGCTTATTGCAGCCTTCCACCAACGACTTGCGCACGCTGGTCAGAACCACATACTGGCAAGTTTAAGGGAGCAGTTTTGGATACCTCGAGGGAGGTCTGCTGTTCGTAAAGTAGTGCGATCCTGTTTAAAATGCAAGAAGCAAAGGGCAGCCACTATGGAGCAGATGATGGCCCCCCTACCAGCGTTTCGTACTACAGCTTATCAACCATGCTTCACTCACACTGGCGTAGACTATTTTGGACCGTTAAACGTGAAAAGAGGGAGAGCCGTGGTCAAGAGATGGGGTGTCATATTCACCTGTTTGAATTCTAGGGCCGTGCATCTGGAACTGGCTACTTCTCTAGAGTCAGACTGCTTCATCAATGTTCTCAGAAGATTCATGAATCGAAGAGGCCCACCCAAGTGTATTTACTCGGACAATGGGACAAACTTTGTCGGTGCAGAAAGGGAAATTAGAGAAGCGATAGAAGACTGGAACCAGAAACAGATCTCGGATGAACTACTTCAGAAGGGATGTCAGTGGGCGTTCCAACCGCCAAGGGCTTCACACGCTAGCGGAGTCTGGGAGAGATTAATACGTAGTACGCGTACAGCCATCAAGGCCATACTCGGCGAGAGCCTTGTAAATGAAGAAGTATTAACAACCGTTTTAACAGAAGTTGAGGCTATTCTGAATTCTAGACCACTTTGCGCTGCGTCCGATGACCCAAATGATTGTGAACCCTTGACTCCTAACCACCTGCTGCTGCAGAGGGCTGTTCATGTTTTACCTCCTGGAGTCTTCGTAAGAGAGGACAAATTTGCTAGGAGGATGTGGAGACAGGCACAAGTTCTAGCTGATCATTTCTGGAAGCGATGGCTAAGGGAGTACATCTCAGGTTTACAGGAGAGACAGAAGTGGCAGCGACCCCGCCGGAATGCTGAAATTGGAGACCTTGTGCTACTAGTGGACGACTGCTTGCCTAGAGGACAGTGGCGTATGGGTCGAGTCATTAAAGCAGTTCCCGGAAGGGATGGGCTTGTCCGGACAGTAGTAGTGAAAACGGGCGCGTCGACCACATTAGTACGTCCTATACAGAAACTTTGTTTGCTGGAGGAATCAGGAAATCTCCAACGAGATTAGAGTCAGACAAGTGTAGGAACAGTGACACTGATATTGATTGACATTTCTTTATTACTTGAACTTAGTAGGCGTGGGAACCCATGCCTAGTTTGTGTTTGTAATGCTTCACTAAGTTCGCATGGGGTGGGGTGTAGCGGCTGGGTTCCCTGTTTCGTTTGTTTTCCCGCCTTTAGAGGTCATGTGACTTTGTTTTAGTTGCCTTTTGATACGTTTTCAGCGAGTGTTTGCAGCTTGGGCATTCACTCGAAGTAACGACCAAAATTGATCGGTTTCAACGCATTGACGACTGTATTGTTTGGAACATTGTCTTCGTGTATTGTCACGATTCAAGATTGTAGCCGTCCTTGCAGTATTGGAAATAAAGGTCCGTGAACTTGAGTGAATTTCGTCGCTACAGTATCCTTGCTCGTTTTGTAGCTCTTTGAAATATACCGATTCATAAGGAAGATGTTCATACGCATTCCATACAATAGGTGAGATAAATACAGGAAATAAACGCAATGTTTCATGCACAGTTTCGGTTCGATTTACACAGCTTTGATCAAAACATTCTCAGTTTCGAGAATAGTTTATTCTAAACCATAAGAAAAGATTTAATTAGAAGTTTAATTTTTCGCTATTTCTATTTCATTTTTTACATTTAGTTCATTTTATTTTCCGGAAAGTAAGCCTTAGAAATTAAAAGGACGTTTGATCAATTCAGGCGCTCGCGTATTTTTTTAAACTTTATAGCAGAAGGACATCTGTGAACAGGGAATAATTCAGCGCAGAATTTGATGGTTGGCGATTTTCTGTAATCGTCCATCGTTCTGCTAGTGATAAGCTAGCCGTTGAATCATTCACTCGTCTTGCTTGTTTTGGGCCGAGTCTTATTCCGGTCAAAGAAAGAGAAAGATTTGTGAACTCGTGTCTGGCAAACTCTCCAATTGTTTATATTTATATATATACTGTTGTACGCACCTTATAACTTTATCTGCGCTTAACGAGTGTCTTTTGGTCCATAACTTTTATAACAACTGCAGCTCCACAGAATGTCAGGGGCACCCAACGAGGATATAGTTCAAAACTACTTAACATAGCATTGTTGAACGTATTTTAGTATTTAAATGGTAGATATAGGCATATTTTTATCCCCTAAAAACTTTTCATCTGTTCGGATTTCCTAGCTGAAAGTCTAGTGTTCCGAAAATTATAGGGATCAAAACTTACCTTTTCGAAAATTTCAGCCATAAAAAGGTTCCCGAAAATTCTAGGTGGCCTTTTTTAGGGTAAAAATCCGTTTAAAATGGGTAATTATACCATTTTTTAGATGTTCGAAAACACTAGGAGAGGCAGGCAAGCAAGAAATTTTACAACAAATGTTCCAAAAATTGTAGGTCTCAAATCGTCTTCCGAACAGATATTTTTCGAAAATTGCCGTTGGGTGCCCCTGGAATGTCACTGATAACACGTAACGCAAAATAGTATCGAAGTATGACTGCACAATTAATGCCACAAAATCTACCCATTGTAAGCTGTCCCTTCGGGATTTTTTGTGTTTTACGTCATCCTTACCATTTCGTACTTGCGGGCGCAAACAACAGAAACGTCATCATTACCTACCGATTCCTTGCGGCCAGTGTTCAAGCAGATCGAGATTTTTAACATATTGACTGTATGACTGTATATTTCAACTGTAACGCCCTCATTAGCAGCCATCGTGTGCTAGCGCGTTCTCGGAGGAGCGTGAATTTGAGATCATAGGTCATTTACAACAGATGGTACATGACCAGGTACATGACGAACATGGGCTTTACAGTAAATCATTAATGAAATATGACACTTAAGCGTCTTGCTGCTAATAAAGATTACCTCCAAAACGCACATTTGATCACATTGTCTGACGAAAAGAGTGGAACAATTCTATTTAAGGCCTTAAAAACGGGTTTTGTAGAAAATAGGGAATAATCAAGTCCTTTGGGTGTTGTCAGTAAAACCCAAGGCAAATGTCAGTTGTCAGTTATAATTTTAGGCTATTTGTCAGTTGTCATTTAGACCCCAGACCCTCTCAAGCGGTATGGTTTTTAAGTTAGGGCGTTAATTTGTAAATACCAAGATAAGCGCCGCGACACTAGCCTGTACACAGACGCTTATCCCCTGCGGTTTATATTTTAACACCCGCCGCGCTCGACGGACTTTGAAGAGAAAATAGAGGGTGTGTGAACAGGCTACGCTGGCACCTCTGTACGGGTGCGGCGCTTATTCGAGTAGCGGCGCTTAATAGATCATTTACAGTATAGTACAGGACTATCTGCAAATGTAAATGTCAGCCTAGCCTCTCCACACACGTTTTTCCTTTTCGAAGGGAGCGGGCGAGTAAGCGTGGAGTGGAGAACGAACGGGAAGCGTAAGAAAAAAACCTCTTCCCTCCCCCCCTTCTAGACTGTTCACAGTCCCCTATTTTTTCCTCCCAAACCGCCCCAAGTAGTTTTGACACTCATGCAAGATGACAGCCCGTAAAGCAAAGCGCTCGATCTCGATGATCTTACGGAAAAATAGAGGACTGTGAACAGTCTACCCCCCTTCCCACCACCACAACCCTTGCGCTTGCTGTAAATAAACCCCCCTTCAATTGCAAATGTACGCCACAGGCCTGTAATACTTATCGTTCAAGTAATTTTTTCAATAAAAAGGAATATAATTTAATCGATTTTTTGCTTGAGTAAGTACGGTTTTCGTTTTGCGGACAATGGTGACCTGGCTTCCGAGGTCCGTTCTCGAAATGTAACCTACGATAAAATAAACCGTCCTCACGGTTTAACAAAGCTCTCGCTGTCACAGCTTCGCTCCGCTTTTTTAGGAATCCGAGAAATTAGGCAAGAAAATAGAAGACCTCTGGTACGTAGGGTAGGACAATGGAAGCCGTCAGCAGCTTTATGGTTCTAATTTTAAAGGAGGACATGTAATGTTACCCTAGTCTTGATTCCGGAAACAATCGCCAGCTCACGATCAATTCCCCTAACTATGGATATAGAGTTAGTTTTAATTAATACATTGTGCAACTGAGACTCTTCAGGATACGTAGATGTTTATATTGGAATGTTTACTTAAGAAATCTCGAAATTTAGAACCAACTTGAATGTAAACTGCTCAACATTTTGCGCTTATTGTTCAGACTCAAAAGTTTAATTAAAAAGTTTGATTGAATTATAAACCAATTTAGAGAGATTCGATAAACATTGCCAAAGTGAAAGTAATCATGATTAGTTTCCGTCCAGTTTTATATTTTCTTGATGACCTGTTTCAGGCTCCAAGATGGTAATGTGCAGTTCGCGCGCGTCTTATTTTCCCTGGTTTGTCGCCACTATCTGAGAGCCTGGCAAAGGCTAGTATTTTACGGCTGCTAATTTGCTATCAACCAAATTTTTAAATAAGATAACGTATAGGCCCCCCCCCCCCCCCCCCTTACAGAAGGCAATTTGAGGGAAAATTTGTAACCAAAGTTGTCTTTTGATTTCCTTCTTTTCAGGTAATTGAAAGAGTTTCATTTTTTAAATGCAAATGTTACGCAGAAGTAAACAACAGCCATAAAACCCATCGACCGCGCCATTAACTTAAAGAATCTCACCCACCCAGTTTGCATTGCGCGCTCACGCTTAACTCACGCTCTTCATTCGCCATTTTCAGGGCCCCCGAAAATCCAAGTTTTATCACCTTGATATTCCCTCCTTTCTTTCGACAATTTATAGGCGTTATTAAGGTCCTGTTTCCTCTGGAATTCTTTCTGTAGTTTCTGAACTATCTTTGTGATTCGCATTCGTGGAAGAAAATTCTTTCAAAGGGCACTGTCTAGTTGGTTTTCTGTCGCGGTTCGTAGAAACGTCGGCCAATATGGCGGACAGCCGTCCTGCTTGGGGCCGTCCAAGAAGGCCAGAAGGCATCAAACGCCTAAAACTCGGGGAATCCGCATACAATATGTGGATTGAACGGAAGGAGGCCCTTGGGCTAAACGGAATCTCGCATAATGATTTTGCGGAGATACTTCTTCACCAGCAACTTACACGAGAGCGTGATCGATCTCCTCACGCTCATCGAGATGATACTTCACCTCAAGTGCATCAAGGTAAAATATTGGCACGGACAGCCTTGTACTTTTCTTGCGGCTGCAAGTATTTTTACAAGTGCAAACCTACAGCGAGTAAAGCTAAAGTTAGTCACAGCAGTAGCAACAGCTAACTGAAACGACACGAATACAACATTTTTAGTTTGAGCGGATTCTTACCACGCGATTGCTGTTGGCGTCGCTGGTTCTTGGAGCAGCGACTGCGGCGGTCACGGTGGTTTCACGGCGATGAGCCCTGTTTACGGTTCTAATCGGCGATGAAAAATCACGCTCACTGTCCCCTTCAATTTCCATAACAAATGTGACCTTTCACGCTTGTCTGGACCTGCCTTATCTTTGACCAAATATGGGAGCGTTATAAGCATATCCCGGATAACAACAACAACAAAGGTGCGTAATGCAAACTGGGTGGGTGAGATTCTTTAAGACATAATGCATGATCGCTATGAAAGACCTACCAGTTTAGATCTAATCTTCCGGATCGCAGTCGATTGCCTGGATGGTTTTAGGACGATCAAGACTATCCGGCCTAATTTATGCAAACCCAAGTCTATATAGACCTCGCTTCTAATGTATCCAATCGATTGCGATCGCCCCAATTATACGGATTGTCCCGCATTCATACTTGTTGTTGTTTTATCTTGACGCTTTGCACAGCAAAAAACTTTAGTAGTAAGCTCAAATTTCGAGTCATTCCTATGAAACTGAGGGCGCTTTCCATTTGCCAACAGACTCCGGATACCACTTTTAGGCTTTCGCGGCCATTTTTCGGTATTACTGAAAGAGGAACTGATTTGTGCAAATGATAAACGCGATTCTGGGAGGAAATTTGTTAGCCCTGAATTTTGCTTTCCATTTGCTCAAACTGTGAACCAACCAGTTTTTTCAATGGAAAGTGCCCTAAAAAAACTTTTCCTTGCATTCTCTAGACTGTTTTCATTCCCCTTATCCATGTGATTGTCGAGATTGACGGCCGCTGTTTTATGGTGAGCCAAAACTGGTAGGAACAAACAGATTGTCCGTGGGGAGTATCTCAATTCCTATCCTCGTCCTTTTGGGGAAATGGTACTCTTACCATAAGAAACAACAGCTGGAAGCGTTCTCCAACTCGCTGATAGACCTCGAAATAGAGGACTGTGAACAGTTTGCGTATTGATGGGCTCCTGGGTCATCTAAATTCTTTCTGTTGACCTTTTCAGGTACTTTGACAGAGGCCTACACGATTGGATGACAAGGTTTGGCTTGACTTATGTTAAACCCTTGTGGTCAGTGTCACGGATCGAGGTCCTAGCCAAAAGACTCGTTATTCTGAGTTCTGGGGACAGCGCATGCTCTTAGGAGGGGCAAGGCAGGGGGGAGTGGGGGGGGGGGGGGGGTCTCGTCAAGAGTTCACGAACAACAATTTTCTGTTTCAAGAGTCACGACACAAATAGTGTATTTGATCTCGGCCACGTCACTTTTGGGTGATCTCTGCCCGGCTATAAATTCCCTAGGAAAACCATCTGTAGGCGGGTCTAAGGGCACTGAAGTGTGAAGTTAAATCAAAAGACTCAAAAGTGAAGTTAAATCAAGCTGCCAGATGGCTTGTTTGGCCAAATTCATGATTTAATTTCTTCAATTCATCTTCAGTGTACCTGTACAGTATAGAGGATTTTGGCAGTTCACGTTTCACTGAGTGCACTTCAATCACGATTCACAGAACAGTTTCTTAATGCATCACGATTCAGGGACTTGCCCCCCTCTGCTCAGTGTAGTTTAAATCAAAATCGCTAAGAGTTGCCACACTCAGGGTAATGTTATGTAATGTTATTTTTTCTGCAAGGTGAGGGAAAAGACGGGTTTTATTTGTAAATCTCAGGTTAAACTCAGTTACAAAGTCTCTCAAAAGTCAGAATTTTATCGTCGGATTGCCACAAGATTTCGTAAGATAATTAAAAACGTTTTCATCCGAAAATAATCTTATTTGACCAGTCTATTTTGATAATCCAAATCCTCCAAAAAATCTAGATTTCGATGAAAAATTATTCATAGGTCAGCTAGAACTCAGTCTCTTTTTGGCTTTACATCAGACTGCAAACTAGTCCGTCTTTTTGCGTGGGTCAATAACGCACATGTGAGACTTAAACACCGGCACTTTGCGTCTTGAAAACCGATTTTGAGGAAAGAATAACGACTTTTTTGCAGTCTAAGTTATTAGTGCCTCAATTATCATCCACAGTCGGTTCACACTTGCAAGCTCCATGTGAGGACCAGGCCAGCCTGTTCCAGGCGTCCAGATAGCGGATTGCAGCGCAGAGTCAGAAGATCGAGGAAAAAATAAGGGGAAGAGTGGTAGAGGGAGAGAGAAAAGAATTTCCTTCGCTTTCATCTCCTGCCCCACTTCGTCGTAGTTTTGCCTGCTTACATCATTTTGCGCCGTCCGCGCAATCTGATCACCTGGAACAGGCTAGGGTTGGGCTGTGTTCCAACTCTCACCGTACGATGAAATGCACTCCAATTGATTGCCGGACCAATCCCAGCTCGCGTACTAACCTAGAAATAAAATATTTTTTATTGGTTTTAGGTATATCTACATTCCCATGGGAGGGTCCCGCAAGGGCGTCATTCGTCAGCTCGCGGGCTCGTTTCTATCGTTTGCTTTTATATGGCAGTGGCATGGAAGTCACCTGTACGCCTTATGGTGGTTCATTCCTAATTGGCTTGGTGTAGTGGTAGAGAGCGCAGCAGGAGTGGTGTTAGTTCAGTCGTCTGTAATGCGTATGGAGGTTGGTGCTATATCTTTAAATACCAAATTTACAGTTTTTTAACAACTGAAAAACAAATAGTGCCGGTTGGAATCACTGCTTAAGAGGTTTAAATGGTTACACCATAGGATCCATCCAGAAACTCATTTTTTAGGATATTTAATATACAGCAAGCAAGTGCTGTCTAAGAAGTTTAATGTGAATCAAAAGTTACAAGCACAGTAAATACTTTCTGTGCAAAGCTGCTGCCTAAATCTTTGATTTTCGAAGCAAGGAAAAAGAAAGAGAGGTTACAAAGCTTAGAAGGTTACAAAGTGCTTTCTGGTGGGTGGGTGGGTGAGTTGGTGACTGAAAGGTTTTACCACCACTCAAACATACTACAATTTAACATTTAGTAAATGTTAAATTGTAGTATGTTTGTTAATTCCTTTCAGAATGTTTTTCTTGTAGGTGTACGTTAACTGAAATCTAATGATTACTTTCCTATAGAATGGTTTCCGGCGTAGTGAAATCTTTGACAGGACAATAAGCATGACGGCGTTAAAGGGGCTTTGTCACCGCATTATATTGCAGTTTTAGGTCAATTCTGTGCTGAAATCATTACTTAGTGCCTACACCCAAAATGCAGAGTTATGAAGTAGATATGAAACAAATTTCATCAGGGAGCACTAACCATGATAATTTTCCGGTGATTTAATCTTGAAAAACAAAACCGGGCCATTATTTTTGGAAGTCAGTTGATGCGAATGAAAGTTTTAGCTTTTTGAAGATAGATAATAACGTGACGAAACCTCTTTTAAAATGATCTCCTAAAGTATGATGAGTAACACAAAACCTGCACACTTTATTTGCATCCGTAATGAATTGCTTGTTTTTATGTTTGTTTAGGAGAAGCTTTCTCCAGCTGCCTCTCGCCGTATTCGCGCCATATTTGGTGTAGTTTCACTCACGTGCTTAATCCTAAGTAACTTGGTGTTCCTGTGTGGAAGTGATCCTGTATGGTTCTACGTTAAGAGAGTCTTCCTTTTTGGTAAGTTTTAGACACATTACAGTCAAGCCAGGTCAAGCGTACCACCCCCCCCCCCCCCCCCCCTGCCAAGATGCCATTAATTTTAATGTTTGCCTTTTCGCTGTTTCAAAACCTTGTGAATTTTCATAGTCACTTTAATAAAGTGCAAAGCACCATGTTATTCGAAACTTTTCACAGTGCATATTAAATCGGTTCTCGATCTTAGTTACTGTCTGTGATTTTATTCTGCAGGTTGGCCGTCGTCAGCACTTTTACTTCTTTTCTCTATGTACTTGATTGTCCAGACAAACATGGAGCTCAACAGACACATTTCTCAGTGGTGACTGGCTTTTTAACATATTTTCAAACCCTGGAGGGCCATAACAATTTTCTTGTATTTTTTGACTCACTTTTCAAGTTACAGTCAAACTTCCCGTAAGCGAACACCCAAAATGCGAAGATTCAGCAGTCGCTTACGGCGGGTGGTCGCTAGCCTGCGTAGCAAGCGTTTCCGTGCCGTTTCGGAGCAAAGAACAAGAACGAGAACCAAAGACCGCACGCAAAATGGGGCGAAACCAACATGCGGCCAAAACCGAAAATCCCGTTCCTCGTCGTTCCTCGTCGTTCCTCGGTCTTTCCTTGCTCCGAAACCACACGGAAACGCCTGTTACGCAGCCTACAGAGAAGTGGTGGAGAATCGACCCACATGGGCTCCCTCCTAGAAGACGCTCAAACACATCTACGTTTCATGTTGTGAATTGAAAACATCGTATTCTCTTAAATGTGAAGTACATACAACAAACGGCATCAAAATATGCCTTAAGTGGTCTCTTACCAGAGGATGAAAACAATGGAATATCTTAAACCGTTATCCAAAAACTTGGTCGCGGTCGTTTGCGGACGAGAGGTGGTCGATTACAAAAGGCTCCAAAGGAAAATTCTGGTGTTTTGAATAGGTGGTCGCTTATCGGAGAGAGGTGGTCGCACATTGAGGTTCGACTGTATTTAACAATTATTCCTCGAGGCCGAATGGGCTCTGAGTCAATAGCCCATGAGGTCGAAGGCCGAATGGGCTATTGAACTCAGAGTCCATGTGGGTGAGAGGAATAATTGTTTTAGTAAAATTTAACTAGTTGGTCAAAAATATCGAGAATGAAAGAATTTTAGCTAGTTAAAGCTAGACTTTAATCCTTTTTTGCCGCCAAAAAGCCCGCGCTTTTCGCTACTAGTAGGCTATAACATGTAGCCTAGTAGTAGCTCAACCAATCAGAACGCAGCATTGATAATAAACCACTAGTTGGATTTTACTAATTACGTGTACTGTTTGAGTAAATCCTTACTTGCCTCTGGTATTATAAAGTGATTATAACAACAACGAGGAAAAGACTGAACACGCCTCACATAAAAAAGGAAAAACATTTTGTGAAAATCGCCCGTTTGTACTCGCAATGTTCTCGCGCGTAGGTGTCTTGAATTTCCATGACATCACCTCCTTGCCGCGCAATCAGAGCAGGAAGGGAAAAGTTTCAATATGGCTCACCCTTTGAAACACTAAATTGAAGAGAAAACGTTATGGCCGGCGAATATAATTACCTTTAGTTGTTGTTCAGTCAATTTTATTTATAACCGCTTGGTTTTCATTTTCTAAGATTTGTGACTAGGCACTTTGTATCGTTTGTCACAAACTGGAGTAACATATTCATTTTTTTCCTTTTCGTGAAAGGAAATCAGTGGTGAAATGTATCATACAAGTCATCATTCCAACAGGAAGTCGTGATCTTTGTTACCCCGGATCTAAAGTCGCTAATAGTTAAGTACTGTGTTCCGTTTATCCGCTCTGACGCTAATAGATAATTGTTTGTTCCGTTGTGGTCAATGATTATGATTCAGCATGCACGAGGTCGGGTTTTTTGCCCGTACAATATAGCGTCGTTAACTAAACCCTGCATGCAATAAATCAATCTCTCTCTGTAAACCAGTGATAGGTCAGTATATTCTAATCCAACATGTACCACTTCGATCCATGGATCCATACAAATTGCTCTAAGACTTGACTAAACCTGTTTCAATCACGTTATCTTTGCTCTTTCAAAAGCGTCGTTTTTGTAATATTTTTTGCCATCCAGCGAAGACGGTGAGTGGGGGAAGAGCCGTTTAGTTCAGGAGACGGGTAAACGGTTACGTGTTTAATCTTCAAAACAAAAAAAGATACAGGCAGTAAGTCGTCAAAAAGACATCAGCTTTTCGAGGCCACGCTTGAAAATAAGTGAGGTGTATTTTGGTCGAGATAGGTCTAAAAGTCTGCTCCAAGTGGGGGCAAAGCCCCCACCCCATCGGTCGCAGTCGGTCGGTCGGTTTTGCCTCTTCCCATTGCTGCCACTTTAAATAATTAGGGACCTTAAGCAAAGACGACGACGACGTCAGTGAAAACTTCGCTAAAAAAATGAATTTGCGTTCTTTCAAACTTAATCGCGTCTATTTGGACCCGCTCAATATGTGAAATGCAGGCGACTTTTCCTGGAGTTGAATTGTTAAAGATTTTATTCAAGTTAAAAAGTAGAAGGAAAATTCGTCGTCGTATGTTCACGTCCTCCATAATAACGTCAAATTAAGAGGTTTCACGTCGTAGCCGTGCAGTGAACGTCAAAGAAATGTACTAAAAAGCGTGATGCACGTGCAGAGCTGTTGTTTTGATCATTAAATCTATTGTTTTTTTAAGTTGTCGTCGTCGTCGTCGTCGTAGTTGCTTAAGCTCCCTTAATGATGAGTGAGAAGGGCTTGTTGTTCTTGTTGTACTTTCCATAATGTTTAAGAAACTGCTTGACAGGAAATCGATCATTGCCAATGTGAATTACTTTGAAGCAAGCACAATTGATCTAAACAGTCCAACCGTTTAATATCATAAAAACATCACGAAATCCTGGTGATATTAGTACAATAAATGGTCAAAGTATATTTTCATTGTCGCAAACATTTTGAAATGCTTCCCACTGACATTCAAACTATCTGGGCGGATTGTTACTGAGTAGCAAGAAATTAAAATTGCTCGTGATGTAGAACTTCAGATATGTATAAGTGCGTGAGGCAATAATATCAACATAAGGCGCAGAATCACTTCCATAAAGGGCAGCTGTCACAGTCATCTATAATGCAGTTATAAGTGGCTTAAATAAGAAGGGGCATACAGCTATTTCGAGAAAGGTTGTCGGAAACAATGTGCACGCGACAATCCCGAAAGGTAATATGAGATATGATCAATACACTGTTCCTAACGCCTGTAGCTGCCGAACCAACTTTTGTTGCTTTCCATTAGCACTCGCGAACATATGTCCGTGGCCTCTCGCGCCATTCTTTCAATTTTCTTTGGAAAACAGGGCAGACAAAACCACCCACAATACGTTTCGGGATTGTCGCGTGCACTTTTTCCGACAACCTTTCTCGAAACAGCTGTATACAGTCAGCTATAAAGCAGTTATAAGTAGCTTAAATAAGAAGGGGCATATATGTTGGTCGATTTTTACGCCGGGCTAACGGTTAATCTTTTTTTGTTGCGAAAATTGTTGTAAAATTCATAGGACTCTTTACATATATAGAACTATTCCGAATGATCTCAGCGCACAGACGAGAAATTGTGGTTAGCAAACTTTTTACGGTCAACTCAGTAAAAAGTTTTATTTCTTACTCCTTACAACCGTGTGACTGAAGCTTTTTGTCGTCTTAGGGCTAACGGTAAACCCCATTGAGACCCTTCCAAATGTTCTTCAGTTCCCATATGAAGACATCTTTTGCGTCACTAAAGTTTGATAACTTTTCGGGGGAATTTTATGATGTTCGCATAGTTTAAACAACTTTTTAAAATTGAATGTGGCTATGTTTTTTTTTTTTTTGTAGAGGTCTGGCAGCAGACACTAAAAGTCGTTTATCTAAGCAAAGTCTAACATAGGCCGCCGCTTTCATTGTACCGATATGCTTTCGTGAAAATTGGTCATGATTAAAAGACGTCTTTAGATATCAGTGTTGGGCGCACTGAAATCAAGGCCGCCGGTTTTGATAACCAGCCCTTTTAAAGACACTAAAATGGATTTTTAGTACCACCACTTTGAAGCCTATTACACAATTGGCACAAGTAACAAGTGGAATGCTTCGTCATGTCAGTAAAATGTTACGCCCACCACAAAAGTCCGCATAGGAATGAGGAAAACAGACGATTATTGATTAAGCAGCAAGGAAACTAACATAAATAAAGCCCCAACGTCGTTGTGGAGCACATTTACATTCGCATGTTCTGTAGTGAGCAAAGGTGGACCCAGATAGCACTCTTCAGCGGTGTCAAAATGACTTACCCAACGGTTCTGACTCTTATATTCGCAAGCTTCTTGTGCTGCATTGCCGCAGATAAAGGCCTTCATTTGAAGGGTTATTCCGAGGGCGGAGTTGAAGGCTGCTACGAGCACAGCCAAGACTTGGCAGTTTGCTTTGATGTGAAGAAAGATTCCATGCTCATAAAGAAGGCCTCGGGAGAAGGAATTGTACATTTATTTACCAGGAACTCGGCTCAGATATGTTTCTTTACCAAGTTTTGGATGACGCTTTTGTCGGGTAGGCTCAACTAGCATTCACGTTGTATCGTTTAAGTTATTGTATCAGTATCGGCTAACTATAAAATTTACATTGCGTAATTTTCTGTTATTAGTGCATTAGTACATCGCGTGGTCTACATCTCAAGTGACTACATCGTCATAAAAACACTGACTTACTAGGCTACTTTCAAACGGCACCGGACGAATTTTCGACTGGTTGAAAGTTCGTGTGTTTGGGGGTTCAGTTCACACGGAACTACCTAACCGTACGAACACTTAGAAGCCGCTCAAAGTTCCGTGTGAACGGAGCGAAAATATTGAACCGCCTCGTGTGAACGAACTGTCCGGTCAAATTTTCCAGCTGGTCGAAAATTAATCCGTTGCCGTGTGAACGTAGCCTTATGATACGTGTATATGCTACCCAGTGGGCTGGGTAGCTCATTAAGGCCCCGTTCAGACGAATCCGGGCAGTCTGAAACCGCCTACTATTATTAATAATTTTTAGGTTACGGGCACTTTCAAGTTTATTCCCGGATTCCCGTTGATGTTCATACTTCACCGGATCATGAGCTTTTCGTGTCGTCATGAAGAGCTATCCGGTAAATTGTGAAGATAGCCTTTAGTTAGTTTTTGCACTACAGTTGATTTCACTGTAGGATACTTACTTAAATGAGAGTTATTAGGATGATAATAATGCTTGCCTGGTATATTAGCCATGAGTTTGGTCAGGGCGAGTCTTCGTATTCAGTCAGAGCGCTTGTCCGGTATCTAGGAAAACGTAGCTTCAAATCCAGTCAGCGATTAAGGTTTTTCAGTCTTGTCCCACGTATGTGACATATCAAACATTTTATGCTTTTTATTGTTGATTTGTATCTATGTGTGTTTCTCGCCGCAGGCGTGGCTCAGCAATCTTCTACGTCCCAGATGACGTTCCAAAAACGCCTGAAGAGCTGAGATCCTTTTTGAGAGACATATCGGATGATAAAATTTTAGAACATGAAACCTTGAAAAATCACTACCAAGCAGCCATGAGCGAGTTGCACTACGTTCCAGAAATTCAGCTCCTGAGCGAGTGTCAGCTGCATTAGCAGACAACTCCACCCGTCTGGAGCTACTCCAACCATTCCATGCCATGTGCTTTAACCTTTTTAAGGCTACAGGTATAAAAGTCAAGGATGAGTTCAGAGCTGCGAATGACATGGGCGATGAGACTGCTGATCAGCATTACCGCGAAAAGCGCTGCTCACGACCAAAAGCGAATACATGTCGCGGAATGTGTGGTCTAGGATGTTGGTGTTGGAGCTTGTTCTGTGGCGACTGCTGTTGGCATAGGGGCTGTTACGAGCACGATATATGTTGCAACTATGGTCGTTGGACATCATATTGTGCCACCCCTTTCCGGTACGGTCTCAGATGCTCCAAATTCGGGGGTTATCCAGAGTGTAAAAAACCGCGCAAACGGCCATGGTGGGGTTAATAACCATTCAAGGGCATGCCAAGCTAAATCACAAAGTATTTTTAGCATAAACCGTAAAAACTGCGCGAGCTTAAGCTGAAGGAACTAAAATATGCTTTAGGTATATAACAAAAACGTCCATTTCGATCTTCAGAAGAGAAATAAAAGTTGGTTTGTTGACAATTTTAACTTAGTTCTGTTACACGTTCATATTTGGGAAATTTTACCGTGTCTTTTTCGTGGAAGACATACACACAAATAGATTTAGTACTTTTAACAGTTTTTTTTACTTCGGCGGAGCGCGAAGTAAAGGTTTCGCGACGCTCAGGAATGTATCAAAGTTACCGTTTTTCGCCAAGATTGGGCATGCAAAGTCTGTAGGTTTTCGGATTTATTCGGCTATTTGACGAAGTGAGAGCCGAATTAGTTCGAGATATCTCGAGATCACTTCGATTTCTTTGATTTATTCCTTAACTTTTTCGAGGAAGAAAGAATTATTATTTTGGCTTCCCCGGGGTTTGAACCTATGGCGTTCCATTTCCGCCAAAATTCAATGTTCCATTTTACATTGTACTTTACACAATCTATCCTACATTTTGTGTTTGCCATTTCAGTTTGCACTCGCGATTCAACTTTTTTGCATTCAACATCCAACTTTGATTCATGCAACATTCAAGTTTACGCTTTCGACATTCAACTTTTCATAAGCAACAGTCAAGTTTTCGAATTCGACCTTCAAGTTCAATGGAATGTACATTTCATTTTTTTGCATCCAACATTTAGCATTTGTCCTTTAAGTTTTCGCTTCCGACATCCGACTTTGGGCATTGTACTTGCAAGTTTCCGCATTCGACATTCAAGTTTTGGAATTGGACTTTTACCCGCTGGTCAGCGACCGATAGAGATCGTGGGCTCAATTGACCTGACCCACCCCCGCTCAAATGGTAGTCGAGGGTCGATCGAGAGACCTCCCAGTGGAGTGGACTCGGGAGACCTTCTCCACTCCCAACAAACTAGACGTATAATAGATAGAACATGACCGCGAGGATGCACAGCCTTCGAAGGAGGTGAGTGCTGTACAACCGACTGTCTTCTTTAGTGGGGCGCTATACGCATACAGGCCAACTCTCCCGGATACGACACCAACTGATCTCCCGTAGGGGTCACTATATCTCCCGATTAAATCATCTTTTGAGCTTTTCTGTGCCTCGGTTTGAGATGTAGCCCACTTTTAGCTCAAAAACATGAATTTTTCGTATTCGTAGTACGGTTTCTGGGGCATTTTTGCACCAATTTAGTCACTGACAAAGATTATTTCTGGCATCAAAATGATGATCGCGAATTTTGATAGTTTGTACGTTATGTAAGACTTAATGTAATGTCCTTAGTCATTCCCATATTTTCCGGGGGCGGTGGTTCATTGAATTTCCGGAGGGGGGAAGGGGGGCAGTGAAAAAGAGAGAATCTCCAGATTTTAGATCTCCAGAGGTTGGCATCTCTGTATACGTGACACAAACAGGGAGGCATCGCACTTCTTGTTTGCATCTCTTCAGCTTAATTTAAGCTTAAATTTTCCCGCAGGAATTGTTTTATCATCCATAAGTGCTGCAAATTGAATCAATTTGTTTCTTATTGAGATTACGCCAAAATTTGATCCAGCAGATGTCTGATGACAAAGCCTATCTGAATTTAGCTGTCTTGGATATAATCAATGCTACAGACAGATTTACAGGGTCTGGAGATCTATCAGTAGATTTCCAACCATAAAGAATAGCTGTCAGCCTTGACGTGGATGAACTAGTCACAAAATTGATTGGACATGCTTACAGGATGTTGGTAGAAATCGATCAAAGAAACCATGTTAACTATGAAAATCAAGCTCCATTGAATAGTAGAGGGAAACGAGGTAGACCTTTGTATGAAATCAACAAAGAACAGCTTCATGTTTTACTTCAGCAAGGCTTCAAAGTATGTGACATAAGTAAAATTCTTCGGGTGAGTGTCAGGACGGTTAAAAGGGGGATGTCAACATTTGGGTTGAGTGTACAGTATCATGTATAAAGTAACATTAATCTTTTATTTTAATGAGATGATAAACTACTACAAGGACAATTTTTATAACAAACTGATAATATTTAGTACCGGATTAAGGCTATAAAAAAGTATTGTTGATCCTCCAAATACCTATACTGTATTGCCTACGTATAATAATATTTTTATGTCACTTTCTGGGAAGGCTTTAAGGTAGTTGTTGCACCAAACAGTTGTGATTACCATAGATTTGCAAATTAAAATGTTGACTTCCACTTACTTGTACCTAGAGATCCAGTCCCATAATGATAGATTATCCTTATACCATCATTATCTTTATTGTTTTTGACCTTTCACACTTCACAGATTCAGTGCTTTCTGGGGATAACTTGACTGAGAACAAGCTACGATGTCAAGGGTAGCCTCAGGCCTGAAAAGTGTTATTGTTATTATTATGGCAGTTTTACATGAATGGAAGCCCATGCAGTATTAGTAAAACACACAGAAGTTGGGCATCTGACTGTAAACAACCCCTGTGCCGCGAAGTATTCTCATGTAAAAAAATATTGAAATATAGAAGAATATCATAGCTGGTTCTTGTAAAATATTTTTAAAATGTTAAATAATAATAATAATAATAATATTGTTTCCATGGCTAAACAGTCTGCGCTGTTCGGCAGCAACAAAATGAATTAATGAATGAAGAGTCGTTCACGAGAGGACAACAGATGTGCCCTCTTTACAATACATTTTTAACATGTGAACAGTAAGCTCGGACGTCAGCATACAGAAGCAGACAGACAAGCAGCTGGAGAAGGATTTGTATTCTGTTGCACCTTTCTGGGGCTGTCTGAAATATAAAAAAAAAACGATAATTCAAGCAGAACCTTCTGAACAGCCAATCGAAAAAAATTGACTTCAGAGAGCTCTGATATAGTTATTAAATGCATGCATGTACAGTGTACGTGCACTGTAGCTTTTTTGTATTATCTATTGCTTATATCACTTGAATTGCTCAGGATTCCCAAAGAAAGATCCAACAACTATTTATCTCATTTTGGAAAATATGCACCTTTAAGATTGTGACAGCTACAAGCAAGGATGGAAGGTAACCAATAGCCATGACAATGAATCCTGAGAAAAAGGCCTAAGAATCTAACCCAGGGATTAAAGGAAATCCCTTAAATTGCAACAGATCTGGCCCCAGTTTTTTAAACATTGGATCATGCTATCCACCAGACAAATCACTATCCAGTGGATAGCACTAATAATCCATCTTTTGAACAACTGGGCACTCGGGAGAATAACCCCTCACCCAGCAAGAACAAGGAAGGTAAATAAGGAAAGGTGTATTTCATGAGAAATCTGTTAAATATTTTACCTGAATTCCCCAAACAAATCCTTTATGTTCACAGCCATTTCAAGGATTGTGCAATTTTGATGATAATTTACCAATCACCCCTAATTGAGGGGTCGATCATTTGACTTTTGAGGGGAGGTATGGGTGATTTACTCTGAGTGAAATTTATTTTTCCCAAACCTGTAGAGATAGAATATGCTTCCCTTGCATATAACGGTGTTACATATTTTTCTCCAGCATTACATGCCACAACAGATATTTTTTTCAGTGTTGGATATTTTTTTCTGAAATCACTTACACTCGAGAGCTTGGGTAGCCTCCCATGCAGACATTCTAAGGGGGATACGGCAGGAATGCTTGACGAATGTGAAGAATCCCCTTAATACTCCCTTAACGTCTGCGTGGGAGGCTAGAGCTTGGGCTGCCTGTGGGGTTTTATGTAGACCGATTTTTGATTGCAGGTGGGCAACAAATCAAAACTCATTCCTTCTCATAAAATAAAGAAACGAGTAAAATACGCAAAAATAGGAGCATTGCAAGCAAAAGCTTTCGGAAATATTTCATTCTACGATCGATGCCGTCCAGTACACCGCGTGTGAAGTGATCAAAATGAAGCTGGCGCTACATGTAGAGCAGCTTGTGTCGGCGCGAACGCTTAACTTCTTCATACTTGACAAAGGTTGCCCTATACTTACTTGGAGATGGTGTTTCTTCCATAGAAGACAGACGGTCCGCTACCCTCAAGAGAGTGGCTCTCACCTCCCTTAAACTAGCAGATTGTGCAGTCAGCATCTTGGCGATGGTGGCGCATCTTTGTCACACGGTCGTGAACACGTCTGTCGACGTCTGGTATGTCAGGAGTGGAGAAGGTCTCCCGAGTCCACTCCACTGGGAAGTCTCTCAATCGACTCTCGACCACCATGTGAGGCGGGGTGGGTCAGGTCAATTGAGCCCACGATCTCTATTGGTCGCTCACCAGCGGGTAAAAGTCCAATTCCAAAACTTGAATGTCGAATGCGGAAACTTGCAAGTACAATGCCCAAAGTCGGATGTCGGAAGCGAAAACTTAAAGGACAAATGCTAAATGTTGGATGCAAAAAAATGAATGTACATTCCATTGAACTTGAAGGTCGAATTCGAAAACTTGACTGTTGCTTATGAAAAGTTGAAGGGTGTCTCGAAAACTAAGACCTAAGACCTAAGACCTAAGACCTAAGACCTCGAAAACTAAGACCTCGAAAACTAACACATATTTTTCGGCAAGGGGTAAAACGCCGCATGTAGAGTAGTCTTATAATTTTCTAGTCCGTTTGCCAAGTGTTATAGTTTTCAAAAATGCTATCCAGAGTACTATTTAAATACCCTAAACGTATAAGTTCATGTAGTTGTGCTTTTAAATCTTAGGAATAAGGTCAAATACTATATTTTGCGCTTGGCGTTTTACCCCTGCCGTGCATAAATGTTTACCAAGTATAATTTATCTGACGCAAATGCGCTTGTAGCGTTTTTGGCCTTTCATTTATTTCCAATAACAAAATTTTGTCTTGATGCATTACATAATCTTATTTTTGCGATGAGTAAAAGTCATTATTTTTAGTGTAATGTAACAATGAACCTTGAATGTTAGCAATCCCCTTCATATTTCATATTCACATATATTCACCTTCGTATTTCACCAACAATATAACAGCGCTAATGTGACCCCTAATTTATTTTAGTCGAAACTTTAACATAACTCGGCTTTATTTTTTGTACGTTAAAATAAATGAACTTTACCAATTTAAACAGAAGAAAGCGATAAAGAAGCGTTTGTTTTATGGGAGGATGGGAGGGACCATCGTATTTTTGAAGGGAGGGAGGTGTGTTACGACAATTACCCCAAAAATTCATGCACAGCATAAACAGAGAAAAGAACATTTGCCCATCCTCCTCCCCCCACAAAAAAAGTAAATAACAGAAACCTTAAAAGAGTCTTAATCGTTGACAACAAACAGGGAAAAAAGTACTCTCCCTGGTTAGTCCAAAAACAATACACTTTCGTGTAAATTATAAACTAAAGTGTCCACCTGAACACCAGGCGTACTAATGTGGCGCGTTATCCTCACAGATTCTTGAGCCAATTGCTGCTAGTTACATCTTGTAGCATTATTTAACCCTTACATTACTACTTATTTCTCGGATAACTATAATTATTAAATGTTAGTCACTCTTTTCAGCGCCTGTTGAGCGGTTTTATCTAGTGTTATAAATTTAAACAAAAACCGAAGCCAATTGCCCGAATTGTTTTAACCAATCACTAACTTATCATGATAGTGAAGCAAATCCAAATCACACAAGAATTAATTTCGACACTTAATTGAAAACCGCTCTGATTCAAATACTTGAAGTTATTCTTCACCACAGTGAAGCTCCTCTTGTATTAACTTTCTATGCGCATCCTTCAGCCTCGATTTGACATCTGCAGAAATTTCTAGGTACGAAGAGTCGAAGTATGGGAATCTATTTAAAACACAAGAACGCTTAATGCAGTAAAACTTCGTGGTATACTTCGCCGATGGAAGCTTTGCTCCTCGATTTTGTGGATCAGGATACATCCATTTCTCTTCGTGAGCAAGAACAATGTCAAATGGTAGACATTTTACCAATTGCAATTTCCTTCGAGGGAACTCCTTTTTGCACTGCCTACATTCAGTCGCTCTTGGCTCTTGGGAAAGGAAGCGCACAACGAGAGGCCTGTCGTTGTGATGGATGGCACTGTATGGATGATTGGAAGAGAGGTCAAGGCTGGTACTGCTTTCATTGTTGCCACGGCTCTGTCGCCAAGGATTATTGTGACTACTTCCTTTCTTTCCAGTGGCTTCCTTCTGGGGCTGGACAAGATTACTTTTGATGGGCCTTTTGAAACGAGTCGACTTTTTCAGAAATTCGATATGTTCCTTTAAAAGGCTGACCATTTCCGCGACGCAGAGGCTGTGTTTGCACAGCCCATGGTACTTGTAGCAGGGGCAAGTACACGTCACATGTTCTCGATGGACTGTACATTCGTACATTTGCCGTTTGCAATCTTTTGCAGCCACAAGGTACTTTCTTGGGGAATCTGCGGAGTTCAACGAAGGCATTTTTTGGATCGATTCAGGATAGTTGAGCAGTTTTTCTGCTTCCTTTACGATTGTTTCCACAAGAGGCTTGGAAAGGCCCTGTAGAGAAAAGAGTGATTGAATTTCTACAGAAAATTCCCTCCACTCTTTTCCTGTGGTTTCCTCAGTAAACTGGTTACTCAGTACAATGGGCTTCTTTTTGTTGACGTCTTCAATAGAAAGTTCGTTGAACTTACGAGCGTATTCCCTTCTTTTCTCTTCCGGCCAGCTAAACCATTCGTCTGGATTAACTTCTAAATGAGCTGCTACGTGTGCAAGTTCATACTCGTCACTCATACCGCAAATCGCCAATTTTGACTGCAACTGCTGTTGATTGTCCACTTCTTCCCAAACGTCACGTACAAATTCAAGCTTTGTCAGTTCATTTTTGCTCTTTGCCTTTCCACTGATTGCCTCCTTCTGCCGTGTGAGCTTGTTATTGACGGTCTCGGACTGATTGGTGTAGCACCGCAAAACTTTTCCCGATTTGTCAGAGGGCATACCTGCTTTCTCTCTTGCAGTTGCGATCATGCACCTTCGCATCATCTTTTCGTTCTTCGAAAGATAGACCCAAAACTGTGGCGATGAGGTGGACGTGAGACGCTTCTCTTCCTCATCTAAAAGCGGCTGAGCTGCTTTCAGGCTGGCCTCCAGATTATTCTTGTCTTTGGACTCGAGTATCGCTTTCTCGTCGCTACCAAAAACAATATCAAGAAAGAACTTTTGCTCCTCCTTCTTACGAATTCCTAAAGCGTTCAGCTTATCTTTACAATTTCGTCGGAAGTGGTTAAAGCATCGTAAGCCCGTGACTTTTTTCATAGAGTCTGAGAGCGCATCATGGAGTGCTTTCTCCCCATCTGTAATGAAACCTTTTCCTTTTGCACCAAGGTTAGGACAACTGGAAACGACTGCTCTTGCGATCTTAGTAAATGCGCCTTTGCTCTTACTGTAATGAATAGCAGTTGGCCCAAGGAACACAGGGCAGTCATTCGTTCTCTTTGACTTCAGCAGCAGATGCTTGTAAGAGAAAGGAGTTACTTCAAAACGACCAAAATTAAATGTCGGATCGACGCTGAATGGGTGGCTCAGAGTGTCAGATGTACAGAATCGAGAAAGGTCTTGACACATGTGCTTCTTTCCAATTATCCATAAGTCTTCTGGGACATCATGGTGTTCAATAATAATTGGCTCTTCCTTTTGCTTGGAATACACCAACAGCTCTTCTATTTCATCAGTTTTTCTCAACTTGTATTTCAGGTCATACATTTGCTGCCTAGACCTTGGAAGTTCTCCCGGATTTCGGGCTGTTAACGCTCCTCCTGAAGCAGAAGCAACCTTCTTAAATGCGACTGCAGGAGCACTGTTTGATAACTCTTCTTTCATCACTTCCATGGTGCTCTTATTTGTGGGATAGAAAGGCTTCTTTCCATGTTTCCTATTCCCATGTGATTCGACCTCAAATTGCAACTTTTCACAATTTTTCCCGTCGATGTGATACTGAAGTAGGCAAGTGTCATTCAGAATCCCGCCGCTTCTACCACTTAAAAAGAAGATAGACCGACACAATCCAAACTTACTCTTCTTAGAATTAATGTGGATATGAACCTCGCTTTCCTTTTTAAGAGGCACTTTCTTCTTCTCCAATATTTCGACGGTTCCGTCATCGTCAACGTCAAGAGTCCACGTGCCAATACGCAGCACATGACTATATGCACCGTTCATATCACTCTTGATATCTTCCCAGTTTTTGTACGTGCTGAGATTAATCAAAAATGACAGGTTTTCCCTCACTCTGAGAGGTGTCTTACTGCACTTGGCGCTGCCCAGTCTGCCCTTTAATATATTCACTGCTTCTCTTAACGTGTACCTTTCTTTTTTACCCGCCTGAAAGATCGGCAGTGCCTCGTCATCTTCATAGATCTTTTGGGACGGAGCAAAGTCGTCCTGTTTGGAAAAAATTCAATATTGAAATCACTTTCATTATTTTTTTCACGGCATGGGGTAAATATCAATGAATTGCAGTGACTGTTTCGTATTGAATAGGCACGAAGATCACAAAACTTACATAAATTATAACAGTAAGTGTGAACTATAAACAGTGTCCTCTCATTGTGTCTTTCATTTCATTGGCAACAGTCAAATTTTTACTTGGTAAAACAGCCAATAAACGCATCAAAGCTCTCCTCTGGGAAAATATGGCCATTGGAAAAATTTTCCCAGTAAAGGATTGCGGCTATTTTAGCAGCTTTTTGTAACACTGAAAATCTACATGAAATGTAAACATTGGACAAAAGGTTAGACAATTATGGATTCGGATAATGACAGCTATCATAGCGAAAGTGAATTTTATTATCCAGACGAAAAAAACATGTCAAACGTGTGAAACTGCTTCAGTAAAAAATCAACACAAATATTTCTTTTGAGTAATTTCCCACAGAAAAAAAATTAACACGTTATTTGCCGGCCTAGGTCGGTCCGTATTGGGAAAAACTGTGCCCCCGGTCTTGAGCACAGTTTTTCCCAGTACGGACCTCCCGGCCGGAAAATAACATATATGTAGATTTCTACGCCAATGCTTTACTGACCTCACCAGGTATTTGGCTCCGCCCTTGCAGACTGTTATCAAGTGAAGTACTTAAGATCTGTACATCATCCTGCAAATGCAAAAGGAGGGCTATATGGCACATTCTTGTTTCCATTACGATTCCATTTAGAGAAAGAGAGAATTCAGAGTTTTCTTCAGTCTTGAAATGTTTAGTACGTCCTGATTAAATCACACATTAAACCATATCAAGTTAAAAGGTAGTAAAACTCGCTGCACGAATATACCACTTCAGCGAATTTTTTGCGTTTTTGTAGTTAAAAGTTATACAGCGGGTTGTAAATAAACAGAAAGAGAACCCCAAGGAAACACGCAGATGAAATGATCGTACGCAAAAAAAAATCTTACCTCGCTAACGACGACACAGTTGTCACGGGTTGTTCCACAAGCATCGTGTACCATTTCAGGCCAATCATCAGTGTCGCCTAAGACAACAACTTCCGGGGATCGGGAGCGCCTTTTTTTGGTTGTAGGGGATTTCACCAGTGTTTCTTCTTTGAGGCGTTTGCTACCAGCCGCGGAAAAGTTTAAACCAGACCGACCACCTGCTACTTCGCCATGGCGTCCACTGTCAGCTGTTGGAACATTTACACTGCTCCGTGCACGTGCCTCTTCACTGTGACGGCCACTTTCATCCACATGAATATTTATACTGCTCCGTCCGCGTGCATCTTCACTGTGACGGCCACTGTCAGCTACAGGAAAATTTACACTGCTCCTTCTACGTGCCTCTTCACTGTGACTTCCACTGTCATCCGCAGGCTTATCGCCTTCTTCACTGTGATATTCACTGCCAGCCGTGGAAATATCTGCACTGGATTCTTCATTTTCGTTTTGCCCGAAATGCGCGGAACCCCTGAAATGAGGATACAGTGGAATGGAAAATATACAGAAATATGGAAAAGCACATTCATAGCATTAAAACAGAGAAGGATATAATTTGACGGTTTGTTACAAATCCAAAAAGTAGCCAACTACCAAAAGTGGTGAAAATGGTGGGTATTTGTGTTTATTTCCAATGGTTTTCCTGTTAAAATCAAATCAACCACGATCGATAGCGGCAACGGAATATAAGAACTCATCATTCCGTGACAATTTAATAATTGAATCAGTTTTTGTTTGCAGTTGAATGAGAATTTACGTTTTCAACGAAACGAATATCTTTTGAAAGAGTTCTGATTTACACTCTTGAACATGCGGTAATAAATCTCTCCCACTACGCAAAATCCAATATTCAACAGTCTAAAAACGTTTCTCAAAAAATTATTCTTGCACACATTGCGTGCCTTTTTTATTTTTTAATCGCCGGTTAAACTTCATGATTGCTCATGCAAAACGTCATTTGAAACATTCATTGACGGAAATCTTGGAAACGGTTCTGCGGGTGTTTTGATTTCGATAATCGCGTATATATGCAAACGGTAGTAACAAACGAGAAATCTTCGATATTTTATCATAATTTTATATCGGTGTAATTGAACACGCACGTTGATCTACGATAATTTTATGTGTAATGATATCGAAGCCGTCAGGGTTAACAACGAGTTTGACTCTTTTCACAAGAAGAGTTAACTTACATTGCTTGGAAACAAGTGGAAACAACCCGGGATCTTCGTCGCTTAATTTATATGTCCATCCGTGAATGAAACATTACTAAGCGTTATTGATTTTTTATTTATACATCTCTTCTTCATCATTTTAATGTGCATTTAGACATTCAAAAGTATACTCACCTAATAATCACTGCTAAGGACTGGCCTGCAGACTTGTCAACGCCACTAACTGCTAATCGGTGCCACAGCCATCGGCACAAAGCACGACAGCATTCGGGTGAAGTGGATTCAAAGACCTTTAGCTGTCCATTTCCATCTCCGCCGCAATTTTCCGGGACCGGGTGGGTATCCAATATGAACATCTTGCCCGACAGAGATCCAATGAGAAATGCAAAGGGCTCACAAGTGTAAATAGAAAAGAATGTTTCTCCAGCGGCAAGCTCCTGCACTTTTTCCTGAAGGCGATTTCTGCTCACTTCAGCAAACACCCCTTCGGCGTGTGGTAATTCTTCTGTAAACTCAAAGTCGTTCTGTAGGTGGTTGTGACCTTTCATCAACTTGTTGGCATCCAAGACAGTGTACAAGGACGATATCTCACGAATTCTGTTCAACTCTGTCGGGTAGTTAGTGATTACTTGCGTAGCTATCTGGGGTATGTCATCTAGCCTTGCGTCTAAACTGTTGTTGTCATAACTACAGTCACCTATTATGGCGTCGCATGTTTGCAATGCCAGGAAAACACATTCGTTTGTTGCATCGTTAGGCACTTCCATATGAGAAACAAGACAAGGATTGCCAATTGACATTACTTTTGCAATTTCTAAGTCTTGAGCCTCAATTGCAGTAGCTTGGCTTACAGGCAGGTTGATATTTACACAAAGAGAAGGTGAATTAGTTTTCAGCTTGGCAAGAGCATCCTCCATGGAACGTTTCCTCCTGTTGATGTCGAAATCTGTGAACTCTTCATGTAAAACCAGGATATCATTCCATACTGTGGCATGTTGCACCTCATAGGATTTAGAACAGTTTGGTCTTTGCCGACGCCGAAGAATTTCCCGCATATTTTCCCGAGGATCTTTTACAAGGTTCAGAGATGCTTCTTGTTGCAACTCTTCTTGGTATGGATATCCCACGGAAGGATTTGCGAGGACAAAAAGAATCATGCCGAAAGCCCAGCTATCTACGGCCTTGAGTTGCTCGAGGGTAGCTTCTTGTGGTCTTAATTCTGGCAGGAAAACTTCAGGAGACATGTAAGCGGGCGTGCCACGATCGAGTTCCTGCACCCTAGACGTTAACAGACTTTGAGTTTGAATAATGTTTGAACGACCTTCCCCAAAATCCGCAAGCTTGCACACAACAGGGCTATTTTCCCACATGAATTCAAATTCATCGCCGCGCGTGTGAATGTAATGGTCGTTGCTGAGAAGAATGTTCGCTGGTTTTAAGTCCCTATGCACTATCCCATTTTCGTGAAGAAACTTCAATCCAACTGCAACTTCCTTGGCGATTAAAGGAATGGCGTGCTCGAATCCTTCAAAGCCATACTGCAAATCGACGTGAGATAGAAACTCTGAAAGAGAGCTGACAACGGTATCGTCCTCAAATGGCCTGAAGGAAAACTTGACATATTCAGTCATTAGTCCGAATGGCCTGGTTGATATCGCTTTAAATAACACGATGTTCGGATGGCCATTCACACTGCTCAAAAGCTTTGCCTCTTTTACAAACTCTCTTTCATTCCCTCTGATGTTACGAGGAACTTTAACTACGACCTCCTCATGGCTTGGTGCATCTCGTGGAGCGTAGCGTCCTAGCTTAACAACACCATAGCTACCTTGCCCCACTTCCTTTAACTCTTTAAACTCTTCCCATTTAAACTGAGTCAAACCATCGAAAACATCTCTTTCGGGAAGTTTTGGCTTTGGCCGTGGAAGTTTAAACGACATGACTTGAAGCCGGCTTAGTTCAACGATTCAACCGACAGCACTCGCGTTGAGCATGCATACCACAAAACAGGAAATGATAATGGCTGCGGCCGCACTAGGGGACTTAACCGAGTTATTGCCAATTAACTAATTAAAGTTAACGGGTTTAAAATAACAGCGAGTGCGGCCGGGTTGACTTCAGTCTTAACCGAGTTTTAACCGGGTTATGCAAATTAAGCAAGAACAATAGATTTTCCTATTTAAAAAAAATAGGTTAGGTTTTTTTTAACCACCTCGCGAGGTAGTTTAACGCAGGTTAACGTTATCAATCAGTCAATCATCTCCGCCTACGCGTGAGAATGTTCCAAATGTTGGCTTTAACATCGTTATCATGCAGGCAAGCACAACCATTTCGAAAAATACTTCTTTTGCCCCAAGTTCAGCTTTTCTTTCTAATAAACACAATGGAGTTAAAACTTTTAAGAAGTCAACCTCTTTTTATCAGTGATACGTGGTCAAATTTTGTTACTCACTGTTATGAGTGACCCAAATGAGTGAAAAAACAAAACCACGCAACATTGAATAACTTTGTGAAAGTCTAACTTGAGTCCGGCCGGCGATAAAAATTAACCCGGTTAACCTCTTTTAACCGGTTACGTTCCGAAGAATTTTTTTACCGGGTTTTTCAAAAACTAACCCGGTTAACTTGCCAAGTGCGGTCGCAGCCAATAAAGAAAATTCGATGGTAATTGGTTAACACCCGACGCATTGTTACATTTCCCAGCCAAGTTGTCGCGTCGAAAGAATTTTATCCTGCAAAAAGGCTAAAAGCGTTACATGTTCGGCGCCTGAGCCAGAGTAAAAATTTAACATAAAAAATTGTGAAAGAAAACGGGGAATATTCGTTCCTTTCGATTTCTGCGCTAACTGGTTAAATTAATCACAGTAAAATCGGAAATTAGTAGTATTTGAAAAATGTGCGACAAACGACACCACAAAAGATCCAGGGGGTTACTTATCTCGCAAGCATTGCGGTACAGCGCTTGAAACTACAATTATTTTGTTCTTTGTTTTTTCATTTGGCATCGAATAATCCCGGAAATGATCTTAGATAAAACACTTCACTCTGGATTAAGCAAGTAAGCAATACAAAATACGTTTTTTTCTATGTTACCGTTTAAGTGAAAACTCGTATAACATTCCGACGGTTTCTATTGTTTTTTTTTTTTTCATTTAGACTTAGCAGACAAACTATAAATCTTTTGCTTCAGCAATGTATGTGCTAAGATTACATTTCTGCTAAAATTATTGTTTTCCTGTCGAGGCTAATTACGTCACGAACCCGGGGTCCTCCGACTCGCTGTAGGTTTATGTCAGGGCTTACCCTCAAAACAACCGACGCGCAAGAAGCAAAGTAAGCACTATGAATAGCCCCCCAAAGTTGTCTTAGTTTTCGAGGTCTTAGGTCTTAGGTCTTAGGTCTTAGGTCTTAGTTTTCGAGACACCCAAAGTTGAATGTCGAAAGCGTAAACTTGAATGTTGCATAAATCAAAGTTGGATGTTGAATGCAAAAAAGTTGAATCGTGAGTGCAAACTCAAATGGCAAACACAAAATGTAGGATAGATTGTGTAAAGTACAATGTAAAATGGAACATTGAATTTTGGCGGAAATGGAACGCCGAACCGACTCACCTATGTGACCCAGGCGGTGTGCGTCACGACCCACAAAGGTTCATGGGTAAAACTGTTTATGTGCCTCATTTCAATCGTGACACGGTCGAGTTCGCATCTCGTGAGAGAGATGATGGATCAAAACCCGGGATCAAAATACTGCTTCCTTTTCTGAAAAACATTGAGGAGAGCGATTTGGAGAATTTTCAAGATCTCATACTGGCCTTAGATGCTTGTTATTGGCTTCATATGGTGATTTCCATAAGTTTATCGCGATTCGGAGACGATTGAAGGTGCGATTTTAGCCGATTTTAGGCGGCGGTTTCCTGCTTCTCAGAAGATTTTAGGTACTGTTTAGTGCTGTGCTTATATGTATATTTCTATCTCAGAAGAGTGAAAGAGATCTGTAGTTCCTACCTGGATTTGCTTAAATAAAATGTTGGTCCATTTGAAAGTAACGTTTGATGGACTTTATTAACCGGACAAGGAGGGGGAGCGCAAACAAAGAGCAAGGTGAGAAATCTTGCATCGTCTCTCATAACAACTTTATTTTCATCGACAATATTATATTATTTTGCAAACAGTGACTGTTTGTAATTCTTATGAGCAAATAAATCTTCTATAGGCAAGGGAAAAACAGACCAAAAGTAGCGCCCGAACAGCTACAGCACAATGGGAATTTCACCGAAGCTACGGCCGCAGAAATAAACCACAATCTTGCCTGTACGTTCATTAAAGTGAGCGCAGGTTATCGATTTTGTTATAAACCTAATCTCACAGTTTGAAAATCCTATATGAAGTTGTCTAGATCTTCGATAATGGTCTTGTGTTTTGGTAGAGATTTAATCCTTCGCGTTAGTTTACATGAAGATTTGCATACACATATCACACACTGCATACAAATTATTTTAAAGACACGCTTTCAGTTTCCGCACTGGGTTATGAAAAATGTTTTGTTTCCAAAGGTTATCACAATATTCAAACTTATTTACCTTTTCTGGTTTAAAATGAAACAAACTCTTCCTGGATTTTGCGTTACTCGCTTCACGTCGGCTTTCGCTTCGGCAAGTTTCTCAGCCCGTTTTCCCGGGAGTTGTGCTGTTTGGCTGAGAGAATGTCTTCATTCCAAGGCAGTTTCAACGCCTCATGACGGGGAAACTAACAGGGGTAGACCCGGGTAGACCCCAAAATTTACAAAGAAGAAAGGTTGAAGTAACATGTTAACCGAAATAATCCGATGAAACAGCTACCAGTAACCAGCAATGAATCCAAGAAGAGCGGCGAAAATAACACTCAAATCATCATGGCGGCTTGCACATGACCGAGCAATTCAAACTTGTCACAAACGCTTAAGAAAGCAAAATATTTAAAACTAACACAACTGCTAGCAAGATAAAGTGTTCCAACAACTTTTCAAGGCGGTATAGTGTCGAAATTTCCTACACAAACTTGGAATAAAGCGAAAATTTCACCACATATGCCTCTCAAAACAGCTCTTTCCAAGCGCGAAAATCACTCTACAAATGACGCATTCTGATTGGTCGAATCTCGTGACGCACATCGCCTGTATGTGACCCGTCAGATCAGAGGGGACTCTAAGTTGAGGGATTAGCCGATTGCGCTACTGCGACCCAAGGTGGTTGGGCATACGAAAAATTGTTATGAAATGATGCACTAGTTTCGGGACAAGATTCGTGACTTTTCGGCTTGTTTCGGCTATTTCACGAAATGAGACCGGACTACTTCGTAATATCTTGAGATCATGTCGAGTCTAGTCTTTAAGTTACTCGAGGAATAAATAGAGCATATTACGTGGCCGTACAGAGACACGAAATTTCTCTTCGAGTGTTAAAAAACATTTCACGAGTGAGCCCTCCTTTGGAACAGTTTTATGATGAATTTAAAGTTACAAGATCCTGCACAAAGACATTTTGTCTTTGTTGAGTGATTCTAAGTAGTAAAATTGCTTTCATGCGTTGCGTGACTTTCTCGAACGTTCTCTACGTTTTTGGATTATTCATGAATAATTAATTAGGGCATGTTTACATTTCAGCATGAGTCAGCAGATTTGTATCAGTTACTGAAATCATAAAATATGTCGAAAAGCTACTACTATTCGCCTGTTTAGTATTTCCTAGAACCTTATATCAAACGGTATACAAGTTCCAAGCGAGTTCTTTTGACGAATTAAGTTTTTTCCCACGAGCTTGACTGCTGTGTTTAGTCAAGTGTGACGAAGGTCGATTCCAAGTTCTGTGTTTACAAGTTGGTGGAAGCAAGATATCTGAAGTTCAAGTGAGATTTTGTTATTATTGGCAGAGGCTGTTTAGTTTTACTTAAGTTCAAATAAAGCTTGTGTTGGCGGATGCTGTGTTTTAAGGGACGGACCATTAGAAAAGTTATGGGGGGAGGGGAATTTTCGAGCCGCAGGAATTTTTTTCAGGCCCTTGCATGAATATTTCTTAGGGTTAATTGGCGTGCAAGAATTTTTTTAAATTAAATTTTCCCTTGCGCGAATTTTTTTTTTTTGTACTTCGCCCCCTCCCTCCCCACCCCCCCATAAGTTTTCTAATGGTCCGTCCCTAAAGCTCTGTAAAGCCTATGTTCCTCAAGCCTCCCCGCAGACGTCCTGTGGGGTTTGTTTTAGTTCGTCACGCATTCATTTCTCCCCACGGACGTCTGCTAAACACAGCCGACATTTACGTTCACCAATCACAGACCGTTTAACGATTTTTGTAAAACGTAACCCGAGCCGCTTGTTCAGATTCGCACGATCGGTGAGGCTTTTGATCGGGTGTGCGAGAAGTTTGTCGTCCTAGCCTTTAGACTTCGGTGGCACTTAGCTTGTGAATAAATAAAACGCAACGGGAAGACGTGCCCTTTTGCAGAACAAGTTTTCAGGTAAACCTTTTTCTGCCGTTGGAAGCACATTGCTGTAGACTTCGAATTTTTTGTTTTACCGTCTCTTGAAAAAATATACCCAAATTTCGCGTATTGGTGTTTGGTCCTCGACCCATGACCTTGGTGGAATTACATTTCGCAAAAAAAGGAAACGGCCTTTGTTTTGGAAGAATGCTTTGAAAATCTTCCCTATAAACGTTTACAAGTTCTCTTTTCTTAATACTTCGAATATATACAGAGTTAATAGTAATTGTTTTCGACCGTGCTGAATACGTATACCGCTCCGCGCTCGTGTTGGAGACTCTTGTCTGAAGTCTTTCAAAGAAAAGCAGATTATTTTACATTTAACAACTTCCAAAAAAAAAACTATACAGCTGACTACCGCCTTATTGCATCATTTCTGTGATTTTTTCAAAACGTTTGAGTTGTCTCAGGTAGAAGATAGCAGTGCAAATAAATAATTCACTCGAAGAATACAAGGACACATCAACGTCCAGAGCACGTTTGATGAGCCTTGTGATGTCAACTGCGCTTTTTTTAAACATGCGAACTTGGTCCTTTCCTAAATTAGAGCTCCAAAGAAAACAAAAAAATTCGCTTCTTACAACTTTCCTTGGAGTCTCATCCTTGCGTGGGCATGGAATAAATATTCCTCTAAAAAAGCGAGAAAAAATTCTTGGGTGCCGTTTCAGTTGTATCACAGCTCGTTATTGGCTGATCATGACACAATAACTGACCGCTTATTGGCTTATTCAAGCAAACAAGAACGTAAATGTCGGCTGTGTTTAGCAGACGTCCGTGGGGAGAAATGAATGCGTGACGAACAAAAGCAAACCCCACAGGACGTCTGCGGGGAGGCTAATGTTCCTCTGGTACTAAACTTCCTTGTGTTAATCAGACATCCCTGCAGGCTGATAGTCAGTGAATAATTATCCTCAAAACATTCGAACTCGTAACATTGAGTTTTAGCCAATTTTATGCTCAACGTAACTGACTGCTTACCCATGCCTTACATATCTTTAATCAGTACATGAGACTGCTATGCCGTTTTTGAAGCCTGATGTGACAAAGAAAAATAGAGAATTCTTTTTTCACTGTTTGTTTTGTTAGACTTGTTATTCACCTCCAATAACCTCATATCGACTTAGGTCTAAACGTTTAGACCCAAGTTAAAGTTAGAAGGATTTGTATGGAGTCATCAGAGCATAACTGGGCTACTATCGCAAAGACAATTTGTCTCGAAATGCTAGTTTGTGGCTAGTAGGCCTCTTGGATATGGCTCTTTTCAGAATATCCTGACAAATCGCACAATTTCACAAATTAACACCTTACTCTTACCATATTTCATTTTTTACTATTCCTCCGCATTTACACTTAATCAGTTCCACTATCACGACGTCGAAGTGTACGCTCCGTAGCGTCTTGTTTTCTTTAACAACGCTCTTCGACTCTTCGAAGTTCACCATTTTCAAGGTAATTTTTGGTCATGCAATCGAATTTAGTCAAAATGTTTTACCCAAACACACTGCCTGTTTATGCCGCTAAATAACGCCCCAAAATTTATTGTGTCTTTGAAGCAAAATAATACGGAAGGCTTCATGGGCGCACTATAACTCTTTTTTTCCTGAAAAGTAGACTTCCCAAGCTTTAAAAAGAGACCATGATATTATATAAATCTGTACGCTGAATGTTCGCGGACTTAATGATTTTTCGAGGATTCTAAGTTCGCTTATAACTGTATAAGACAGCTAAATTGCACTCAAAATGACCTGTGCGTGCCTATGTTTTGCGTCCTATTTCGCGGCGGGGTTGTGACGACTTTGTATCGCATATGTTCTTTCATTGCCATGAAATGTGTTTACATTGTCTTTTACTGTCAGTAACCTGATTTCAGTTAGCCTTAATTTCATCCGATTGCTTCGAGTCGTTTTTTCGATCGGTTAAGTATGGCCACAGGGTCCAGAGGAGATGTGTTTGTCGTTAGAACATCAAAACCCGTCGAAAACCTCTGACAAAATGGGTTATTTTGATCGCGTTACAGTTTCGTTAGTCGTTTCGTTACACATTCTATAGACCGCAAACCAAGAGACTGAGGGCTCGCAAGATCGGCTTATAGTGTAAAACACGGAAAATTGTCCATACGAACTCTTGACTAACGTTATTACAACCTCGTGAGAAGAGTCTGTTCAAGGGAGGACCGCTGGCTCATTTCCAGGTCAGCGGCTGGTAATCGAGCCTAGGATGAATTACCAGTTGCAAGCTGTACAAAATGTTACCTACTTTATAATCCTCAAATAAACGCTGCATTCTACTGATTGGGCGCGACGTTTATTCGAGGGCGAGGTTTAATCGAGTAAATAGGGTATTTGATTGAGAAAACTTTGTAAATTACAAATCATATGCTGTAAACTTTGTTATACACACAAATCTCATAGCTCTTATCGTTCATGGTTTACACTTTTTAAGTGACAACGGTTCTTTCAATCGAATTTTAGTCTGTTCAGAATCAAGAGTTTCCAATTATTTGTTCCAGTCATGCATTTTCGCTGCAGTGCGTGCCTGGGAGTCTACTTTTTCGGGATTTTTCGGGGATAGGGAACTATAAAGTTGAAGAAAAATTACAAAGGGACCAAGGGGTTTGGTTATTTTGTCCAAATTTTGTATATAAAGTTGTTTGGGTCTCAGAAACCGACAATAAGACCGCGCTGTTAATGGCTACAGGGAAAAATTAAAGTTTCCAAACATTGTCTCCGGAAACAAAAGATCTTTGTTTTTGATTGGTTGAGTTTAATTTCTTGTCACTCCAACATGTAGTGATTTTATCGCCCAGAAAGACGCGACATATCCAAGGGAAAAAGCAAACTGTCCGTTATAACGTGGTGTCCGTATTAACCCTTTAAGCCCCAGTATCCACATACAAATTCTCCAAACTTATCTCCATACATTTCCTTAAAAAATTAGTTGAGAGAATTTGTTCAAAGATCAAAGTATTTTCTCTTGGGTGATCATTTTATTGATTCTCATAACTTATCTCTTTACAGTGTATGGATAATTGTAAGGAGAAGATTGATCTTGGACACTATTGGGACTTAAAGGGTTAAGCGGGTGTCAGTAAAGCGGAGTTTGACTGTATATAGTCTGTGTGGAAGAGGCAAAAGAAATATTGGCAGTTCGAGAGCGATGCCCTCGCGGGAGGAGGACATGCGCGCGTTCTCAACCTCCGTGGCGGTCATTGCCACCGTAATTTTTTTTTTCGCGCGCGTGTTACGTAGGCTAATGTTAATATTACCTACCCTGTTTGTTTACATCCTAAAGGTACTTGAAATTAGTGTTATGGGTTTATAATGGAATAATGCTTGAATTACATCAACAATGTTTATTCGCTACTTTCACATTCGCATAATACACCTTATACACCTTGTCCCCCCCCCCCAAAAAAAAGTTTTGCGTAAGCATTGTTTCTAATTTCTTTAGGAATTTACAATCCTCCCAAGAAAACTTGAAAACAACACTTTTGCGAAATTTGGTGGGGTAAGCAAGGTGTATTACCGTAAAATTCCAAAAATAAGCCCCAGGGCTTATATTTTTCAAAGGCTCTTTTTGAGGGGCTTATATTCAGAGGGGCTTATGTACGGAGGGAAATTTGCGTTTCAAAATCGATTGGGCTAGCCCTAGTTAAAGTAAATTTACTGTTTTGCTTTGTTCTACTTTGTATTTGAGGGCAATTCTCCAAGTACAAGCCCCGCGGGGCTTATATTTGGAGGGGCGATTTAACGGAGGGTTTTTTACGTTACCGGTTTGGGGGGCTTATATTTGGAGGGGCTAATTTTCGGAATTTTACGGTATGGTTAATGTGAAAGTAGTAAATTGCCAACGAGCAGCCTCGCGTCATTGCGAGGCGGCAGCGGAGCCGTGCGTGTTTTAGAAAGTATTCTACAGACTACTATTAACGTCTTACTTTAGAAAGCTGGTTTACTAACTTAAAACAAACGCCATTGAATCGTAGCCAACAGTTACCAGCGCCGTGCAAACGACTTATTGACGAGATCAAGCAAAACTAACTACGAGAGAACGACTGGAGAACTGACAATTTGACTAACAACAGATGACTGTTTAACTGTGACAATAGACGGATCGAAACGCACCAATTACTGATTACAAGTCTTCATAGCCACTAACATCACGGCTTAACTGACAGACGACCAATAACATCGTGACGTAATTGACCAATCAGATCAATAACCAGAGTATAATACCATCAACTGACGTTATACAACTAACTTTGACTCTGAAGATGACTACCGCACAGGTTGTCGAAACGTCTGTCACTGTCAACCAGAACATAGTCCTATTCAGGACTATATATACGTTCACCAGGACGATCAAACTCAATCTACTTTTGAAGTGACTCCTGGGTTCAAACCTTTCACAGTTTGTCATGAGTTTGTTTGCTGCCACTCTTAGCGTAAACCTGGATATGTATTAATTTTTTGTTAGTAGTACTTCTTTAAAACTCTCCTCGGTTAAAAGAGCTACCCAGAGTTAATTTTTACAAGCAGAAAAACTTCAGTATGCAAAGAAAATTAACTTCGACGCAAAGGCAGTCCTCAGTTACACGATGTATGTGACTGTTCATTAGGGTGAACCAAGAGAAGATTAGCCTGATCTTGGGTGGGCATATACACTAAGTAACTAATTGAAACCAAACAGATAAATAAACTAGAATATGGACTTGCCGAAAAGCGAGTTTAACTGAGCTCAGCCTGTTCCAGGCGTTCAGATGGTAGAGCTAGCGCGGCGGTTTTCTTCCGCACTCTGCTATCTGAACGCCAAGAACAGGCTGAACTGGGCTGCCATATTTAATCGTGTTGCCGACCATTGCGTAATATCAGAAACTCATAAGGAGTTGAAACGTGTAACTCTCATATGTTTGCTTTGTCCGATGCTCGTGATTATTCAATTTCGAAAGTACCATATTTGGAACGAGAAGAAGAGATAACTGACCAATCAAACTTCGTAAACAACGTGACGTAATTTTCCTTCAGGTTCCCGCGCCCGCTTTAAAAAATGGCCGAGAAACGGGGGAAAAACTCCCGAAAGCCGAGAAAGCTTTCAAAGGTTGAAACCAAGAATATTACCGAAACACTGTGCAGGATTTTATTGCCTTACCACCCGGGCCAAACGTAACATTATGAAACCCATTGACGGCCTCGCAACTTCTTGAAGTTGTCACTTCAAAAAACGATGCCTCGTTGACCCTCTGCACAGTAAACTTATACTGCAAATAGGCTTTTAAAATTCTTATGTTAAAAGTCTAGAATAAACAGTGAAAAATATTTTCGAATAAAATTCATTAGCTGCGTATCGAAAGTGTCCAAAACCTGAACCTGACATCTTCGCAAAAAGTGACGCTTGTAATGAATGTGAGAAGCATTTTAAAAGCTTAAATTAAACTTTAGATGTTGTAGTCACGATCGTGTTTTGAGCTAATTTTATGAATGAACAAACTCAAAACAATAGAAAGAGAAACCGTTTCTTGAAAATTTTTATTCAAAGTCCAAAAAGTTAATCCTTTAAAGCAATTCGGAAAACACTATCTGGATAGTGGATCTGTTTGCGCAAGTGACATCGGCTAAGCACATGGCAAAATTCAACACAAAATCCGTCTCAAATCAGGGCACATTTTGTAATTTTTCTTTAGCGCCGAAGAGAAAAATTTATAAAACGTCTATGAAACATTTAAAAATACACAAATTCCCTTTCAAAAGCGTAATTGTCTTGGCCATAGAGTGCAAAATGTACCTGAAAATTCAGCAAAAACTTCGCTGACTTGGTTGCATTTCAAAACAGACCATGGGCTCGGCCGTGAAGAAAACAAGTTTGAATTCCTCGATTGACGAAGGACGATTTCTTGATGAAAAGCTTCCCTTTCTCCACAAAAAGAAAGCTGAGCATTCTTTTGAACTTTCTCTTTCCATTTTTTGTCCTTTAACGGTGTATTTTTAACCTTGAAATGCGGAACTCTTGTCTTAAAACATCTGCATGGTGATCACGCAGCAGCCATTTTGTTGAAAATGGATATCTGTCACTTAAGATTTCCAAATATGGTCAAAATGAATATTCACGAGCATTGAACGCGAGTTACACGTTTCAACCCCTTATGGGTTTCTGGTAATATAAAAGGCAAAATCTGTGACCGTAAATCTAGATCAGATCTGTAGACAATATTAAGCAAAAGTCATCGCATAGCCAATCAAAACACAGGATTCGCTTCTTCTCGCTTGCTCGCGGAAGAAGATAGAAGAAGCTCGGTTGTCGCTTCTCTCCACCCGAAAAGTTGCGTCGACCGGAAATGCTTCTGCTTTCCGATATGCTATGGGTAACTCCATAAGCAATAATGTTCCTTTTGAACTCCATGAATTGAAATCCTCTAAATCAGGTCAGCACTTTTTAACACCTGTCGAAAGGCCCTTGGACACCTTATGAAGTTTACATAACGTAATATTCCTTATCGTTTTAGATTAGCCGGTTAAGCACTGCGTTTTACAGATTATGGTTAAGCACTACCTTTCCTGATTAGGGTTAAGCACTTCCTTTACTGATTAGGGTTAAGCACTGTTTCGAAACTGGTTAGGTTCCTTTTTTGGGTTGGGGTTGATGCTATGTGTACTTTAATCTACCTTGTGTAAACTTCATAAGGTGTCCAAGGGTCTTTCGACGGATGTTAACGAGGGCTGACCTCTAAATCATTGAGAAACTGTTTCTGAATAAATTGAATCCAATAATAATCATCAATCACGAATTGCTTTCTAAAACACGCACGATAACCAGCGATAACGAAAATTAAAGACGAAACCTGTAACATCAGAAGCGTCAGCTAGAGTAACAGCAAAAAATCATAGTGTTCCGTTAAAGCGCTCAATATATGATGATTTGGGGCGTAGGTAAGAAGTACGTGCTGGTGCAAGGAATTCAAAGCACGTACAATAAATAAATGTGATCGGCGAGACAGGATGCTACTATATTGTACGGCTCAAACACATCCAAGCGATCAGAACAGGTTTCGCAAGAAACTGATCTATGAGAGAAAGTAACTTAAAGGCTCTCAGCATTAAAGCTATGCTGCAAAGGAAGGCCAATCATGTGGCCTATCTTTCACTTCCGTTCTTGCTTTTTTGTTTTGTACATTTTTAAACCTGATTCGCTGAAGAAGGGTTCAGTTCTGACCAAACCCTCTAAACATTTAGTAAAAATCTTTAAAGTGAGCGGTTACAATTGGTATCAAATGGGATTTCCTTCAATTGCTAGTTTTCTGCATTCTCGTAACCTCAGGTAGATATCAATCGCTTTTAGAGCGTTTAAGAAACGGAAATCCAGGAATATTTATTTTTGTTCGATTCTTTGAATGTTAGTCATCAAAGTGTGAATCTTTCAAAGCAAAAGCTTGCTTTGTATTGAGTTTTATCAGGAGCGATAATGAACAGAGACTTTATCTTTGTTTCTTTGATTCCTTATTAGCAGTTTTGAATTCTACTTCTAAGAGAAATTAAAGTCAGTTACCATGGTCTCCCTTCTTGGCGTTCGTGGGGTGAAAAGGAATGTCGAGAGAGATTAGGTTGATGTAAGTGAAAGGGGACTCTATAACTCAGGAGCACCCAAAGACTGTTTTCTGTAAAATATCTGTTCGGAGAAGCAAATATTGCCGATAATTTTCTTTTGCTTAGGACGGCTAAACATTTCTATATGAACGTTCCATTCATGTTTAATTTTCAAAGCTTATCTAATAAATTCCCTTTTTCTGAAGTTTAATTTTTGATATTTTACTACCCAGGTTACACTTTTTTTCTCAGAAAAAGGAAACCTAAAATTTTCGGATTCTAAAATGTGATGGAGAGAGGAATTAGAAACATTATCACCTAACATTCTCGGGAAAATGATACTGAACCCCTTGCGCTTAGAATGCCTTTCTAGAGATTTAAAAGTACTCTGGATAGCCTAAAAAGTGCTTTCAACGTATTTTGGAGGAAACCGTCGTTGGAAGTTTTCTGATAAATATGGCTTATAAAACTTGTATGTTGCTTGTGAGTGACAGCTACTTTTACCCGTGTTGTTTTGAGCACCTGGTGGAATCAGGGTCTAGCTATCAAAGTGATAACACAACTACATACTTTCACATGCAGTCATCTAACTTTTCACTGATCGCTTGGTTATAATAATTCCCTTTTGCAGGCTTGGGCCGAAGATGATTTATGTTTCTGGCTCTGTTCCCAGCATGTCACAGAAGCTCCGAAAGTATCTGGCTTTGAAGCGCACCATATAGCAACGAAACTATTTCCGAAGTGTTAATTACTAAACAAACTCTAAGGCGGGAACACAAAGCTGAATATGAAATGTATAATTTAACCAACGGGTTCAACCTTCGTATAATAAAGGAATCTTGAGGGATACCGCTTGAACTGAGATGAAATGAAAATGGCGTCCTGGATCTACCTCTTCTTTGCCTATGTGGTGAGCCGTGGCCGCTGGCAACTTATATTT
>JBBMOI010000007.1:27727500-27870000 GCA_038088405.1 Porites divaricata
CATTCCATAACTTAGGTGCGGCAAACAGAAAGGCCCGTTCACCGAGAGTTGCCTTAAGCTTAACATTCCGATATCTTGCAGCCAAGTCTCGGTGATTCCGATAAAGGAAAATCTTAGGTTAACAGTAGCTAATAGATTCGTTATTCCACTTAGATTACATTGAAGACTACGCGCATTTACATGCATAAATGAAGAGCGGTTGTTATCAATTTTTCGTTTTTGTAAGAGATCATTAAATTGTTCCTCAACATAATACTCGCAATTGCCTAATTCAGAAAACATATTAGAGTCTGGGTCTATATCTTTGCAAAGACTTAAGTTTGTATGTATTTCAGATAATAAAGGATTCAGCTTCAGACAAGACAATCTAACACAGCTAATCTAAAATTTTCATCTAAATGGAAAAACGGCAATTCCCGTAAACATGACTCGAAAGAAAATTGGGTTTACTTATCTTATCCCTGATCATGAGATGCTTGTCGCGAATTATTAAGCGATCTAGAATAAAGTAAGCAGTTTTCCCTGCCTTCTTGGCTGCCTTTAGCTTTTCGACTTGACTAGCTCGTTTCTCCAAAGTGGCGACAGCTAGATCTTCACAAATGAATAAGCCCTCAGGTTTCTCCTTCCTGGCCTTTCTAACCACCGCTTCCTTCTGTTTCCAGTTCTTCAGGCGACGGACAATGGTCCTGGGCTGTCCTGATTTTTTGGCTCCCTCTGGTTTCTTTTTCCTTTCCATGCACTCTATGTGCTCGCTCAATATCGATTTCCATATCAAGCTTCTCCCTGATTGCTTTCTTGACTTTCTCTTCAACAGTCTCCCACGTTTCATCAGCCGATTCCGGTATTCCTGAAACTCTAATATTGTTCCTCCTGCTTTGGTTTTCAAGATATTCCATCTTAGAACTTTGTTCGTCAAGAGTCTTTTGAAGGGAGCCAACTTCACCCTCAGCGTCTTCGAGTTTGGTCCCCATTGTGTCGAGCTTTTCGACATTCTTCTGAGTAAACTCGAGACTTTTTTAAATTCAGTTACCGTCTTCAATAAATCGTCAACACGAGTCGTCACGGAAGAAATCACTGAATGGAAGAGTGCCTTGAGCATCGATTCCTGGACAGAGAGCATCTGTTTAAGCATAGACAAGGACACGTACTCTTCGTCACCTTCGGCCTCCTGCAAGCTTGATGGATTATTCACTTTCTCCGCTTCTCCAGAGCCTCTAGAAGCCGTGTTTTTCCCTTTTGGCTTAGTCATAATGAATATTATACTTGTAGTGTAGTTTAAAAATGTAAAATGCTAAAGTGAAGAGAAGAAGAGTCTTCTTAACGTTAAACTTGTAGAGAGCTCAAAATACACGTCCGTCCGCCATGACAGCACATGCGTCATGGCTCTAATACGAGAGCAGCGCGTATTTCAACTACGGGTAAAACACTGAGGAAATTATCGAGAGAATTAAGCAGTCCAGATTATCCCAATATATTAGGACAGCCGTAACAGCCGTGACCAGTGTTCCAACCAATGAGAAGTCCGCGTTACGAGTTGAGTTCCAAGATGGCAGACGAAGGCCAAACGAAGAGGGAATTTCGATCCTTCGCCCTTTACACTACTTTTATACCAAAAAGGGTATTTCGCTTTTTAAAATTCTAAATTTCGGCAATTGGCGATTTAGAGAGAAAGAAAAGTTAAAAAGTTGGTCAGACGTTGCTTGGGATTCCTTGAATGAAACAGCTCCAGGGCTACAAATTAGCTCGATCTCATCATCTCATTGAATGTAAGTGTTGACCGCGCGATCACCAATAATTTTTAAAAGCTAATAATCTAAATCTGCTTTAACGCATTCTGGCCTTTCTTTAGAAGCTATAATTTTTCAATTTCCACTTGTTAGTGGAATCAATTATCGTCCATCTTGATTAAGCGTATGTGTTTTTGATCACTGGAAGATTTTTGTAATGTTTTTAAGCCTGATCCCCGATAACAACCGCTGAGTAAAAAGTCCAAGATTCAACCAGGAGAGACTTATTTTGCGACGTACAAATGTTGCAAAGACAGCGACGACTTTTGTTCTACCACACAACGAAGTGAAAACACTTTGGATCAGTGAGTTTGGAAGGTGCAACCGAGAGGGGTTAAATTTTTAATTACATTCAGGTTGAGGCATCCTAGGAAGCATGTGATTGTCCTAATAGGAAGTCGATTGCCCGACAGGCTTGCTTCTTTATTTTTCACTTACTTATACATCTGCCACCCATATTGGTAAGTGCTGGTTATAAAAAAGGCGCAACAAATACTCAAGTTCTTCTGAATTCTAAATTTTACTTGTTAATTTTACTGTATGATAACATGTACACACTAGAAGCAGTAAAAAATAAAACGAGCTCGAAGAAAAATAAGTGAATGCTAGAAAATAACGATTTATGTTTACTTACTTTAGCGTCGGACCATAAAATCGCATCTACTTCGTCGCTTTGCCACCCAACAACTCGAAGATAAGAAGCTGCATTACAAATCTGGATTTCCAAAATGGCTTTCGATGTTTCCTGTCACTGTTGGCCCGCTTAAAGTTCGGTCATGTGACAAAGAAGACTGGAAACAATGCGATTTCGTGAGTGCATCACAAATTTCAAAAGAGGCCCGCCATTTTGTTAACGAAAAATGGCTTCGTGACGTCACGACTATCCTAATATATTAAGTGAGGCGCGTAGTAGGTATGCACAATTTTTAATATAAAATATGTACCCATCGAACATATATTATACGAACCCGGTTTCAAGAGACTTTACAACTCACGAGTTGGTCGAGGTCTTATTTCTCAAGCGAGGGTCTGGATGGGGGGTACAAATGTCAGCTGTCGGTTAAAATTTTGGTCAGTTGTCAGTTAAATGATTATTTAACAATTAGCCGCCGAAGGCGACGTGAATATCGGCGAATAGTCACCAAGACGAAGTCGAGGTGACTATTTGCCGATTTTTACGTCGCCTGAGGCGACTAATTGTTTTAGTATAATTACATTGATGATTATTCGAGAAAATAAAAGTATTGATCAATTTCCGACTCCGAAACATCAAAAAATCTGGCTGTCATTTTGAAAACTTCTAGCCTTCAATGTTATAATCACCGCGCGGTGATTATAGCGGGATAAAGCGAAGCTTCTAGCCAATCACAGGGCTCTATTTTCGATAATCATCAATGTAATTATACTAATAATGATTAACTATGAAACTTATTTGTATATTTTTAATGCGAAATTTAGCTTATAAGGCGCATATACTGTCAATGAAACATTAAACTGGAAAATTGATGCAATTTTGTTCTCAGTTTAGGTATCGTAAGCATTTCAAGTGGCCCTCCATTTTTCAAGTCTTGTGTTACTCTCCTCCACTCGAGATCTTTTGCTGGCCAGAGTCCAACATTTCCAGCCATTAAGCCAATCAAAATTTATACCTTTAGAATATTTATTATTGGGACGTAGATCGTAAGAAAGACCAAGAAAGACCGTATCTGAATCATCTCAGTAAAAGCTTGCTTTTGTAACGCCCTCATTAGCAGCCATCGTATGCTGGCGCGTTCTCAGAGGAGCTTGAATTTGAGATCACAGGTCATTTACAACAGATGGTACATGACCAGGTTTGGCAAACTGATGTCTACTGAAGCCATGCTCCGTCTTTATAAGGCATAATTTATACTTCCTCACTTTTATTATTGTTCTATGGTGTGGCATTTCTCTAGTAAGCAAGATTCTGATAAACTGGACCTCTTAAACAAACGTATTCTTCGATTTATTTTCAAGGATTTTAACTCTGAGTATAATAATTTACTTAAAAAGGCAGGAACTGCAAACCTTAAGGACAAGTGTTCATGATTCTTACTATTTTTAAATGTCTTCATTTTTCTGATTATCCAAGATATTTAAAAGATATGTTTCGTTTACGCTCTAGCACCTATTTTTTAAGAGGACATAATATTCTCTGTTTGCCCAAACCATTGACCACTTCTTATAGTCTCAATTCCTTTAGTTACTTGGCAGCAACATCTTGGAATTCTCTTCCTGACCATTACCGCACTATTTCTGATTTTACTTCTTTTCGACGACTGATATCTACGGGGAACAATAATTTACTTGAAGGGCAGGAACTGCAAACCTTTCTACATCATGATAATTTGCAAGTTAGTTGTCTACTAGTAGGTAGTTAGTTATCCTATTTGTTATATGGAATTAACTTTTTATTATAATTATTTATTAATGTAGTTGGCTCGAAGATATTAGCACTTGAGTGCTACACTGTAAATTCGAGGGTAAATAAAGTTTATTGATTGATTGATTGAGCGGCGATTAATCGATTATTTACAGTATAGTACAGGATTATCTGCAAATGTAAATGTCAGCCTAGCCTCTCCACACACGTTTTTCCTTTTCGAAGGGAGCGGGCGAGTAAGCGTGGAGTGGAAAACGAACGCGAAGCGTAAGAAAAAAACCTCTCCCCTCCCCCCGCCCCCTTCTAGACTGTTCACAGTCCCCTATTTTTTCCTCCCAAACCGCCCCAAGTAGTTTTGACACTCATGCAAGATGGCAGCCCGTAAAGCAAAGCGCTCGATCTCGATGATCTTACGGAAAAATGGAGGACTGTGAACAGTCTATCCCCCTTCCCACCACCACAACCCTTGCGCTTGCTGTAAATAAACCCCCCTTCAATTGCAAATGTACGCCAAAGGCCTGTAATACTTATCGTTCAAGTAATTTTTCAATAAAAAGGGATATAATTTAATCGATTTTTTGCTTGAGTAAGTACGGTTTTCGTTTTGCGGACAATGGTGACCTGGCTTCAGAGGTCCGTTCTCGAAATACCTACGATAAAATAAACCGTCCTCACGGTTTAACAAAGCTCTCGCTGTCGCAGCTTCGCTCCGCTTTTTTAGGAATCTGAGGAATTAGGCAAGATAGGGAGCTTAAGCAACTACGACGACGACCACAACGACGACTTCAAGAAAACAATATTAGGTTTAATGATCAAAACAACAGCTCTGCACGTGCATCACGCTTTTTAGTACATTTCTTTGACGTCCACTGCACGACTACGACGTGAAACCTCCTAATTTGCCGTTTTATGGGGGACGTGAACATACGACGACGAATTTTTCTTCCTCTTTTTGAACCTGAATAGACGCGATTAAGTTTGAAAGAACGCAAATTCATTTTTTTAACGACGTTTTCACTGCCGTCGTCGTCTTCCTTGCTTAAGTGGGAGCTTAAGCAACTACGACGACGACCACAACGACGACTTCAAAAAAACAATAGGTTTAAAGATCAAAACAACAGCTCAGCACGTGCATCATGCTTTTTAGTACATTTCTTTGACGTCCTCTGCACGACTACGACGTGAAAACTCCTAATTTGCCGTTTTGTGGAGGACGTGGACATGCCACGACGAATTTTCCTTCCTCTTTTTGAACTTGAATAAAACCTTAAGTATTCATCTACAGGAAAAGTCGCCTGCATTTGAAATATTGAGCGGGTCCAAATAGACGCGATTAAGTTTGAAAGAACGCAAATTCATTTTTTTAGCGACGTTTTCACTGCCGTCGTCGTCGTCTTTGCTTAAGGTCCCTCAAGGTCCCTAATAGAAGACCTCTGGTACGTAGGGTAGTAATGTTACCCTAGTCTTGATTCGGGAAACAATCGCCAGCTCACGATCAATTCCCCTAACTATGGATATAGAGTTAGTTTTAATTAATACATTGTGCAACTGAGACTCTTCAGGATAAGTAGATGTTTATATTGGAATGTTTACTTAAGAAATCTCGAAATTTAGAACCAACTTGAATGTAAACTGCTCAACATTTTGCGCTTATTGCTCAGACTCAAAAGTTTAATTAACAAGTTTGATTGAATTATAAACCAATTTAGAGAGCTTCGATAAAGATTGCCAAAGTGAAAGTAATCATAATTAGTTTCCGTCCAGTATTATGTTTTCTTGATGACCTGTTTCAGGCTCCAAGATGGTAATGTGCAGTTCGCGCGAGTCTTATTTTCCCTGGTTTGTCTGTATTTTCGCCTTCTATCTGAGAGCCTGGCAAAGGCTAGTATTTTACGGCTGCTAATTTGCAGTCAACCCAATTTTTAAATAAGATAACGTATAGACCCTCCCTTATAGAAGGCAATTCAAGGGAAAATTTGTAACCAAAGTTGTCTTTTGATTTCCTTGTTTTGAGGTAATTGAAAGAGTTTCATTTTTTAAATGCAAATGTCACGCAGAAGTAAACAAAAGCCATAAAACCTATCGACCGCGCCATTAAATTAAGACATAATGCATGATCGCTATGAAAGACCTACCAGTTTTGATCTAATCTTCCGGATCGCAGTCGATTTCCTTGATGGTTTTAGGACGATCAAGACTATCCGGCCTATTTTAGGCAAACCCAAGTCTATATAGACCTCGCTTCTAAAGTATCCAATCGATTGCGATCGCCCCAATTATACGGATTGTCCCGCAATCATACTTGTTGTTGTTTTATCTTGACTCTTTGCACAGCAAAAGACTTTTAGTAAGCTCTTAAATTTCGAGTAATTCCTATGAAACTGAGGGTGCTTTCCATTTACCAACAGACTCCGGATACCACTTTCAGGCTTTCGCGGCCATTTTTCGGTATTAAAGAGGAACTGATTTGTGCAAATGATAAACGATTCTGGGAGGAAATTTATTAGCCCTGAATTTTGCTCTCCATTTGCTCAAACTGTGAGCCGACCAGTTTTTCCAATGGAAAGCGCCCTAAAAAAATCTTTTCTTGTACTCTCTAGACTGTTTTCATTCCCCTTATCCGTGTGATTGTCGAGATTGACGGCCGCTGTTTTATGGTGAGCCAAAACTGGTAGGAGCAAACAGATAGTCCATGGGGACTATATCAATTCCTATCCTCGTCCTTTTGGGCAAATGGTACTCTTACCATAAGAAACAACGGCTGGAAGCGCTCTCCAACTCGCTGATAGACCTCGAAATAGAGGACTGGGAACAGTTTGTGTATTGATGGGCCCCTGGGCCATCTAAATTCTTTCTGTTTACCTTTTCAGGTACTTTGACAGAGGTCTACACGATTGGATGACAAGGTTTGGCTTGACTTATGTTTAAATCCTTGTGGTCAGCGTCACGGATCGAGGCCCTGGCCAAAAGACTCGTTATTCTGAGTTCTGGGGACAAGAATGAAACTCTGTAGTGGCTCAGCGCATGCTCTTAGGAGGGGTGGGGGGGGGGGGGGGGGGCGGGGGTCTTGTCAAGAGTTCACGAACAACAATTTTCTGTTTCAAGAGTCACAAAACAAATAGTGTATTTGATATCGGCCACGTCACGTTTGGGTCATCTCTGCCCGGCTATAAATTCCCTAGGAAAGCCATCTGTAGGCGGGTCTAAGGGCACTCAAGTGTAAAGTGAAGTTAAATCAAGCTGCCAGATGGCTTGTTTGGCCAAATTCATGATTTAATTTCTTCAATTCATCTTCAGTGTACGTGTACAGTATAGAGGATTTTGGCATTTCACGTTTCACAGAGTGCACTTCGATCACGATTCACAGAACAGTTTCTTAATGCATCACGATTCAGGGACTTGCTCCCCTCTGCTTAGTGTAGTTTAAATCAAAATCGCTAAGAGTTGCCACACTCAGGGTAATGTTATGTAATGTTATTTTTTCTGCAAGGTCAGGGAACAGACGGGTTTTATTTGTAAATCTCAGGTTAAACTTAGTTTGTCCTTATACAAAGCCTTTCAAAAGTCAGAATTTTGTTGTCGGATTGCCACAGTATTTCGTAAGATAATTAAAAACGTTTTCATCCGAAAATAATCTTATTTGACCAGTCTGTTTTGATAATCCAAATCCTGCAAACAATGTAGATTTCGATGAAACATTATTCGTAGGTCAGCTAAAAATCAGTCTCTTTTTGGTTTTACATCAGACTGCAAACTAGTCCGTCTTTTTGCGTGGGTCAATAACGCACATGTGAGACTTAAACACCGGCACTTTGCGTCTTGAAAACCGATTTTGAGGAAAAAATAACGACTGTTTTGCAGTCTAAGTTATTAGTGCCTCAATTATCATCCACAGTCGGTTCACACTTGCAAGCTCCACGCGAGGACCAGGCGTCCAGATAGTGGATTGCAGCGGAGAGGCAGAAGATCGAGGAAAAAATAAGGGGAAGAGTGGTAGAGGGAGAGAGGAAAGAATTTCCTTCGCTTTCACCTCCTGCCCCACTTCGTCGCAGTTTTGTCTGCTTACATCTTTTTGCGCCGTCCGCGCAATCTGATCACCTGGAACAGGCTAGGGTTGGGCTGTGTTCCAACTCTTACCGTACGATGAAATACAGTCCAATTGATTGCCGGACCAATCCCAGCTCGCGTACTAACCTAGAAATAAAATATTTTTTATTGTTTTTAGGTATATCTACATTCCCATGGGAGGGTCCCGCAAGGGCGTCATTCGTCAGCTCGCGGGCTCGTTTCTATCGTTTGCTTTTATATGGCAGTGGCATGGAAGTCACCTGTACGCCTTAAGGTGGTTCATTCCTAATTGGCTTGGTGTAGTGGTAGAGAGCGCAGCAGGAATGGTGTTAGTTTAGTCGTCTGTAATGCGTTTGGAGGTTGGTGCTATATCTTTAAATACCAAATTTACAGTTTTTTAACAACTGAAAAACAAATAGTGCTGGTTGGAATCACTGCTTAAGAGGTTTAAATGGTTACACCATAGGATCCATCCAGAAACTCATTTTTTAGGATATTTAATATACAGCAAGCAAGTGCGGTCTAAGAAGTTTAATGTGAATCAAAAGTTACAAGCACAGTAAATACTTTCTGTGCAAAGCTGCTGCCTAAATCTTTGATTTTCGAAGCAAGGAAAAAGAAAGAGAGGTTACAAAGCTTAGAAGGTTACAAAGTGCTTTCTGGTGGGTGGGTGGGTGAGTTGGTGACTGAAAGGTTTTACCACCACTCAAACATACTACAATTTAACATTTAGTAAATGTTAAATTGTAGTATGTTTGTTAATTCCTTTCAGAATGTTTTTTTTGTAGGTGTACGTTAACTGAAATCTAATGATTACTTTCCTATAGAATGGTTTCCGGCGTAGTGAAATCTTTGACAGGACAATAAGCATGACGGCGTTAAAGGGGCTTTGTCACCGCATTGTATCCAGGTGATCTGTGACGTCATTGCAGGGCCTGGGGAAAGAAATTTTAATGCCGTATCCCATAAACCAACGCGCGCACCAATTCAATTCAATTCAATCTGTTCCCGTCAGCTTTGGTTTATGGGATACGGCATTAAAATTTCTTTCCCCAGGCCCCCGCAGTGACGTCACAGATCACCTGGATTGCAGTTTTAGGTCAATTCTATGCTGAAATCATTACTCAGTGCCTACACCCAAAATGCCCCTGTGGAGTTATGAAGTAGATATGAAACAAATTTCATCAGGGAGCACTAACCATGATAATTTTCCGGTGATTTAATCTTGAAAAACAAAACCGGGCCATTATTTTTGGAAGTCAGTTGATGCGAATGAAAGTTTTAGCTTTTTGAAAAGATAGCAAATAACTTGACGAAACCTCTTTTAAAATTATCTCCTAAAGTATGATGAGTAACACAAAACCCTGCACACTTTATTTGCATCCGTAATGAATTGCTTGCAATTTGTTTGTGTGTTTGTTTAGGAGAAGCTTTCTCCAGCTGCCTCTCGCCGTATTCGCGCCATATTTGGTATAGTTTCACTCACGTGCTTAATCCTAAGTAACTTGGTGTTCATGTGTGGAAGGGATCCTGTATGGTTCTACCTTAAGAGAGTCTTCCTTTTTGGTAAGTTTTAGACACATTACAGTCAAGCCAGGTCAAGCGTACCCCCCCCCCCCCCCCCCCCAAGATGCCATTAATTTTAATGTTTGCCTTTTCGCTGTTTCAAAACCTTTTGAGTTTTCATAGTCACTTTAGTAAAGTGCAAAGCACCATGTTATTCGAAACTTTTCACAGTGCATATTAAATCGGTTCTCGATCTTAGTTACTGTCTGTGATTTTATTCTGCAGGTTGGCCGTCGTCAGCAGTTTTACTTCTTTTCTCTATGTACCTGATTGTCCAGACAAACATGGAGCTCAACAGACACATTTCTCAGTGGTGACTGGCCTTTTAACATATTTTCAAACCCTGGAGAGCCATAACAATTTTCAAGTACTTTTTGACTCACTTTTCAAGTTACAGTCAAACCTCCCTTAAGCGACCACCCAAAATGCGAAGATTCAGCAGTCGCTTACGGCGGGTGGTCGCTAGCCTGCGTAGCAAGCGTTTCCGTGCCGTTTCGGAGCAAAGAACAAGAACGAGTACCAAAGACCGCACGCAAAATGGGGCGAAACCAACATGCGGCCAAAACCGAAAATCCCATTCCTCGTCGTTCCTCGGTCTTTCTTTGCTCCGAAACCACACGGAAACGCCTGTTACGCAGCCTACAGGGAAGTGGTAGAGAATCGACCCACATGGGCTCCCTCCTAGAAGAGGCTCAAACACATCTACGTTTCATGTTGTGACCAGAAAACATCGTATTCTCTTGAATGTGAAGTACATACAACAAACGGCATCAAAATATGCCTTAAGTGGTCTCTTACCAGAGGATGAAAACAATGGAATATCTTAAACCGTTATCCAAAAACTTGGTCGCGGTCGTTTACTGACGAGAGGTGATCGATTACAAAAGGCTCCAAAGGAAAATTCTGGTGTTTCGAATAGGTGGTCGCACATTGAGGTTCGACTGTATTTAACAATTATTCCTCGAGGCCGAATGGGCTCTGAGTCAATAGCCCATGAGGTCGAAGGCCGAATGGGCTATTGACTCAGAGGCCATGAGGGCGAAAGGAATAATTGTTTTAGTAAAATCCAACTACAGTGTTGGTCACAAATATCGAGAATAAAAGAATTTTAGCTAGTTAAAGCTAGACTTTAATCCTTTTTTGCCGCCAAAAAGCCCGCGCTTTTCGCTACTAGTAGGCTATAACATATAGCCTAGTAGTAGCTCAACCAATCAGAACGCAGCATTGATAATAAACCACTAGTTGGATTTTACTAATTACGTATACTGTTTGAGTAACTCCTTACTTGCCTCTGGTATTATAAAGTGATTATAACAACAACGAGGAAAAGACTGAACACGCCTCACATAAAAAAGGAAAAACATTTTGTGAAAATCGCCTGTTTGTACTCGCAATGTTCTCGCGCGTAGGTGTCTTGAATTTCCATGACATCACCTCCTTGCCGCGCAATCAGAGTAGGAAGGGAAAAGTTTCAATATGGCTCACCCTTTGAAACACTAAATTGAAGAGAAAACGTTATGGCTGGCGAATATAATTACGTTTAGTTGTTGTTCAGTCAATTTTATTTACAACCGCTTGGTTTTCATTTTCTAAGATTTGTGACTAGGCATTTTGTATCGTTTGTCACAAACTGGAGTAACATGTTCATTTTTTCCTTTTCGTGAAACGAAATCAGTGGTGTAATGTATCATACAAGTCATCATTCCAACAGGAAGTCGTGATCTTTGTTACCCCAGATCTAAAGTCGCTAATAGTTAAGTACTGTTTTCCGTTTTATCCGCTCTGACGCTAATAGATAATTGTTTGTTCCGTTGTGGTCAATGATTATGATTCAGCATGCACGAGGTCGGGTTTTTTACCCGTACAACATAGCGTCGTTAAACTGAACCCTGCATGCAATAAATCAATCTCTCTCTCTCTCTCTCTCTCTGTAAACCAGTGATAGGTCAGTATATTCTAATCCAACTTGTACCACTTCGATCCATGGATCCATACAAATTGTTCTTGACTAAACCTGTTTCAATCACGTTATCTTTGCTCTTTCAAAAGCGTCGTTTTTGTAATATTTCTTGCCATCCAGCGAAGACGGTGAGTAGGGGAAGAGCCGTTTAGTTCAGGAGACGGGTAAACGGTTAGGTGTTTAATCTTCAAAAGTAAAAAAAAGATACAGGCAGTAAGTCGTCAAAAAGACATCAGCTTTTCGAAGCCACGCTTGAAAATAGGTGAGGTGTATTTTGGTCGAGATAAGTCTATAAGCCTGCTCCAAGTGGGGGCAAAGCCCCCACCCCATCGGTCGCAGTCGGTCGGTCGGTTTTGCCTCTTCCCATTACTGCCACTTTAAAACATAGGCACGTTAAACGTGCGTGAGCTATTTTGAATGTTTCAGTGTAACTTTAATGCTTCGGTGTAACCTTACCAAGAGAGATGAATCTACCTCTTTCATCCTAAATGTAGATTGGGTTTTTGTGCGCAATTGCGTATTGCGGTACATAAATGAAAACGCAAAACGCTCAGCTGAATCGATCCTCAAGCTATATATTCACTTTCGTCTGTCTTTCCCTGTTACATCTGGTGCAAGTTAAACAAATCGTTAAAGTGAAATAAGTTTCTACTCACCAAACGTTGATTAGAAGGAAAACTCTAAGGTTCCTCGGAGTTTCTTAAGCCAAAATGTGACTCATCGAATACTGAATAGTTACGAAATACCAGGATTTTTATCATTGTGGTAGATGGTTGCATCATCATAATTCACGAGGTTTTCACGTGCGATTCTACTCAGTGAAACAGTCTTTAACTCCGACAACTTATTTGTTCATGTTTTAAAAGCTATTGCTTCTCAGAAGACAAGAGCCTTTTTTAAGGATTTGGTTACAAAAGGAAACAGGTCTTCATACGTCCAAGTTACTATTTATCATTGTGAAAAGCCAATCTGCATGAGATGTACAGTCACACAGCTGGCACGTGAAAGTGTTGGACTTTGCCCCCTTTCGCCGTTCGTACGTGAGGGAATTCGAGTTATCACACAGTAAACTAGTAAACAGAATTATAAAAATAACTCATGCACACAATTTGCACGTGAAGATGTTGGTCTTTCGCCCTTTTACAATTCGAAAGTAAAAAAAGGCAAATTGTTTTACTACAAAATTTTCGCAAACGATTTTAAGAAATCACCTCGGCTTCATTATAACATTTGCAATTAAATTATGTTTCATGCAACGTCAAGGTTGATAACCTAACATTTATTAACATTTGTGAAACAGTCTTTAACTCCGACAGCTTATTTCATCATGTTTTAAAAGCCATTGCTTCTTAAAAGACAAGAGCCTTTTTTAAGGCATTGGTTACTAAACGAAACAGGTCTTCATACGTCCGAGTTACTATTATTATTGTAAAAAGCCAATCTGCATGAGATGTACAGTCACACAGCTGGCACGTGAAAGAGCGGTTGGACTTTGCCCCCTTTCGTGGTTCGTACGTGAGGGAATTCGAGTTATCACACAGTAATCTAGTAAACAGAATTCTAAAAATAACTCATGCACACAATTTGCATGTGAAGACGTTGGTCTTTGGCCCTTTCACAATTCGTACGTAAAAAAGAGGCAAATTGTTTTACTACAAAATTTTCTCAAACGATTTTAAGAAATCACCTTGGCCTTATTACAACATCTGTAATTAAATTATGTTTCATGCAACGTCAAGGTTGATAGCCTAACATTTATTTACTTCCAAGAAAATTATCAAACTGCCGAAATATATTTCTACTTATATCACGTTACTCCACTCCATATAACAGTATCTAATTATTGTGTCAACTAGTTTCTTCCAATTTTATTCCCTAACGCTACTGTTTCTACTTAAGTTACGCATCTTTACTAAATAGAACGAAAAAGGTCGGTTGAACTTTGTAAGCGAGAGAATAATATGTTTAAAGCTTGTTTACGGGATTAACAATACTCGATACAGCTTTCAAAAAAATAAGCTGCCTTTTAAACTCGTAAAACCACATTTTATAGGGCGCATACTTTCGAATTAAAGTCTATATCTAAATATCAATTATTGCTTCATTGGAAGAGATTTGAAAATATATGATCTTTTATACTCTACCCAGTTGTAGCAGGGGAAACAACTCATACTGACGTGCGTTGTACCGATAGCCGAATTAGGGCAGAAATGCCCCGAAGCAGCAACCACACTTAAATATGAACCCCTAAACAGCTGCATCACTGTTCACAGCGTCTGAATCATGAAGATATTTTATGTAATGCTTCCAAACACCTGTACCCGTAATAAAAGACGAAAAAATTGTGAAGGATCAAGATGGCGGTCTCAAAGTGCCCTTGTTCGACCTTTACCAATGCCATGTTTAAATAGAAGCCAAGATCTCATTGGTCCCTAAGCATCAACTCATAGTACCTTCAACCTTATTGGCTCTTGCAACAAACATCCCAACATACAAAGCCACAAAGCCACAGAGCCACAAAGCCATAGAGCCACAAAGATACATACGCTTACACCACTGACATATGAGCTATTTTTTCAAAATAGCTCAAATAATGATGAGTGAGAACGGCTTGTTGTTCTTGTTGTAATTCCATAATGTTTAAGAAACCGCTTGACAGGAAATCGATCATTGCCAATATGAATAATTACTTTGTAGCAAGCACAATTGATCTAAACAGTCAAACCGTTTAATATCATAAAAACATCACAAAATCCTGGTGATATTAGTACAATAAATGGTCAAAGTATATTTTCATTGTCGCAAACATTTTGAAATGCTTCCCACTGACATTTAAACTATCTGGGCGGATTGTTACTGAGTAGCAAGAAATTAAAATTGCTCGTGATGTAGAACTTCAGATATGTATAGGTGCGTAAGGCAATAATATCAACATAAGGCGCAGAATCACTACCATAAAGGGCAGCCGTCACAGTCAGCTATAAAGCAGTTATAAGTGAAAATCCTTAAATAAGAACGACCGAGACCAGGTTTTATGAGCCCGCGAGACTGAGCACCCATCCAAACCCTTGTTTTCACTAAAACCGCTGGACGCCAACCTGGTTGAGGTCGTTGTTATCTAAGGTCTTCCGTTATAAGAAGGGGCATACAGCTATTTCGAGAAAGGTTGTCGGAAAAAATGTGCACGCGACAATCCCAAAAGGTAATATGAGATATGATCAATACACTGTTCCTAACGCCTGTAGCTGCCGAACCAACTTTTGTTGCTTGCCATTAGCACTCGCGAACATATGTCCGTGGCCTCTCGTGCCATTCTTTCAATCTTCTTTGGAAAACAGGGCAGACAAAACCACCCACAATACCTTTCGGGATTGTCGCGTGCACTTTTTCCGACAACCTTTCTCGAAACAGCTGTATACAGTCAGCTATAAAGCAGTTATAAGTAGCTTAAATAAGAAGGGGCATATATGTTGGTCGATTTTTACGCCGGGCTAACGGTTAATCTTTTTTTGTTGCGAAAATTGTTGTAAAATTCATATTAGGACTCTTTACATATATAGACCTATTCCGAATGATCTCAGCGCACAGACGAGAAATTGTGGTTAGCAAACTTTTTACGGTCAACTCAGTAAAACGTTTTATTTTTTACTCCTTACAACCGTGTGACTGAAGCTTTTTGTCGTTTTAGGGCTAACGGTAAACCCCATTGAGGCCGTCCCAAATGTTCTTCAGTTCCCATATGAAGACATCTTTTGCGCCACTAAAGTTTGATAACTTTTCGGGGGAATTTTATGATGTTCGGATAGTTTAAACAACTTTTTAAAATTGAATGTGGCTATGTTTTTTTTTTTGTAGAGGTCTGGCAGCAGACACTACAAGTCGTTTATCTAAGCAAAGTCTAACATAGGCTGCGGCTTTCATTGTACCGATATGCTTTCGTGAAAATTGGTCATGATTAAAAGACGTCTTTAGATATCAGTGTTGGGCGCACTGAAATCAAGGCCGCCGGTTTTGATAGCCAGCCCTTTTAAAGACACTAAAATGGACTTTTAGTACCACCACTTTGAAGCCTATTACACAATTGGCACAAGTAACAAGTGTTTTAATTTTTTTTTTTCGTTTGAGCCACAACAGGTCTGTTTAGAATGGTAATTTCATGCAGCCTCTTTCCAAAGCCGGAATTATTATGTGCACACTAATGTAAGCACATCGCGCGTTCCGGTGCATGAGTAAGCAGCAATGTGTAACAAACCAAAACATGACCATTTAAAAACGGGAAGTCGTGTACTTTTTGATAGTTTGTTAAGATGAAAACCCCTCGCTGAAAGCAAATATATCTTCTCTTTGGTATACAAAGAGACTTTTTAAAATAAAGATAGACACTGTGACAGTTGAAAATTTAATAAACAACAAACTGCCTGTAAAACTTTAAATTAGGTCATGCTCTTGATCAAACGTAAAGTCAAGGTTTGTGATATTTGCCCCGTCATACCTTGCCGATATTCATTTCTGTCGATTCCAATAACAAGTAGAATTGTAAGAGTAACGAAAACACAAATGATAATAGAATGAGTTGACGAATGTCTCTTCCTTAATTCTCTTGTAATTGAAACGTTTCGAGGGCAACTGCAAACTGCTTAAGTGGAATGCTTCGTCATGTCAGTAAAATGTTACGCCCACCACAAAAGTCCGCATAGGAATGAGGAAAACAGACGATTATTGATTAAGCAGCAAGGAAACTAACATAAATAAAGCCCCAACGTCGTTGTGGAGCACATTTACATTCGCATGTTCTGTAGTGAGCAAAGGTGGACCCAGATAGCACTCTTCAGCGGTGTCAAAATGACTTACCCAACGGTTCTGACTCTTATATTTGCAAGCTTCTTGTGCTGCATTGCCGCAGATAAAGGCCTTCATTTGAAGGGTTATTCCGAGGGCGGAGTTGAAGGCTGCTACGAGCACAGCCAAGACTTGGCAGTTTGCTTTGATGTGAAGAAAGATTCCATGCTCATAAAGAAGGCCTCGGGAGAAGGAATTGTACATTACCAGGAACTCGGCTCAGATATGTTTCTTTACCAAGTTTTGGATGACGCTTTTGTCGGGTAGGCTCAACTAGCATTCACGTTGTATGGTTTAAGTTATTGTATCAGTATCGGCTAACTATAAAATTTACATTGCGTAATTTTCTGTTATTAGTGCATTAGTACATCGCGTGGTCTACATCTCAAGTGACTCTTCATCGTCAAAAAAACACTGACTTACTAGGCTACTTTCAAACGGCACCGGACGAATTTTCGACTGGTTGAAAGTTCGTGTGTTTGGGGGTTCAGTTCACACGGAACTACCTAACCGTACGAACACTTAGAAGCCTAGCCGCTCAAAGTTCCGTGTGAACGGAGCGAAAATATTGAACCGCTTCGTGTGAACGAACTGTCCGGTCAAATTTTTCAGCTGGTCGAAAATTAATCCGTTGCCGTGTGAACGTAACCTTATGATACGTGTATATGCTATCCAGTGGGCTGGGTAGCTCATTAAGGCCCCGTTCAGACGAATCCGGGCAGTCTGAAACCGCATACTATTATTAATAATTTTTACGTTACGGGCACTTTCAAGTTTATTCCCGGATTCCCGTTGATGTTCATACTTCACCGGATCATGGGCTTTTCGTGTCGTCATGAAGAGCTATCCGGTAAATTGTGAACATAGCCTTTAGTTAGTTTTTGCACTACAGTTGATTTCACCGTAGGATACTTACTTAAATAAGAGTTATTAGGATGATAATAATGCTTGCCTGGTATATTAGCCATGAATTTGGTCAGGGCGAGTCTTCGTATTCCGTCAGAGCGCTTGTCCGGTATCTAGGAAAACGTAGCTTCAAATCCAGTCAGCGATTAAGGTTTTTCAGTCTTGTCCCACGTACGTGACATATCAAAAACATTTTATGCTTTTTATTGTTGATTTGTATCTATGTGTGTTTCTCGCCGCAGGCGTGGCTCAGCAATCTTCTACGTCCCAGATGACGTTCCAAAAACGCCTGAAGAGCTGAGATCCTTTTTGAGAGATCGACATATCGGATGATGAAATTTTAGAACATGAAACCTTGAAAAATCACTACCAAGCAGCCATGAGCGAGTTGCACTACGTTCCAGAAATTCAGCTCCTGGAGCGAGTGTCAGCTGCATTAGCAGACAACTCCACCCGTCTGGAGCTACTCCAACCATTCCATGCCATGTGCTTTTAAATTAACCTTTTTAAGGCTACAGGTATAAAAGTCAAGGATGAGTTCAGAGCTGCGAATGACATGGGCGATGAGACTGCTGATCAGCATTACCGAGAAAAGCGCTGCTCAAGACCAGAAGCGAAGAATTCATGTCGCGGAATGTGTGGTCCATTATGTTGGTGTTGGAGCTGGTTTTGTGGTGACTGCTGTTGGCACAGGGGCTGTTACGAGCACGACATATGTTGCAACTATGGTCGTTTGACATCATATTGTGCCACCCCCTTCCGGTACGGTCTCAGATGCTCCAAATTCGGGGGTTATCCAGAGTGTAAAAAACCGCGCAAACGGCCATGGTGGCGGGGTTAATAACCATTCAAGGGCATGCCAAGCTAAATCACAAAGTGTTTTTAGCATAAACCGTAAAAACTGCGCGAGCTTAAGCTGAAGGAACTAAAATATGCTTTAGGTATATAACAAAAACGTCCATTTCGATCTTCAGAAGAGAAATAAGTTGGTTTGTTGACGATTTTAACTTAGTTCTGTTACACGTTCATATTTGGGAAATTTTACCGAGTCTTTTCTTGGAAGACATACACACAAATAGATTTAGTACTTTTAACAGTTTTTTTTTCTTTAACAACGCTCTTCGACTCTTCGAAGTTCACCATTTTCAAGGTAATTTTTGGTCATGCAATCGAATTTAGTCAAAATGTTTTACCCAAATACACTGCCTGTTTATGCCGCTAAATAACGCCCCAAAATTTATTGTGTCTTTGAAGCAAAATAATACGGAAGGCTTCATGGGCGCACTATAACTCTTTTTTCCTGAAAAGTAGACTTCTCAAGCTTTAAAAAGAGACCATGATATTATATAAATCTGTACGCTGAATGTTTGCGGACTTAATAATTTTTCGAGGATTCTAAGTTCGCTTATAACTGTATAAGACAGCTAAATTGCACTCAAAATGACCTGTGCGTGCCTATGTTTTGCGCCCTATTTCGCGGAGGGGTTGTGTCGACTTTGTATCGCATATGTTCTTTCATTGCCATGAAATGAAATGTATTTACATTGTTTTTTACTGTCAGTAACCTGATTTCAATTAGCCTTAATTTTATCCGATTGCTTCGAGTCGTTTTTTCAATCGATTAAGTATGACCACAGGGTCCAGAGGAGATGTGTTTGTCGTTAGAGCATCAAAACCCGTCGAAAACCTCTGAAAAAATGGGTTATTTTGATCGCGTTACAGTTTCGTTAGTCGTTTCCTTACACATTCTATAGACCGCAAACCAAGAGACTGAGGGCTCGCAAGATCGGCTTATAGTGTAAAACACGGAAAATTGTCCATACGAACTTTTGACTAACGTTATTACAACCTCGTGAGAAGAGTCTGTTCAAGGGAGGACCGCTGGCTCATTTCCAGAACAGCGGCTGGTAATCGAGCCTAGGATGAATTACCAGTTGCAAGCTGTACGAAGTGTTACCTACTTTATAATCCTCAAATAAATGCTGCATTCTACTGATTGGGCGCGACGTTTATTCGAGGGCGAGGTTTAATCAAGTAAATAGGGTATTTGATTGAGAAAACTTTGTAAATTACAAATCATATGCTGTAAACTTTGTTATACACACAAATCTCATAGCTCTTATCGTTCATAGTTTACACTTTTTAAGTGACAACGGTTCTTTCAATCGAATTTTAGTCTGTTCAGAATCAAGAGTTTCCAATTATTTGTTCCAGTCATGCATTTTCGCTGCAGTGCGTGCATGCCTGGGAGTCTACTTTTTCGGGATTTTTCGGGGATAGGGAACTATAAGGTTGAAGAAAAATTACAAAGGGACCAAGGGGTTTGGATATTTTGTCCAAATTTTGTATATGAAGTTGTCTGGGTCTCAGTAACCGACAATAAGACTGCGCCGTTAATGACTACAGGGAAAAATTAAAGTTTCCTAACATTGTCTCCGGAAACAAAAGATCTTTGTTTTGATTGGTTGAGTTTAATTTCTTGTCACTCCAACATGTAGTGCAACCTCGTTCCCAGGGTTCTCTCCTACCCGTCCCTACGGAGCGAGAGAGAGAGAGACCCTGGTTGGGTCTGGTCACGTGGTTCCAGAACAAAATTAACTCCGAGGGAGGAGTCCTTTGTCTCTCAATTTTTTGGTCTGGTTCGTTTTCACCGTTCACGCAATGATCGAAAGGGCAAGACAGATTTGCTACGCCTCCAACTATAACTGAAATTCGGGAAATTTCTGCCTAAACAGAGCTATCACCACATAAACAAGCGAATTACCAGCGGAGAAATAAAAAACTCGTGTTATCGCAGTTAAACCGATGACAACAATTAGATACTAAAATCTACGATCCTGAGGAAGACACAAGCGCGTGTTTATCCGCAATGAAGGGAAAATCCCTGTTCGTTGAACTTGCATTGAAAGAATCAATGTTTGTCGGTGACAGCGGCTGGTAATCGGCCCGAATCAGTACATGCAAAACCTAAACCATTAGCGGTGACAAAACATAGCAGTTACGTTGAGAGCAGAGGATTCATTTTACATTTACGGTCAAACGACAACAAAAATACAACACAGAGCCGTTGGATAAAAATATACTCTTCTAAGATTGTTTACCTCTTTTCATTTGAACAATCAAACTGATCAGTCCGGGCGGCGTATTCTCTCTTCCTGTTGCTTAATTCTGTTTGATTTTAATATTTTCGAGGTCGGTGAGGACGGCAACGCTTGATACATCTTTTCGGCCCCCCTTCGAACTGCATAATAATAGTTTTCAAAATACATACGTTTGCTTTCTAAAGGTGGCCTCCATAACATAGAAATGACAAATTCAAGTCTACTGCGTTTCGGCATGAATAGAATACAACCACCTAAAATATTTTTGACTGCACAAGTGGTGAATCCGTGATTTCCTTTGCAACATCCGATAAACATCCAGATATTCTGCAGGAAGTTACGCTTTCGCTGTCAAAGGATTCGGCGTTCGAGGTTTTGTCTTGACTAATCCGGGAACTATAAAAAACAGGACCCTTTAGACAAGGTCGGATACGCAATTTCCACTGATCTCGACGTCTACGTTTTGTAGAGACAAATCTCACACTTATCCGCCCCTCCCCCAAGTCGTTTGTTTGTAATCTCCCAGATTCTGGGAGACACGTGACCAGACCCAACCAGGGTCTCTCGACGGGTAGGAGAGAGAACCTGGGAACGAGGTTGCATGTAGTGATTTTGTCGCCCAGAAAGACGCGACATATCCAAGGGAAAAAGCAAATTGTCCGTTATAACGAGGTGTCCGTATTAACCCTTTAAGCCCCAATATCCACATACAAATTCTCCAAACTGATCTCCATACATTTCCTTAAGAATTAGTTGAGAGAATTTGTTCAAAGATCAAAGTATTTTCTCTTGGGTGATCATTTTATTGATTCTCATAACTTGTCTCTTTACAGTGTATGGATAATTGTAAGGAGAAGATTGATCTTCGACACTATTGGGACTTAAAGGGTTAAGCGGGTGTCAGTAAAGCGGAGTTTGACTGTATATAGTCTGTGTGGAAGAGGCAAAAGAAATATTGGCAGTTCGAGAGCGATGCCCTCGCGGGAGGAGGACATGCGCGCGCGTTCTCAACCTCCGTGGCGGTCATTTCCACCGTATTTTTTTTTTCGCGCACGTGTTACGTAGGCTAATGTTAATATTACCTACCCTGTTTACATCCTAAAAGTACTTGAAATTAGTGTTATGGGTTTATAGTAAAGCTTGAATTACATCAACAAGGTTTATTCGCTACTTTCACATTCGCATAATACACCTTATACACCTTATTCCCTCCCCCCCTCCCCTTCCAAAAAAAAAAAGGTTTTGCGTAAGCATTGTTTCTAATTTCTTTAGCGATTTACAATCCTCCCAAGAAAACTTGTAAACAACACTTATACGAAATTTTTATGGGGTAAGCAAGGTGTATTACCGTAAAATTCCAAAAATAAGCCCCAAGGGCTTATATTTTTCAAAGGCTCTTTTTGAGGGGCTTATGTTCAGAGGGGCTTATCTGCGGAGGGAAATTTGCGTTTCAAAACCGATTGGGCTAGCCCTAGTTAAAAGTAAATTTACTGTTTTGCTTTGTTCTACTTTGTATTTGAGGGCAATTCTCCAAGTACAAGCCCCGCGGGGCTTATATTTGGAGGGGCGATTTAACGGAGGGTTTTTTACGTTATCGGTTTGGGGGGCTTATATTTGGAGGGGCTTATTTTCGGAATTTTACGGTATGGTTAATGTGAAAGCAGTAAATTGCCAACGAGCAGCCTCGCGTCATTGCGAGGCGGCAGCATAGAGCCGTGCGTGTTTTAGAAAGTATTCTACAGACTACTATCAAAGTCTTACTTTAGAAAGCTGGTTTACTAACTTAGAACAAACGCCACTGAATCGTAGCCAACAGTTACCAGCGCCGTACAAACGACTTATTGACGAGATCAAGCAAAACTAACTACGAGAGAACGACTGGAGAACTGACAATTTGACTAACAACAGATGACTGTTTAACTGTGACAATAGACGGATCGAAACGCACCAATTACTGATTACAAGTCTTCATAGCCACTAACATCACGGCTTAACTGACAGACGACCAATAACATCGTGACGTAATTGACCAATCAGGTCAATAACCAGAGTATAATACCACCAACTGACGTGATACAACTCACTTTGACTCTGAAGATGACTACCGCACAGCTTGTCGAAACGTCAGTCACTGTAAACAACAACAGTCCTATTCAGGACTACGTTCAACCGGACGATCAAGCTCAATCTACTTTTGAAATGACTCCTGGGTTCAAACCTTTCACAATTTGTCATGAGTTTGTTTGCTGCCACTCTTAGCGTAACCTGGATATGTATTAATTTTTTGTTAGTATAGTACTTCTTTAAAACTCTCCTCGGTTAAAAGAGCTACACAGAGTTAATTTTTACAAGCAGAGAAACTTCAGTATGCAAAGAAAATTAACTTCGACGCAAAGGCAGTCCTCAGTTATATGACGTATGTGAGTATTCATTAGGGTGAACCAAGAGAAGATTAGCTTGATCTAGGGTGGGCATATACTAAGTTGAACCAAGTTATTTTTGGTAAGTAATTAAAACAAAACAAATAAATAAACTAGAATATAGACTTGCCGAAAAGCGAGTTTAACTGGTCTCAGCCTGTTCCAGGCGTTCAGACAGTAGAGCGCTGGGGTTTTCTCTCGTGCTCTACTATCAGAACGCCAAGAACAGGCTAAACTGGGCTGCCATATTAAATCGTGTTGCCGACCATTGCGTAATATAAAAGGCAAAATCTGTGACCGTAAATCTAGATCAGATCTGTAGACAATCATATCGAGAGTGATTATTTGTCAGAAACCCTTTATATTTTGCATAAGTCATCGCATAGCCAATCAAAACACAGGATTCGCTTCATCTCGCTTGCTCGCGGAAGAAGATAGAAGAAGCTCGGTTGTCGCTTCTCTCCACTCGAAAAGTTGCGTCGACCGGAAATGCTTCTGCTTTCCAACATGCTATGGGTAACTCCATAAGCAATAATGTTCCTTTTGAACTACGTGAATTGAAACCATCTAAATCATTGATAAACTGTTTCTGAATAAATTGAATCCAATAATAATCATCAATCACGAAATGCTTTCTAAAACACGCACGATAACCAGCGATAACGAAAATTAAAGACGAAACCTGTAACATCAGAAGCGTCAGGTAGAGTAACAGCAAAAAATCATAGTGTTCCGTTAAAGCGCTCAATATCAGGATGATTTTGGGCGTAGGTAAGAAGCACGCGCGTGCTGGTGTAAGGAAGTCAAAGCACGTACAATAAATAAATGTGATCGGCGAGACAGCATGCTACTACCAAGCGATCAGAACAGGTTTCGCAAGAAACTGATCTATGACCATGTCAACTGTAGGAGCATTTCTCTGTTTTCCGTCACCGCTGTCGCCGTTTTGTGTTCAATGATGACAATCTCCTGTTCTAAACCAACTGGATTTCGCTTTGATGGTTTCTCCGAAGGGCATGTCAAAGGCTGCTATATCTTCAATCAGACTCTTGGTGTTTGCTTTGAGGTTGAACAGGACTCCATAAAAATAGCGAAGACAAGCGGAAAAGTGATCGTCCGTTATACGAATCTTGGTCAGCATATGTTCTTCTACCAGATTATGGATCAAGGATTCATCGGGTAAGTTTGGTAATCTCGGTTTAATCTGTTGCCCTAAGACCTCGTTTACACAGGTCTAGTCAAATTTTTAAACGGACAAAAACTTGCCCGCCGGATAGATCCACCTTTCGTTTACACGGGACCCACGGAACCGAGCGAGTTTTTTAACAGCAAACAGTACTGTGACTCAGTAGCCGCAGAATTTATAAACTGGTTGCACAGGTAAAAAATTCGTCCGTTCATAAATTTGTCCGGAACCGAACGGGGTCTGAGTTAAACTGTATTTAACGTTGACTAAAGTTATATATATCAAGTGAAAACCTGTTTAACCATAAAAATACAACCAAACAGCAACCAATTAAACTTTTGAGCTTGGATCAACTTTAATCTTACCCGCATTCTGATCTATTATTTTATTGGTACTATTTTTACTGTTCTTATAATCTAAATCATAACTATAACAAAATTCTCTAATCTGATTGGCTATTATCAGTTCTGATTTCAACATTGCCGGATACGAACATTGTAATACTGAAGACAGGACAGGTCATGCCTATAAGACTATAAGTAATTGGACAGTTGGGGCCATGGCGCGTGCTTACGTCTAGCAAACAACTCTCGGGAGAACTTGTGGTTTATTTTCAAAAAGCTCAGTTAAATTATCACAGTTTTTGTTGCAGTTATGATAACAAAAATCGGTAACAATGCTTCGTGTCGTCCAATTCGGTCTATAATTCATACCCGTGATTAAAACAAATTGGACTCACGCTACGCGATCGTCTGATTTTGGTAAAGGGGCTGTGTCACGGCTGTCCAGATCATTTTGTTTAATGTTGCCAATTACTCGCCCTTTATGGGACATAAAGTAAGCAAAGAAATTACATGCAAATGACAAAGTCAGAGATTCGGGACAAACAAATATGTCTCCTGAGCATTGCTTTTGAAGTTGCAAACAGCAGAAGTAAACTTTGAAAAACTGTTAGGCTGAACAGTTTTCAAAAATTTAATCCTATTTTCAATCCGTTTCATTCGTCTTCAGTTTTGCCCATCCTCGGCATCTGTTATATTTGTTGTGTTATTTTAACCTTCCTTTAATGTTTTAAGCGGTGATGAGACTGTTCGCGTTTAAAAAGGTAAGCTTACCTGTTTTGGCCCGCGATCGAACTGAGAACAATGGCGCTCCCAAAGTGGAAGCTACGCGTTCAGTGCCATTTTGAATCATAAGAAAGCACTTCTTACAGTTTTTGTTTTTTTTTTTTTTTTTCTTTCACGCTTTGTGTCACATTTAGCGCTCATCAATGTTGTGTAAATATGGGTTAGCACGCATGCAGAATATAATAACTATATGTTAATTTAGTATAATTACATTGATGACTATCGAAAATGGAGCGCTGTGATTGGCTAGGAGCTTCGCTTTATCCCGCTATAATCACCGCGCGGTGATTATAGCATCGAAGGCTAGCAGTTTTCAAAATGGGAGCCAGATTTTTTGATGTTTCGGGGTCGGAAATTGATCAGTAATTTTATTTTCTTTCGCCGATATTCACGTCGCCTTCGGCGACTAATTGTTAATTATGCTCACCTTTGGCGCCCAGGGAAAAGTTAGTCATCATAGTCATTTATAATATTATAAAATAGTGTTAATGGGCCAACATTGCGAACATTGATTGAAAGAGATTTGAATTATCTCTTCCGGTTTTCTTTCCTTCAAAGTTTTCACCAGTGCATAAGCATAAGCACAAGCAAGCAAGTGAAAACTGTGGTGACATAAGCATAAGCACAAGAAAAATAATAATAATAATTTACCAATTTATATAGCGCGTATTTACATTTTCTGATCAATAGCGCTTTACAATCATATGTTTAAAAGAAAACGAAAATACAAAATCATGAGAATAAAATAAACTAAGTTACAAACTATAAAAAATACTTCTTAAAAAAATAGGTTTTAAGTGTCATTGTCAGAGAAAACCGGGCAGGGGCCACGGGTCGAGGTCGGCCGATTCCTTTGAAATTCCTACCACAGATTACCTTTCTGATATGATTGTAAAATATTCCCTTTTTAATCTGATTGGCGATTTTTCATGTGAGTTTGACCACCCCCCTTGTTTTTGGCTAATTTGCATAAGATTACCGAGTCAATTTGGGGTAACTTGTACAAGCTATTTCTCCTACCTCTTGCTAGTTTTCTCTGCAGTTTTGATTTATTTAGATTATTTGAGATTCGATCCAATTGTATTCATGTGATGAATGATTCTGGATTCTTCTTACGTTTTTCGCGGGCATGCAAATTTCTGTCTCGTATAACTTTGGCAGATTCGCCAATTTTAAGCCATTTTCAAATTACATTTTCTCAAATCTGCGCGGATAAAATTTCAAATCAAATTGGTTTTGGCACAGTCCATTTATAACTGTTTAATGTTCGGTAAGTTTTAGATTGGGATCTCCGAATCCTTTTGCAAGATTGACCACGTAAGTGCGCCCAGATCGGCAAAAATAACATGAAATTTCCCGCCATTTTTTACGTACCAGACAGCCTTAGCGAACACGCTTCTTCGAATACTTGTGTTTCATCCATAAATATGTTCTCAGTCCGCTGTTTCATTGAGCCTGACAAAAATTAATATACCCTACAGCTTTTGCACGTGTTTTTTTTTTTTTTAGCAATATTTACCTCAAAATGTAAACATTACTTTCACACACCTTCATTGAGTTTCACATGCGATGTTTTCTGCAAGATTTATTCCTAAATATTGAACATAAAATCTAGTTTGCGTGTGTTTGCGTCTAATTTACCTCTAAAAATGTCTAGGGAAATCCGTCGATATTGTTACGGAGAGAGAGAATTAGCTAGACTAAAGAAAATTGTAAAAGCACTGATTTCGTATCTGATAACAAACGTAATGTAATTTGAGCCGCTAGTTTTACATCGACGACACGTAATCAGAACATTCGCATTCCCTTTAAAACATAAGTACTCTAGTGATCTGTTGTTTTTAAACGGGGATCCATCCGGTGACAAAGTAGGTATAGGAAATCGAAGAAGTCCCCACAATCTCGCTGCACCCGGGTACTTCGATGTTGCTCCTTAACAAAAGGTTAAAGGGCATGTAAAGCCAAAAATACAAGTTTATCCTGTTATATGTAAAAAAGTATTCTAAAAACGATTTTGCTATTATTTTTTGCCAATTCGATGTTCCTAAGGCGAAACGACGGCGTTTTCTACGGTAGATTAACTTCCGGTTAACAATATTAAATTACCTGTGACGTAACGAGTGGAACTAGTCGATTGCGCAACTTGATTATTACTGTGGCGGCTCGAGCGATAAGTGAGAGTTTGGATAGTTCAGAGGAAATTTCATCCAACGAAAGTGATTTTTACGATGTAAATTTATATGACAGCGATGTAGCTGAAACTTCACAGCCTTCTGAAGAAGCAGGTCCGCGTCCCTATCGTTACGAGCCTCGCGGAGTTCAACGAGAAGATGGACAACAACAAAGCTGTGAGGACGAAACCCAAAGCGAGACGGATCGTCTTGGCAACACAGACTGGTAATTTTTTGTGTGTGACTTAAATTGTATTGCTTATACCTTTTGCCTTTATTTTGAAGTAATTTTATCATGAGACTAGGATGGACTCAGGCCATTATGAAAGGGGTCCTTATTTTTTGTTATTGTAATTTAGGTGTGAGTGTGGAATGTGTCAGCCGATGCCTACAGTACCCAAAAGCGTATGTTGTCACCAAATAGGGCAAATATGGCAAAAAATTGAAGAGCAAACGGAGGTCCAAATGTCCTGTATAACAGAACATCCTGGCTTTCAGTCTACTTGCTTGGATGTGTGGGTCCTTGAAACGGCGTATTATGCATACAGGCAACAACATGGCACAGACAGTCGTAAAGGGCACGACTATGTTTACTAGTTCTGACATTTTCACTATATACATAACAAAAATATTATGAACAGTTTATGTATGACTGCACATTCTTAGATATATATTTATTCTAACAGTTTTCCTCTCGTTCGTGTCTAGAAAATTTTGCTACATCGCTTATCGCCAACTTGTGCGATTGTGTTGGGGTTATCTTGGCAGAAAAGTAAAAGTGGCGCTCCCTTCCTGTGCAGTAAACAAAATACGCCAAAGATTTCCTGCGGATTTTGGCACCTCCTACACTGGTTTAAAGCCACCAAACCTGCACTAAAATAGAAAGAGGTAGTTTATACTTAATCTGCATGACATTATCCCTTTTGCTAGGTACTACTTATAGTTAATTCTTAGCCCGGCATATATGACTTGTACAAATCACAGCCTTTCTAGCACTCATGCTCATGACATATTGCGTGAATACTGTCCTGGGGTGAAACACAGGGCACGCGTACTGAAGATCTCTGATAATTTGCGTTCTACTTTGTCTCCTTCTGCTGATTTAAGATTTTGCCATTTAAACAGAAAATGACACTGTAGGAGGTGGGGTAGGTCTTTATATTTCAAACGAGCTGGAGTTCAAGCTTCGAGAAGATTTGTCCCTCCATAATGTTGATATTGTAGAATCGCTGTTCATTGAATTAATAAGACCTCGAGAAAAAAATATAATTGTTGGTATTGTTTACAGACCGCCAAATCACAGACTCGACGATTTCTTGTCTACAAACAATGAGTTGTTAGGTAAGATCTCTAGAGAAAATAAAATATGCTTCCTAATGGGGGACTTTAATATCAATTTAATTAACTACCAAAATCATCACCTCACAGGCCAATTCCTAGATGGAATGTACTCTAATATGTTTTTTCCTTTGATTACGCGTCCCTCGAGAATTACTTCGCATACTGCCACGTTAATAGATAATATTTTTGCGAACAACTTTTTTGAACGATCGAGAAGCGGCTTATTATTTACTGACATTTCAGATCATCTACCCGTCTTCTCAGTTCATTCAGATGTTAACAGGTCAGCAAATCGATGTCGACAAGACCCCTTCTTTATTAGAGATAGGAATCCGAATAATATTCTTACATTTGTTGAAAAATTAGAAGTTGTTGATTGGTCTTCAATTAAAACTTGCGATGAGCCAGATATTGCATACAAACGTTTTCATGAAATGTATACAAAGATTTATAACGATTGCTTCCCTCTCAAGAAGGTGACTAGAAAGCTGAGGCGCTTTAAAAAACCGTGGTTAACAAAAGCTCTTCTTAAGTCCATTAAAACAAAGAATAACCTTTATAAAAAATATCTTCAAGTTCCAACAATTGACAATTCTTCACTTTACAAAAGATACAAGAACAAATTGAATCACACCTTGCGTTTAGCTAAGCGTCGGTATTATGAAAAGAAATTGGAAGATGCTAAATCAAATACACATGCGACCTGGAAAGTTTTAAACGAAGTCTTAAATAGGAAAAAGTCAAGGCCTCAATTAAATACTATATTCAAGTCAGATGGTCAGGAGATTTCTGATCCAGTGGAAGTAGCAAATAGGTTCTGCAGCTACTTCTCAAGTATTGGTCCCAACCTCGCAAAGAAGATACAGCCTCCTCCTTGTTCACATAAAGATTTTCTATCTGGATCATTTCGAGAATCAATCTTTTTTAGTCCAACAACAGAGGATGAAATTATTACCATTGCTCAATCCTTTGCTTCTGGGAAAGCGGCTGGATACGATAATATTCCAATGTCTATAATTAAGGAATCCATTCAAATCATTTCGGGACCTCTGGCTCATATTATGAATTTATCGATCATTCATGGCATTGTACCAGATCAAATGAAAATAGCTCGTGTGGTACCACTGTTTAAAGCTGATGACCAATCATTATTCACCAACTATAGGCCTGTCTCTGTTCTACCAAGCTTTTCAAAATTTCTAGAGAGAATCATCTATAATCGCTTGTATGATTATTTAACTAATTTACATATTCTCTGTGATAACCAGTTCGGCTTCAGGAAAAACCACTCTACGACGCTTGCCTTGATTGATTTACATGAAAAAATTTCATCTGCTATTGATCGTGGTGAATTAGCGGTTGGTGTTTTTTTAGATCTCTCGAAAGCTTTCGATACAGTCAATCATTCCATCTTATTTGATAAACTTGAACACTATGGCATACGTGGCTTGGCTCTGAAATGGATTAAGAACTATTTTTCCAACAGACTTCAATTTGTAGAATACAATGGTTATGTTTCGTCTTGTGCTAATATCATGTGTGGCGTTCCCCAAGGTTCAATACTAGGGCCTTTGTTTTTTCTGCTCTACATCAACGATATAATCAACACGTCAACAATATTACAGCTGATATTATTTGCCGATGATACAAACGTTTTTGTGTCTCACAAGGATAAAGACTGCCTGGCTAATATACTGAACGCTGAGCTAAATAAGTTGTCATTATGGTTTAGAGTTAACAGGCTTTCATTAAACTTGAAAAAAACCAAATTCATTGTATTTAAACCATGCCAAAAGCGTACAAATCAAACTATTCAACTTTTAATTAATAGCCAAAAAATTGATCAAGTAAAAGAAACAGTTTTCTTGGGAGTAATTATGGATGAAAATTTAGGTTGGAAATCAGAAATCTCGCATGTCGCTAATAAAGTTTCTAAATGTATAGGAATTATTCGTAAATCCAGTTTCTATTTATCTACGAAAACCTTACGAACACTATATTTTTCTCTAGTCTATCCATACTTTTTTTATTGCAACTTAGTTTGGGCCTCTACCTACAGAACTAACCTTATTCGTCTTGAAATTTTACAGAAACGAGTGATCAGAACTATAGCTAAAACCACTTTCGATGCACATACTGGTCCAGTCTTTCAAAATCTTGGTATCTTAAAATTTCATGACATATACTTACTACAACTAGGCTTATTCATGTACTCCTATCAAAACCATACTCTACCTTTAAAATTTCATTGTAAATTTACCTTACAAAGTCAAATTCATTCGTATAATACAAGAAACTCGTGTAAATTTCGTCTGCCTTTCTGTCGTACTCGAACCAGACAATTTTCCGTTTTTTATCAAGGACCTAAATTTTACAACACCTTAAACACCAATATCATCAACGCTTCCTCACCTTCTTCCTTTAAAAGAGCACTCAAGGCATTTATTTGTAATAATTATTAGTATACTCCAACTGAAATCTTACGAATATGCTTTTTAATATTCAACATTACTTGTAAAATTCCGTAACATTTATTAGTTTAATTTTCCACCTGATATTATTTTGTATCCGTCGCCGTAATTTTTGTGCCATCTTCTAAAAATTGTAACTGAGGAGGCCTAATTAATATAAGCTCTATAGTTTCCTTTAGGCCTCCTCGCCACTTCTTCCTACATTTCTTTTTTGGTATACTTTTTTGTAATTATTGTAATCGTGTGTGTGGCAAATAAATAAATGTCAAATGTCAAATTTCTTATCCTCTTACTATCAATGATCATTAATGTGCAAATCGCGTGACAAACTGTTCAACTGCTATTTCTTTGCAGGGTTTCTCAAAAGAAGCCGTGAGTGGTGGAGGCATGTTTTCCCTGAGATCCTGGATAGAATTTTTTAAAGACATTTACCCTAGAAACTGATAACTTGGGCACAGCTCTACTTGTTCGTGACCTTTTGCCAGGAGTCTGACTCGCAGTCGCCGGTATTTCTTTTTCTTCGCTCTCCATAGTCCGCTTACGCGCTTCGGGCAATGCTTCGGGTCGCTGGGGCTGAATTGTGGGGACAGAATCGCTTTTTAAATTACTTCTATCATCTTTGAGCCCCATTTTTACCATCCCATCATCCTCAAAACATTCGGGTGCAAAATGAGCGCCACAGATTATGGAGTGTTCTGTAGGCTGTAAGAAGTCTGCACGTTTAGCTTGAATGAATTTAATCCACTGGCGCCGAATTCTTTCTTCTTTTGGAAAGAAATGATTAGAATGCCCGGTTTTGTTCGGGTTATTACAAGATCCAACGTCACACCGTTTAACCATTGTCGAAACTAAAAAATACTAGTAGACAACACGCGTGCTTGTAAAGGTCCCAAAGATGTTTTTGACTTGGTCGTGGCTAGATGGAATCCCTCAGAAGGAGGTGATCGAGGAGGACTAGAAACGAGAGTTGCTTCGGTAATCTTCGGCTCGTGAGACAAGATGGCGCATCTCGCGATCAACTTTCGTGGTCGGACTGGCAGAATGTGCAAATAATGAACTTCGAACGGCATGGGAAATGTATAGGAGAACCTCAGAAGGAGGTGTTAATTTTAAACTTGTAAATGGAATCCCTCGGAGGGAGATCTAGAGTGGCATCCCTCAGAAGGAGGTACACTGTATTTATGTATAACTTGTAATGGAATCCCTCATGAGGAGTTTGGCATCTCTCAAAAGGAGGTACACTTTATTTATGTATAACTTGTTAATAGAATCCCTCAAAAAGAGTTTGGCATCCTTCTGTAAGACGGCCAAAACGGTCGACGCAAGAACAACAGATCTGAGCCTTAGTTTAATGAATTTAATGAACAAACAAAAAAAACGGGAACGAGAAACTGAAATACAAAAATAAAGCAAAAACTACAATAAGCTAAATAGTATTTACAAGCTTAAAAACAGTATACAAAAGGGCAATAAGATTACTTAAGAAACTACAAAAGTGACTTAAAAATGTAACTAAACCAAAAGCTGAGTATAATCCGAGAACTATTACATGAAGTGTAAAATAGACAAAAACTATGGATTCGGATGACAAGTGTTGCATAACAATGCAGCATGACTAAGCTAATAGCTAGCACAATGAAACTAAATCACGAAAAGCAATGACAAGGGATAATTTGGAACAAAAATGGATTGAAGACAAGGGAACAATTACAGAAAATGATGGGAAACAAAAGGTAAGTAATGATACAGTAATTACTGGTGAGAACTACAACAGAATGTTTAACAGGCAAATACATGCTGTGCCAGACTAAAGGTCAAATGAGATAAACATTCTAAACAAAAAGCTATTGAAAATAAGAACTAAATTATAGGAATAATATTGCTACGAACTAAGGAAATAGAAAACTAATAAACTAAACTAAAAAGGCCTAATGTAATAAAGAAATAGGCAAGCAATGTAACATACCAAATGTTATTGATAACTCATCCGTGGGAGACTTGAAAATAGAATTGGGCTTTCTGCACTTAGGTAAACCAACTGAACCAACTGAATTTACTGAGCAAATGGTTGCCAATTTATAGTAGATTTGGAGGAAAATCCAAAATAACTATAAACCAAATAAGGCTAGGGAGTGAATTTACTGCCCACTAATACAGGAATTACCTAGGGGAACTATTGTAGGTGTTTACTGCTCCTACACAACAGGATTTAGATACAAGAAATGTGTGGGAATAATACAACTACACATGGTAAAAATAATGAGGTGTGTAAGGAAATAAAGATATTTAGGTAAACAACCAATTAATAATCATTAGGAAATGAAAATAGTTGAAAATAAATTGGAAATAATAGAAAAATAATTTAAGCTGAAAATGAACTTAAGTGACCTTGTCACACTTCAGAAAGAGGTACACTCTATTTATTTATGTATAACTTGTAAGTGGAATCCCTCATGAGGAGTTTGGCATCTCTCAGAAGGAGGTTCACTTTATTTATGTATAGGCTTTATAGAATTCTTCAAAAAGTGTTTGCCTTCTCTCAGAAAGGGGTACACACTTTGTTTATGTATAACTTGTAAATAAAATCCCTCAAAAGGATTTTGGCATCCCTTAGAAGGAGTTTATTATGTGATAACTTGTTAATGGCATCCCCCATATATAACTAGTCAGGGGAAAGCCGGTGCACCCCGTACACCGGTAATCACTGGGTATTAGACCAGGCCTGCCTTCTAGAGGAAGCAAATAAATTGCTATGCAGAGCAATCTGAACATCAAACTCAGTAACGCTGCCCATTTCTCACACAACCAAAATTGTAAAGTAATTAACCTTGAGTTGCAGATTTGGCATTCCAAACTTCTCCAATCAATTATGTTTACATGAGCCCTCAAGCTTATATGCTCACAGTGTGTGACAGAGAACAATGTTCCAGTTATTTCCTGTCAGAAGCAAGATTATGTGCTTCAGATCCTGTACCATACTTTATTCAAGGTTATGTCAAAGGTGAATCCCTGTGTAAGCCTGCTAAAAATGGTCACCACTGGTAAATTAGTCAAAGTGGGACATATTCCCACTTGGCATTTTAAACTGGATCATTTCAAGAATGGTCTGGGGCAAACTATGATATTGAAACTTTGAACAACTTCACCTTTCTTATCCAGCCCATCTTCATGCTTTTTATGTTCAACTGCTATTCTGTTTTGCATAAGAAAATGAACTTAGCTTTTGTTATTGTTTCATAATAAATAATGAAAAAAAAAACAAGTTCAACATTGACTGCTGCTTTGGAAGTACTTTTATATATGAGGTAACCTTTGTTCCATCAGTATGACTCCATGATAATTTGATTTTGCATCAGAAAGGAATATTCTGTGTCAATGGTGCAAAAATGCAGCCTACATTAAACACTGGTCCAGTACTGGACATCAAAAATCCCCCATACTGTGGCAAAAGTGACAGTCTAAAACGTTGAAATTTCCCACTTATGCCCTGCATTCCTTGGGTATGAGTGTGAGGGGCTTTCCACTCCGCAGACTCAAGTGCACGAGGATTTTTGCATCCCCCACTTAATCATAGTTTGTTAGAAATGTCTCCCATAATTTTTACATTATTATCGTGCAAGTGACCCCCCCCCCCCCCCCCTCCACCTTATTGCTGTGGACTGTAGGAATATTATAGCTTCACATCAAACTTCACCACATACTTTATCCACAGTCGTATTGTTTACTATTCATATCTGCCACATTCAATTATTATTACTCTGTACTACTTTCATAAGATTTATTTAACTGCCCCCCCCCCCCCCCCAACAGGTAATGATCCCTTTTCCGAAAATGATCCCCTAACTCCAATGATGACTTTTATGATCTCCCAGCAAAATGCCCCCTTCCCCCAAGTAATAAACAACCAGCTTCCAAGCAAGGAAAATATGAGTAAAAAATTAATGTCTATTTCCACTGAACTGAAGTGAATCATAATAATTTCTATTTCCACTGTTTATTGTCTGCATGGTTTTACAGCTGCTTGTACCCTAAATCCTCTATTAAGCCCCCCTGGGGGGGCTTCTTTTTTCCAAGCACTTTTGAGGGGGGGGGGGGCTTATTTAATTTAGCGAAACGCATCAATGGGAGCAAGGTTTCTCGAGGATGGACTTGTGGTTCCCGGGTGTTATACTGCTTTTTCTAACAAAAAGCAAATGGTAACAATTCTCCGCAGAGAAATAGAGTGTAAAGTTGGAAAAGTTAAGCACATGAGGTTGGAGGTCATGCAACTGAAGACCAAAACAATATGAATTTCCAACCTGAATAAACCACAACTGATCAGTCCATGTTAATTGTTTGTGAAGAATGGAGGGGGAGGGGGGCCTAATAGAGAGGGGTAGCTTATTAACTTTCCTCCTCTGAAAAGGGGGGGGGGGCTCATTAGAGGATTTATGGTAAGTACATTTTGTAGACTTCGTCTCGGGTTTGCATGACTGTCTTGAATTCTCCCAACCCCTCTCGCATTTATATCAGGCTACACGTTTTCTATTGCTTAAATACAATACAAGGCTGTGCTCATTCAGGGGGACTCCATTTACAATTTAAACACAAACACCTCCCTCTAAGGGATGTCAAACTCCTTTTGAGGGATTCCATTTACAAGTTAATACATAAATAAAGTTCTACCTCCTTCTGAGGGATGCCAAACTCCTTTTGAGGGATTACATAATTTTACATGTTAGTCAAAAATAAAGTGTACTTCCTTCTGAGGGATGTCAAACTCCTTTTAAGGGTTTCCTGATTTACAAGTTATACATAACTACACTGTACCTCCTTCTGAGGGATGCCAAACTCCTTTTGAGGGATTCTGTTATAATTACAAGTTAAAAACTAACACCTCCTTCTGGGGGATGCCAACCTCCATATGAGGGATTCCGTAATAGCAATTCTTAGGTTTTTGCTCCCTTTTACTCTGATTATTGATAGGTTTCTCATTTTTGAGTAACAGAGGAGTTTGAAACAATCTCACATACATTTCCCATGCCGTTCAAAGTTCTTTATTTGTACATTCTGCTAGTCTGACCGCAAAAGTTGATCGCAAGATGCACTCTCGTTTCTAGTCCTCCCCGATCACCTCCTTCTGAGGGATTCCATCTAGCCATGACCAGAAGGAGGTGATCGGGGAGGACTAGAAACGATAGTTGCTTCGGTAATCTTCGGCTCGTGAGACAAGATGGCGCATCTCGCCATCAACTTTCGTGGTCAGACTAGCAGAATGCATGCTTTTTGTGTTGTTTAATTACTCCTCTCTGTTACATTGTCCTTGATTTGTTGTCTGCAGTAACTAAACTAACAAAGAAAACTTTAATTTGCCATGACTTAGATTACAAGCCTAAACTCCTGTTAAATTCTATGACTTTCCAGGCCTGGAAAATGAAATTCTTATATTCCACGACTTTCCAGGTTTTCCATGACCTATACAAACCCTGTAACTTGTAAATAAATAGAATTCCTCAAAAGAAGTTTGGCATCCCTCAGAAGGAGGTACACTTTATTTATGACTAACGCGTAAAATAATGTAATCCGTCAAAAGGAGTTTGGCATCCCAAAAAGGAAGCTTATTTTTTGGGATGCCAAACTCCTTTTGACGGATTACATTATTTTACGCGTTAGTCATAAATAAAGTGTACCTCCTTCTGAGGGATGCCAAACTTCTTTTGAGGAATTCTATTTATTTACAAGTTACAGGGTTTGTATAGGTCATGGAAAACCTGGAAAGTCGTGGAATATAAGAATTTCATTTTCCAGGCCTGGAAAGTCATAGAATTTAACAGGAGTTTAGGCTTGTAATCTAAGTCATGGCAAATTAAAGTTTTCTTTGTTAGTTTAGTTACTGCAGACAACAAATCAAGGACAATGTAACAGAGAGGAGTAATTAAACAACACAAAAAGCATGCATTCTGCTAGTCTGACCACGAAAGTTGATGGCGAGATGCGCCATCTTGTCTCACGAGCCGAAGATTACCGAAGCAACTATCGTTTCTAGTCCTCCCCGATCACCTCCTTCTGGTCATGGCTAGATGGAATCCCTCAGAAGGAGGTGATCGGGGAGGACTAGAAACGAGAGTGCATCTTGCGATCAACTTTTGCGGTCAGACTAGCAGAATGTACAAATAAAGAACTTTGAACGGCATGGGAAATGTATGTGAGATTGTTTCAAACTCCTCTGTTACTCAAAAATGAGAAACCTATCAATAATCAGAGTAAAAGGGAGCAAAAACCTAAGAATTGCTATTACGGAATCCCTCATATGGAGGTTGGCATCCCCCAGAAGGAGGTGTTAGTTTTTAACTTGTAATTATAACAGAATCCCTCAAAAGGAGTTTGGCATCCCTCAGAAGGAGGTACAGTGTAGTTATGTATAACTTGTAAATCAGGAAACCCTTAAAAGGAGTTTGACATCCCTCAGAAGGAAGTACACTTTATTTTTGACTAACATGTAAAATTATGTAATCCCTCAAAAGGAGTTTGGCATCCCTCAGAAGGAGGTAGAACTTTATTTATGTATTAACTTGTAAATGGAATCCCTCAAAAGGAGTTTGACATCCCTTAGAGGGAGGTGTTTGTGTTTAAATTGTAAATGGAGTCCCCCTGAATGAGCACAGCCTTGTATTGTATTTAAGCAATAGAAAACGTGTAGCCTGATATAAACGCGAGAGGGGTTGGGAGAATTCAAGACAGTCATGCAAACCCGAGACGAAGTCTACAAAATGTACTTACCATAAATCCTCTAATGAGCCCCCCCCCCCCTTTTCAGAGGAGGAAAGTTAATAAGCTACCCCTCTCTATTAGGCCCCCCTCCCCCTCCATTCTTCACAAACAATTAACATGGACTGATCAGTTGTGGTTTATTCAGGTTGGAAATTCATATTGTTTTGGTCTTCAGTTGCATGACCTCCAACCTCATGTGCTTAACTTTTCCAACTTTACACTCCATTTCTCTGCGGAGAATTGTTACCATTTGCTTTTTGTTAGAAAAAGCAGTATAACACCCGGGAACCACAAGTCCATCCTCGAGAAACCTTGCTCCCATTGATGCATTTCGCTAAATTAAATAAGTCCCCCTCTCAAATAAGCCCCCCCCCCCCCCTCAAAAGTGCTTGGAAAAAAGAAGCCCCCCCCAGGGGGGCTTAATAGAGGATTTAGGGTACAAGCAGCTGTAAAACCATGCAGACAATAAACAGTGGAAATAGAAATTATTATGATTCACTTCAGTTCAGTGGAAATAGACATTAATTTTTTACTCGTATTTTCCTTGCTTGGAAGCTGGTTGTTTATTACTTGGGGGAAGGGGGCATTTTGCTGGGAGATCATAAAAGTCATCATTGGAGTTAGGGGATCATTTTCGGAAAAGGGATCATTACCTGTTGGGGGGGGGGGGGGGGGCAGTTAAATAAATCTTATGAAAGTAGTACAGAGTAATAATAATTGAATGTGGCAGATATGAATAGTAAACAATACGACTGTGGATAAAGTATGTGGTGAAGTTTGATGTGAAGCTATAATATTCCTACAGTCCACAGCAATAAGGTGGAGGGGGGGGGGGGGTCACTTGCACGATAATAATGTAAAAATTATGGGAGACATTTCTAACAAACTATGATTAAGTGGGGGATGCAAAAATCCTCGTGCACTTGAGTCTGCGGAGTGGAAAGCCCCTCACACTCATACCCAAGGAATGCAGGGCATAAGTGGGAAATTTCAACGTTTTAGACTGTCACTTTTGCCACAGTATGGGGTATTTTTGATGTCCAGTACTGGACCAGTGTTTAATGTAGGCTGCATTTTTGCACCATTGACACAGAATATTCCTTTCTGATGCAAAATCAAATTATCATGGAGTCATACTGATGGAACAAAGGTTACCTCATATATAAAAGTACTTCCAAAGCAGCAGTCAATGTTGAACTTGTTTTTTTTTCATTATTTATTATGAAACAATAACAAAAGCTAAGTTCATTTTCTTATGCAAAACAGAATAGCAGTTGAACATAAAAAGCATGAAGATGGGCTGGATAAGAAAGGTGAAGTTGTTCAAAATTTCAATATCATAGTTTGCCCCAGACCATTCTTGAAATGATCCAGTTTAAAATGCCAAGTGGGAATATGTCCCACTTTGACTAATTTACCAGTGGTGACCATTTTTAGCAGGCTTACACAGGGATTCACCTTTGACATAACCTTGAATAAAGTATGGTACAGGATCTGAAGCACATAATCTTGCTTCTGACAGGAAATAACTGGAACATTGTTCTCTGTCACACACTGTGAGCATATAAGCTTGAGGGCTCATGTAAACATAATTGATTGGAGAAGTTTGGAATGCCAAATCTGCAACTCAAGGTTAATTACTTTACAATTTTGGTTGTGTGAGAAATGGGCAGCGTTACTGAGTTTGATGTTCAGATTGCTCTGCATAGCAATTTATTTGCTTCCTCTAGAAGGCAGGCCTGGTCTAATACCCAGTGATTACCGGTGTACGGGGTGCACCGGCTTTCCCCTGACTAGTTATATATGGGGGATGCCATTAACAAGTTATCACATAATAAACTCCTTCTAAGGGATGCCAAAATCCTTTTGAGGGATTTTATTTACAAGTTATACATAAACAAAGTGTGTACCCCTTTCTGAGAGAAGGCAAACACTTTTTGAAGAATTCTATAAAGCCTATACATAAATAAAGTGAACCTCCTTCTGAGAGATGCCAAACTCCTCATGAGGGATTCCACTTACAAGTTATACATAAATAAATAGAGTGTACCTCTTTCTGAAGGATGCCAAACTCTTTTTGAGGGATTCTATTAACAAGTTATACATAAATAAAGTGTACCTCCTTCTGAGAGATGCCAAACTCCTCATGAGGGATTCCATTACAAGTTATACATAAATACAGTGTACCTCCTTCTGAGGGATGCCACTCTAGATCTCCCTCTGAGGGATTCCATTTACAAGTTTAAAATTAACACCTCCTTCTGAGGTTCTCCTATACATTTCCCATGCCGTTCGAAGTTCATTATTTGCACATTCTGCCAGTCCGACCACGAAAGTTGATCGCGAGATGCGCCATCTTGTCTCACGAGCCGAAGATTACCGAAGCAACTCTCGTTTCTAGTCCTCCTCGATCACCTCCTTCTGAGGGATTCCATCTAGCCACGACCTTTTGACTTCCGGTGGCCAGAGATTCCACTCGTGACGTCACAACAAAGATGGCGGAATCAAAATGGCGGACTAAGTGAACTTTTAGAGGTAATTTCTCGGGTCAAAATGCGCTTGTATCGAAAAAAAGATAAAAGATTTATGAAGTACTTTCGATATACATTCTACTCATATCAAACAAAATTGTACCATTTTTGGGTTTACATGCCCTTTAAGTGCGATGACTTTTTTTCCAAAGCATAGAAATCCATTTGGGACAAGTGTAATGGGTCTACAAAGGAAGTTAGCTTATTCACGCCGAGTAACAGCTGCTTTTTGCATGGAAATTAACGAAATACATAGCAAAGCAGTTCCCACAGGACTGTTGGATCAGATAAGAAAATGATTAAGTTCACTGGGAAAAAGGACTGGTAGCGCGTCCAACAGAAAAGTAGGCAACCAACATGTTATGATGAAAAATAATTATCCTTGCTAGCTGAAGGATCGTAGTCTACAGAACTTACTGAAAGTGGCATTTTATACAGAAACTCCGATCCTCTAACTTCAATTCATTCTTTCATTCCAAATCACAAGCTCTGTGCGATTCTTGTTGTGATGAATTTAGTACTATTTTTTTTAGTTCCTACTTCGACAAGACAATCAATTAGTCCCGCTAATGGTCATGAGACATGCACTCCTAGTAACCGTATAAAGGATATATAAAATAAAGAGAATAGCTTGAAAAGGTGCGTGTATATTGAAGAAATCCTATGCTAATTCTTTTTCTCGTGCAATCTGAGAGGGGGGAGGGGGACACAGGAGACCCATCCCGATACAGCAGCAAGTGTAATTGCATCTTCTGCAACCCAGCATGTTTTCGGGGTGTCTGCTTTACCTACACCCGTCGAACCGTTCCAACAGATGAGTTTGGAGAGAGCTATTTACTTACAATAGGTCTTATATTGAAGAATCAAGAAGCTAAGCAAGATGTGCTCAGTAAACTGGACAGTGAACTTTACCTGATAATAATGGATTTGGTAATGACGTTCTTCCATTCAGTAGTGCGAGCTTATGAGTGACTTCTTTGGCAAGCGAGGAAGACGTTTGCATGTTAGCGCGGTAATCACCAGTCAAGGCAGCATTTATATTAACAAGTTTCAAGTAGATAACTTTGTTCTTCTTTTTAACAGTTGCACACAGAATAGTTTCGCAGTTAATTTTGCCTATTATCTAGCATATGCTACACACTATCAAGGTTTAACATTATGCTCACAGAACCTTTTTATTCATTCTGATAACGCTGGCTGTTACCATAATGGGCCACTCCTTGTCAGCTTACCCCAACTTGGAACGAGAAATGGTGTCTGATTAATTTGTCATGTCATTTCTGATCAGCAAGCTAACTGTAAAGGACATAGCAATATCGTAATACTTCACCTATGAAGGTTCGTATTAGACACCACGTGAACGAGAAACACAACTTTACTACTACCCGGGAAATGAAACAGGGATTAGAGTGATATGGTAGGCTAAGGGGCTTTAGTAAAATCCAACTAGTGGTCTATTAGCAATGCTGCGTTCTGATTGGTTGAGCTACTACTAGGCTATATGTTATAGCCTACCAGTAGCGAAAAGCGCTGACTAGTTGGCGGCAAAAATGGATTTTTAACTAGCTAAAGTTGTTTTGTCTCAATATTTTTGACCAAATAGTTGGATTTTACTAAAACAATTATTCCTCTCGCCCTCGTGGCCTCTGAGTCAATAGCCCATGAGGCCTTCGGCCTCATGGGCTATTGACTCAGAGCCCATTCGGGACAGGTTTCCCTTAAGTCCTGGTTCTACGGAAAAAAAAAAAAAACCTTTCTGCGCGCCCATTGAAATGTATGCAAAATAGTGCTTATGTCTAAATAAAAGACTTTTTCTTTAGAGAAAAAAATTTAAATGCAGGTTAAAATCGTTTCTATAGGGTTAATTCACAAAGAGGTGTCAAATGAAGCAACATATATTTAGACATCACGCTACTAATTCAGGAACCATTGACAATCACAACAAAATACAGTGAACGGTTTGAACCCATAACCGAGGATTCATGTCATAAATTAGTGGAATATAATCGTTCGGGAAGGTGTAGTTCTGAATAGGACTGTTGATGACTACCTGTCAACCACAGTCGTATTCAGGACTTCACAGATCTACACTCACCAGAAGGATTATATTCCATAAACTTATGAAAAATAGAAACGTCGTATAATTTTAGACAATGGATGCAAGCAGTTGAAAGAAATCACTTCGCATGTTCTGTTGCTTTAAAAAATGGCAGGAAACCTTGTTCTGATTTTGCCGATTTTGGCTGACTAACATGCTCTGTCTTCCAAAAGGGTTCCTAGGTCCCAATCTAAATCTTACTGAATGTATATTTAATAAACGCATGTAACATTGGCGAATCCCCTAAATTAACACGAGTCGAAAATTTTTACGTGCTCTTCGATGCAAAAGTAGCGGCTCAAATTACATTACGTTTGTTAGCAGATACGAAATCTGTGCTTTTACAATTTTGTTTAGTCAAGCTAATTCTCTCTCTCCGTAACACTATCGACGGATTTTCCTAGACATTTTTAGACGTAAATTAGACACAAACACACGCAAGCTAGATTTTATGTTCAATATTTAGGGCTAAATCTTGCAGGAAACATCGCATGTGAAACTCAGTCAAGTTGAAAGTAATGTTAACATTTCGCGGCAAATATTGCTGATAAACACGTGCAAAAGCTGTAGGGTATGTTAAAAAATTTTGCGCAAACTAACTTTTAAACTTTGTCAGGCTCAATGAAACAGCAGACTGAGAACATAATCATGGATGAAACACAAGTATTCGAACAAGCGTGTTCGCTAAGGCTGTCTGGTACGTAAAAAATGGCGGGAAATTTCATGTTATTTTTGCCGATCTGGGCGCACTTACGTGGTCAATCTTGCAAAAGGATTCGGAGATCCCAATCTAAAACTTACCGAACATTAAACAGTTATAAATGGACTGTGCCAAAACCAATTTGATTTGAAATTTTATCCGCGCAGATTTGAGAAAATGTAATTTGAAAATGGCTTACAATGGCGAATCTGCCAAAGTCACACGAGACGGAAATTTGCATGCCCGCGAAAAACGTAAGAAGAATCCAGAATCATTCATCACATGAATACAATTGGATCGAATCTCAAATAATCTAAATAAATCAAAACTGCAGAGAAAACTAGCAAGAGGTAGGAGAAATAGCTTGTACAAGTTACCCCAAATTGACTCGGTAATCTTATGCAAATTAGCCAAAAACAAGGGGGGTGGTCAAACTCACATGAAAAATCGCCAATCAGATTAAAAAGGGAATATTTTACAATCATATCAGAAAGGTAATCTGTGGTAGGAATTTCAAAGGAATCGGCCGACCTCGATCCGTGGCCCCTGCCCGGTTTTCTCTGACAATGACACTTAAACATAGCATTGTTAAAAGTATTTTAGTATTTTAAAACTGTTTGGATTTCCTAGCTGAAAGTCTTGTGATCCGAAAATTATAGGGATCAAAACTTACCTTTTTGAAAATTTCAGCCAGAAAAAAGGCTCCTGAAAACTCTAGGTGACCTTTTTAGGGAAAAAAATCCGTTAAAAAAGGCAATTATACCATTTTTTAAATGTTCGAAATCCTAGGAGAGGCAGGCGAGCAAGAATTTTACAACAAATGTTCCGAAAATTCTAGATCTCAAATCGTCTTCCGAACAGATATTTACCGAAAATTGACGTTGGGTGCCCCTGAAAAATTTCGTGTTCCAATCAGCCCACAAAACATTAGGATCATCAGAGCCGTTACAAGTCCAGTCCCTCTGAGCGATGTCGTTACGAAAACTCTCTCGATTAAAATTTTTAAAATTTCTGTAAGAAATGGTTGAATGCCCTTTTGAGGGAAAAGCAGGAGATAATTTCCTATAAACGTAAATAATCGGTCCCTAACTTGTGTCAAGAGGGTTTGTGCCCAGGAATTAGCGGCATGTCCTGCATGTTGGCCATAATAAAACAAAGAAATTTCTTTAAAAAAAAGAGAAAGAAAGAAAAAATCACAATGACCTAATGCCGGATACACTAAATGATGTCTCTGATTTCCCGACATTTATTACAGCACTGATCATTCTCCCGTTCCCATTTCGGCCTTTTTTCACCCACATCCCATCTTTCCCCACAGTTCAGGAGAGAAAGCGTGACGACGGCGTGACCAACCGGCGTTACAGACTGATGATCTACGATTCGAAACTGAAACGGGAAAAACCCCACATGAATGTGGGGTTTTTCCCGTTTCAGTTTCGAATCGTTCTCACAGTTCTTCCTTCATTTAAAGAACGAAGCCTCGCCATTTCTTTGTCAGCAAGTCTAAAATCTCGTTTTGGGGATCAAGTCCACGAGAATTTTGCAACTAATCAAAATTTGGCCCTCATTATGAATCTACCGCCTCGCAAAGTGACTTGGTATGATTTATTTCGTTCGTTTCTTCACAAACTTAAGAATCTATACCCAAGTTGTAGGTCTTCGAATGTTTGAAGTCGCCATTTTTGTCTTTGTTAGTGTTACTGTGTTCTTAATTGGGGCGACGAAAGTCAAAGAGAGAAGAACACTATTTAAATAAATGTTTTTTCAATCCATTTTTAGATTTAACTAAGGCCAAGGTGTTCCAGTTCACAAATCTAACAAATCGAAAACATGGTTCGACTTGAGTCAAAGGAGCGGTTGAACTACTTAAAGTTTAGCGTCATTGTCGTGGATGAATTTCCCAAAGCCTTACGTCAAACTTTTAAGGTGATGTGGGACAAAAAATTTAGACGGAATCAGTGGGACGACTCCGATGCTGTAAGAAAGTTATTACACAGAAATGAATTTGGCAAAAAGGGCATTCCTACACAAAAGTCATATGAAGAGTGGGATTGTACAGCGCTGTTTCAAGCCACACTCTATGCGAAGTCCTTCCGTTCACTGGACGTTACGGGTAACCTTAAAACACTCGATGAGCTGTATGTGAAGCCGCGTGGAGTCCCTCATGGACAGTTTCATGGCTCTGTCATCAGCGCAAACGGAGACCCCTATGAAACATTTGCGCTCTCTATCGACCAGCTGAGACGCCTCAGAAATTCACTTTGTCATTCTACCAGTACAGAGCTGGATCAAAACATGTATGATCAGTACGTTAATCTCGCCAAAGATGCATTCGAAGCCCTTTCAGTCAAGACAGACTCAATTGATGAGACGCTGCACGCTGAACCTCACACCTTGAGAGCAAGAGTTGTGACATGCGCAATTTTTTTTTTGACCGATTTATAGAGTTTTGTTACACATTTACATGTGGAGTTCAATGGCCCATATCTGCAAACACAACAAACAATTCTTGAAACACAACAAACACTTTACTATAATTACTAATCCCATGATACATCTTGACCGGATGTGCACCATCATAACAAACAAGATGGCGGACATCTAACGAGTCTTTGCTTCTCTTCACCGTGAAGTTATCAGAGTAATGCATGTATTCGCTACAAGAGATCTGATTGACTCATTTTTCAATGTATTCATGAGCAAAGGATTTCCTACTCTTCAATTCTTCGGCAGGTATGTGCAAGATTTAGGTAATGTATTATATTCATTTAAGGCCAAGTAAAAAAGAAGCGAAATAAAGTTTCCCGTTCCCGCCTGCTTTATTTCTTGGGGCCGCCTCTCTTTCTCTTTTATTTGTTATTGGACTGAAGTTGGAACAAACAAAAATGATGACTTTCAATACCAATTATCCTATATTCCTGAGAAACAGGCATTACCTTTCATAAAACAAAGCATTTATTATAAAAAAAAATTATTCTTTTTAACACTAACAATTTTATAATATGTTGTGCCAACAGAAGAATCTCCACTCCGTCAAAGCATTTTGCAAAATACTGAGTCCTATATAATTGATATTTTAATGCACCCTACCTTATTGAGATATTTCACGTGATGAATGATGTTGTTGGACACATGTATAGTTATTTGAGTTCACGCAGTCACACAACAAACTCCAAGTTATCTCTGGGGGAGGGTAAAGATTTGTAAAGAAAGCATTCTGAGAATTGGCAATAATAAATTTGAAAGTGCCCACAACTCTCTATTTTAAAGAAATCCAATAAAAAGGCTTCCAAATGGCCTTAGAATCAAACAGACTGTAAAACACACAACACAAACAAACTAAAGTAAATGTATGAGATCACACGTCATGTGTAACATCATGATGCCAGAAATAGTTTGGATGGTTCAACTGCATACAAACTTTCTCCCTTGAAGTTATTGTGTTTGCACATTTTAACATACAAGAAAAACAAAACTTTCTGTTCCTATTGTTGATTGGGAAGATGAATTAAAACCACTTGCTCAAACAGTTGCAAAAGCAACCGGGCTAAGTTTTTTGTCGTGGTTTTGTTGCTAAGCAATTGCAGACACCAACCAAACTGATTGAAAATATTAGCTTATTAGCTTAGAGTTCCATTCTTGCTCACATTCATCCACACACAATGTAAATTTCAACAACATTGTAAACCTTTCTCCCGTAGGCCTTTGGCCTTTTAATCGCTTAGGAAGGAACAACAATTTGTGTTTGTAAATGATACTGAGATTCTGATTTGGTGCAACAGAATTTCTTTTCAAAATTTGGTGTGGTATGTGAATTCCAAGTTGTTTTGTAACTGCAACCACAAAATATCTGTCTGAACACTTTATAACCATTTCCTGACTTCTTAAGCAAAAGTACACATGTAAAAGGAAGTTTGATCATAAGCATTGCAAGCATTTGTAAATTAGATTATGTAAGTTAAAATTTGTCTGTAAATATTTATCATATCTGTAAGGTCTGTACCCTTGTAATAGGTAAAAGAAAAATTCTTTTTCTGCTTGTTGAATGTTTACTGTTGTATAAAAATTACAATTTGCTTGTTAATTGCAATGATTGTTACTAATAAAAGCTGCATTTATTTATTTCTTAAATTGGTTTCCTGACTAGTATTTTAGGAACTTTTGAAAGAAAGGTCATCAGCCCAATGGTTGTTCTTTATTCAGATAATTTGAAAAATCAATGTATCTCTCAGGGATGAACTCCAATGCATATTGTAATGCACAATCTGGATAATGTAAGGGAAATATAAATAATAATTTTAATTCAAACTGACTGTTATGCTATGAATGCACATTTTAAAGATAGGGTTCAGAACTCAAGGGGGAAGAACCTCCCTGTGTGAAACTTCATGGGGTACTGCTCCCAGGGATATCAGACTGCTGGCTAAGAGTTGACTTAGCAATGTTATTAAAGGGTTAAAATATAGTTTACATAATACACTCTCAGACACTTGAGATACAGTGATGTAACATTACTTTATTTACTTTATTTCAGGGCATCTTTAAGTTGATGATCTCTGTTTCTGGACTTGTAGATGACAGAGAACACTCTTTAATAATCATAATAATAATGAATAATTTATTAATATTATTTTTCACTAATATCTTTAATAAGTATTATTAACAAAGTTGCCACACATCAAACAGGCCAGACAAAAAGGGCCAAAATCAATGTAAAATTGACTGGAAAATTCTAATGGCAATCTTGTTCCAGAGCACGATCTTGCAATTAATTCTGCCCATTCCTAAGATCTCAAAAGTTTTCCCCAGACACCTTCCACTGAAATGAAGCATCTTACTCCCAGTAATGGGCCTGTGATCCTTTCGTGGAAAATATTACACCATCAAAGATGGAGCACAAACTTATGATTTCATTCCATACAAAATTTATGTGTTATTCTCCGTTATTCTAAAAGTTTTAAGTGGATGAGTAGTAAGCAGAACGCAGGTAAAATGTACACAATAAAATCCGTGCGAGATTGTAGTCGTCTGGGATGACCAGATGACTGCGAATGTGGATTCCTGATTTAGCTGGTTTTTAAAGATGAACAATAAAAACATCAATGAATTCAGCTTTTGTATGATCTAAAAAAAATGTGCCCATCTGCATACTTCCAATCATACAAAATTACTAAAAATAATTTATCAGTACTGTATAAATAGGTTCTAACTTTTGAGTCTTTTCTGGATAAAATTTTATGGCATGGTAATTTAAATGACACCTCTTCAAGTAGTTTTGAATGATATTATAGGAGCCATGTCCTATATGCCACTGGGCAAAGAAAAGACGAATGATGATAGACTTCTGGAATTTCCCTAAAGTGTTCTGATTAATGATTCCTGTCAAGTGAAAGTGTTAAAATTCAGCTTATTCCACTCCACTTGACTGATGTGTATATAACTTGGCCAGTTTCATCACTTACTGAACAAAGAAGTGCAGTTTTCTTTACACTAGCACCCAGTCTGCCAGCTGATATGATCTCAAACGGTGTAATTTTCTTCCCCCAGGGAACAATAATTACGATGAAAAAGGAGTGATACCTAATGGGATCACCTGGATATGCGAGGAAATCTCCTCCAAAATTAACACCAGATGTTAAATAATATCCCTTCTCCCAGAGGTCCACAAACACCTTGTAATGTAGCTTTTCACAACTTGTTTGAGGATATGTCCAGTCTGCAAGTGGAAATGAAGGCAGCCTAATTTGTGGCATAACCATAGGAATATGTATCAATATTCCCATGTCAGAGACACTGTTTAGTCCTTTGGTACTAGTATCTGAATCATTTGTAGTTTGTAGTCCAGTCTCATCCACAAGTTTACTTTTATGATTTCCCAGATCAGCATTTACATTGGTCAGGTTTGTTTCCTTAGTTTCTTTTGAGATAGAATAATTGCTAAATGACCCTTCATAGCTTTCTTCTACAATTTCATTACTGATTTTTTTACAGTAATCATTTGACTGAATTAAGTCTTTCTTCTCACTAGCTTCCTTGGCTTCAAAACTCTCATTGTTCAATTCCTGGCTTTTTAGCTTTTTTGCAAGATTGTTATCTTCGTGATCAACTGTAACCTCTCCGCTCTTTCGCTTGCTTTTCTCCTTTTCTTCATCATTTCGTTCAAACACATTGCTTTCATTACAGGTAAAATTGAACTGATTTTCATTACTTTGATCTTGCGACTTCTTTGCCGCACTACTAACAAGCTTTTCTCGTTTTCTTTTCTTGCCATCAGCTATTACATCAGCTAATTCCATTCTCTTGTCTTCTTGCATCTTTTTAAACTGCTTATTTTGCTTGATGACACTTTCTTTGCGTAGCTCATTAAACTTCCGAACTAATTCATCTGACAGTTTCGGTAGGTTTCTTGGCATGTAAAAGATTCTGGCAAAACCTTTGTCTAGCAGTAGCGTGGTTTCGTCTCGAGAAAGAAGAAGCGGCAAAGAGAAAGCATTGTTTTGTCTCGGTTTGCGAGGTAGTGATCCTATCAGAGAGCCAACTATGCGATACTGTAAACGCATCTTGATTACATCATCTACATCCCAGGCGTACACCTTACCATAACAAGCAAAAAGATTGATAAGATTTCCACGGTCTTGTAAAGCTCCGGTGTCCGCCATTTTTAGGTGACGCTGGTCAGTATCGCGGGCCCGGGATCAGGGGGCGCCTCGTCACCAGCCCTCGTCCCCAGGGTCAACTCGATTTCTAACACAATATCCGGGTTTTGTTGCATTAACAAATAATCCTAGATAAGAAAACAAGAATAATTTTGGTTATTATTATACCTGAAAAACCCTTCGGACTGAGTTTCGCTGTTTTGGCTACTACAGGTCGTTGAGAATTACCTGCGAAGAGATGTGGTGCGTAAACAATTGTTGGTTTGCTTTTGTGTCATGGTCTACAACTAAAGGTATTGTTCGATTTTTTTTCAATTTTTTGCACAGGCGTCTGCAACAGCAACATCCTCGGAGACCCAGGGGCAGATAGTGGGGACGAGGAAAAGTCTAAACGGGCGTAAAAATATATGGCACGAAGAAAAGTAAAGAACGGCGAGAAGAGCCCCTGGGGACAATGTCTTACCAGACCAGTTCCAAACGGTAGCCGCCGTTCTGGCTTCTGATTGGTGGCAGAAAACACAAGTTTTCTGGCACCAATCAGAAGCCAGAACGGCGGCTACCGTTTGGAACTGGTCTGGTAAGACATTGTCCCCAGGGGCTCTTCTCGCCGTTCTTTACTTTTCTTCGTGCCATATATTTTCCCGCCCGTTTAGACTTTTCCTCGTCCCCACTATCTGCCCCTGGACCTCCGAGGATGCAACAGCAAGAAACTACTCAAATTTGTAAAATGTGGAAAAACAACTCAAAGGAGTGCCAACGAGGTTTCATTTGAATAGCTATCGCACCAAAGGATTTCATCCACGGACTCAAAAGTTAGAACTACCATGTGAAAGTACAGCTGAAGAGGTTTCATTTTTTGGCTCGGATGACCACGTAAAATGGCGGTCCCATCTCCAGTATAGTGAGAGACGTGAAAATAGTGTTTCCGATTAGTACTTCCGTGCTAAATACATTGACGCTCAAATAAAGGATTTCATTCATACGTCGTACAAGACTCAGTCAATCGTTCTGAGAGGGAAAGGGTTAAAATGTTGTAAGGATCTATGAAACCAGTGGCACCCCCCTCCCGACCTTATCTCAAGTCCGGCACTGGGAACAGACTGACTTTCCTCTTCAAAATAAAAAGAGGCGCCTACAAAACGGTAAGGCAATGTTCATACTATAGCGGATAGCTTTTCGTGCCGAGACGAAAAGCTATCCGGTAGGTATAGTGTAAACTCCTATCCGATATCTGACTCTAGCCTACCTCTCTGGGTCACGTCACAGCTTACGGTAGAGTCCAGGATTGACCGAGCCGAGAAAGCCTGGGGACTTGACTGGTAACTCTCCACTTTAAAGATCGATGCGGGGTTGTTTCGCTCCGTTCTTGTGTGTGAACTGAACCCTATCTGGTATGATTTTTCGTGCAAAAGCTATCGTTCCAAAATTCAATACTTTTTCCAGACCCTTTTCCAACACAATAATTTCTTTTTCCAGACTCAAGATAATCAAATAGGTGATTAATAGAGACCTTAGGGCAGGAACAAAGCTTTTTTCACGTTGTTAACATACCGGCGAGGTTGAATAAGATTTGACAAAAACGAAAAACAAAATTCACTTATAAAGCACTTGTGTCTTTTTTTAACAAAAAACCAAGACATTTTTTCATTTTTTAAAGACTTTATCTCTAGTCCCAGACTTTTTCCAGGTCCGGAAAATAGGTAGACAATTCAAGACCTTTTTAAGAATTCAAGACTCTGTACAAGCCCTGGTTATAGTGTGGACATAGTAGCCTAAAAGTGATGAAGTAGACACTACACATTGAAGATGACAACGTTTTGCTCATGCTCAAACTTCTTCAGTTTTATTTCTGCCTAAGTATTACGATTCACATTTTTGATTATCTCATCAATAAGATTCCAGACACGAAGAGTCCAGATATTCAGAGTTCGACTGTTCTCAGTTAATTTCAACGTAACGAAACGAGACTTAATTGCTGATTGCAGTTTACGGTCATAACTCTGTCATTAAATAACAGTGGAAATAAAAACAAGGTTTCTCACAGTGGTTGCTTTCGACGACTCTGCATTTAGGACGGACACAAAAGCGTTTCTGCGTCCCTTAAATATTCAATAAAATTTCTTTATATGCCATGTTGAGTTTAGGCTCGACTAATGTTGGCAAGTAAATTGCAGTTTTTCCTTGGAATAATTATATCAGCTTGATCAAAATAATATCTGCAAATGTCTTCGGCTTCTCATTAAGCTCTACACAGGTTTAACGTAATCATTCTTTTTCCTTTGTGACTGGCCACTCAAACTCGACGATCGTGACGTCATCTTGCTACTACTCATGCAACCTAGACACTTATTTTCCAGGTCCCAGAAACACGTTCGGCAGTAGATGACGTCACAGTCCTCACTATCACAGAAAATATACTTCCTATTTACTCCTGCGCCGCAAACAGCGCATCGGCGAATGTTCACACCTACGAACTCCAGCACTGTTTTTAACCAGCTAAAATTGTTGCAGAGAACCAAAACAGCATCAAGTCTATTAAGCATTTCAGTTTCCTCTGAAAAGTTATTCATGTTTTCAATGACAGATTTGTAAAAAGTCTTGCGCTTTTCGAGGAGTTTGTAATACAGATAGGCAATGCGTTTTTTCTCTCTTCTAGGGTAGAATCGCGAAGAGATCAAGCGACGCAAGCGAAGCGCAAACGGTTGAAGCAATATAATCAGCAGGAACACTCCAAGTAGAGTTGACAAAGTGATAGTGTAAAACTCTTGAGGACTATTCAGTTTTCCATGACACTCTTCAGCTGTATTGGACTGCGGTTCCCGGTTAGTGATAACAACATAGAAGAAATGATCTAGTAAAATTAACATCAGCGCAAACAGCAAGTAAATCAGGTAAATTAGCAGGTATTTCAGCATGTTTTTCTTCTCAAACTCTGCCAGCCGGCAAGCAGTGGGCTGAACAAACTTCTCAAGCTCAGCCTTCTTCAGCGGTACCAGCAAGTCAGCGGCGCCGCTCGACTTGCGCATGTCTTCAATGGATTTGAACCGAAGCGTGAGGTAGTGATTATCAAATTCACTGCAAGAGAGATAGAGCTTGTGATACCTGTACGCTTCGTAAAATAAAACCAATAATAGTAATGGCAAAAGCATCTCGACAATCCGGATAAAATGACAAAGTTCTCCTGGTGTAACAGCAGTGACATTATCATCTTGTTGACTGTCTTTTGTTTTGATTTTCTTGGGGCTTTCTTCTACTATTTTCTTAATACGTAACAAGGTGTCGATATTAACAGTGTTTATGTTGTCACACGTATTTCTCGCGTAAGTGTCTGATAAGTGATCGCACGCGTTCTTTGCAGTGATGAACTCGCATTTTGTCGGCGAGGGGAGTGGTTTGCTGCATTCTTCATAAATGCTGTTGATCTCGGAGGAGCAGATGTTGTGGGCACGTTGAAAAGCGTTCATGCAAATGATCCCAGATGACGAATTGTCGTGTCCAGATAAATAATCATTCCGATCAGATGATGAAAACACCAAAGAGTTGTTAATGTAAATCAGAAGTGTGTGGGAGAGGTTCTCGTAGGTCCGCAATCGCTGTACAATGGCTCGATTGTTGTTATTCACGGCGACAAATCCAGGCGGATCAATGCTGCTATTGTCTGCTAAACTGTCACTTTTCATTAGACATTCTCTGCTAACAGCAACAATTTGTACGTTGTTAATAAAATTGCAAACCGGGCCTGATATTATGAAATACGTGATCAGCAACCACAACGCAATTTTTCCGCCTGCAGCAAACAAGCTCGGGAAAATGAGTAGAACGATGCACTGCAATCGAGTTTTGTCGAGGAACCCGAACACTGTAGCCACAACAATGGTGATTATTAGAGCGGAAATGGCGCATAAGAGAACGTGCAGTTTGGCCAGGAGATATAGCGCTAAGAAAAAGAACACACCCAGTAATAACCCTAAAAGTATGCCGAGTAAAATGCGCAACCTGGGTCGCTTCTTCGGCGTGAGAAGCTTCTCTTTCTCTCGCTTAGCAGTGTGCTCGGCGTCTTTCAAACTCTCTTGCGAACGTCTACCTTCTAACTCAATGTCCTCGTACGAAGCCATGCGGTGTTTTATATGTTCTTTGGTTTTCTTAATCACTGATGATGTTGGCTTCAGACTTGTCGAGCCGCTTTTTCGTTTCGACTCTTTCGGTTTCTCGATCTTTGCTTCGCGCCCATCTCGTTTGTCAGCCGCGGTAGGAGAACCGGGTGGCGTTTGGCAATGCATCGGTGTATCGTAGATGTGAGGCTCGTTACACTCTGAGCAACCTGACGTAAAACTTCGCTTCGGTTTTGGCGGCCCAGAGACACCAGGAACTTGATAAATACTGCCTTCGTCTTTACCGAGAGGGTTTTCTTGAATATTAACTCCGGCGCCCCCAGCAGCGACAGTAGTGGTCACGTTTGATTGATTTTTCTCGCGTTCTTTCTTCGGGTTATCGATCGGGTTAATTTTAGCCACCTTAACATCAGCTGCTTTCGGTTCCTTCTTCGGTTGACTGGCTTTAGTTGCTACCTTAGACAATACTGGCCCTTTCTCTTCGCTTTTCTGTTCAACAGGTTCGTAATTTTCTTCTAAATCCTCCTGTGAAGCCTTCTGTGGAGCGGGGGTTGAACGCGGGAAATTTCTCGAATTAGTGCCTGTCCTCGGAGTTGACTTCGGTTCCGATTCCGTCAGTTTTAAAGCGTCACGAGTTTTCCTCAAACTCAATCCAAAAGGTCTACCTGCAGCCTTGACTGGTTCTTTCGGTTCTTTCACTGGGTCACTCCTTTTGGCAGCTTCTGGCTTCTGTTTCTGATCTGTCTGAAGATTTGTCGCCAGTGATCTCGGTTCCTTCTGTTTATCGTCCTTGACATTGTTTCCGGTTTTCAACGCGTCGCGGTTCGCTGGTTTTGGTTCATCGGGAGCGTTGTCATAATTTCCTTCAGGTGAATCTTCTACAACTCCTGAATCTCCCGAAGTTTCCTTTTTCTCTTCTTTGTCATTCAATCTCGACGTCCTGATATTTCCGGTGAAAGGTTTAGGGTATTGAGGCGTTTTCTTGGCAGAAAGAGTGTTGGAACTCGCTCGGGTTTGAAGCCACGAGGGCTTGCTTGAGTCTTTCTTTTCAGCAGTTTTTTCATCTTTCTTGTCAGATTCAGGGCTTCCATTCTTACTTCCCGATAGTTTGGCTGCGCAATTTTCGGGGAATTTTCCTGTTTTTCCGCTGTTTATATTCTTCCCACACAACCATCCATCCCCGATCTTGCGAACGTCAAAAATAATATCACCTTTTTCAACCGCCATCGGTGAGTCTTTCCCACCGAACCTCGCTTCTTTTGGGTCAGGGGTAAATTCTTGTGTTATTTTCAGGTACAAGCCATCCATGGCGATAAAAATGTTGATCGGAAGGGTGTGAAATTGATTTTTCTTACACTTGAGGCCAGGGTCGCTTCATTTCACTTCGTGTTTGAATATTATCGACTACACAATAGCGTTGAATTTTATTTGATCACGTGATACGCCCCAGCTGACAGCACTCACGCCATTGGTTCCGATTGATCGCTTTCTGAAACTGATCTCCGGCGTGCAATCGATGATAGATTTGTCCCTAAAAGAAAAAAAAGAAACGTGACATTTATTTAATTAGATGCACATAAACAAATTATATCCCCCATTAAAGCAATTTGTTCTTAGGATTCATGTTTCATGTGCTTTTAAAACCTGAGAAGTGCATGCAAAACACCATGTTGGCCTCATACGAATAACAAAAATAGCCAGTTTAAACATGATTCGATAGATTTTGAACAAATTGTGGCAAATATTTGCCTCTTAGGAAATTTAAACTCGTCTTTGTACGCGAAGTGCTTTATTCAAGTAATTCACTTGTGATTGAGTCATGTCGGGAAGGCGCCAAATTATGAAGATCAGATGCAAGATTTAAGGATTTTTCTCAGTGAACTGATTGTTTTTTCGGACTTTACTCCATTTATTCGAAAGAAAAACAGAAGTAAATACGTGTACAGATAAAACGTCACGGCTAAAAATAAGGACAAATATGGCACGCTCGTGCTGTGTGCTGATGTGTACTTGGAGATAATACAAGTCAAAGTACTTCTTGGCACATAAGAAACCACACCTTGATTAATTCTGATGTAAAAATGGCAGAGCATTTCATACTGCCAGAGATTTAAGTTTAAAATAAAATGTGATACGTTCAAAGCCATGTTTGGCTACAATCATTCCAAGATGTATTTTCTGGCATTGTGTATTTCAAAGGGCAATATTGATACCTATAAGCCAGAAGATGATGCAGTAATCAAAAGAAACCCCCAGAAATCTATTAGCATTGCAAAGTCTTCCTACATGTTTTGTTTTCCAGAGATGAAAATGGTTATTTTACATGTGCATGTTGGTTTGAGACAGACTGGAGCCAAATTAAATGTCACCTTGCCATCTTATGAATGACATAAGCTATAAATATTTATTCCACTAAGTAAAATAGCAATAATACATCAAGTCTATGATACAATTTACCAGCAACTAAAATAGCAGCAAAAATTCCAACGTTTAAACCTCATTATGTTAACATCAGGGTATTGAATCAGGACCTGTTTTCTCCTATAAGCGAAAAAAAAAAAAAACAGGGAAGAAGATTATGCTTGTATACACAGAAAAGTGTGAGTGTCAAATGCCTGCCTTTTTGTCATAAACTGTCATTCACGTCTTTCCTATCAAAGTGCATTTTAATAAAGTGAATGTATAGTATTACATTAGAGATATGATCATACAATATCATTTTGCATTGTGCTCATTATAACTGTGGTGATTATTTCTTCATATATATACTAGCACAGTTTAGTGACAAACTGAATTGTAGTTCATTTTCCAGTTTCTGCTTAAAGCCGCATAATGCATCATGCTTCTTTAGGCAGGAAACTGAAAAAAAATTCATTTTGAAATTGCAAACCTGTTACTACTGCTTAAATAGAAACTACAATGATCATTTCTTTATTGCAAAATTTCACTTCTTCACATAATGCAAGATTGATTTAATTATATGCATTATTTCTTATGTTTTCCAGTCATGTATGTTGGCTACCTTTGTACAAGAGGATTAGTCTAATATTTTAAACTAAGCATTAACAAGCCCTAGGATGTAAAATCAGGCCTTGCAAAACAATTTTTCGGTTCCGTGCCCAGAGATCATGGTAACATTTTTTTGGTTCCGTGAAAATTCATGGGAACCCACTTTTAATGCACAGAAACAGTTTTCTGGAAACAGGTTGTTACATATACTTTAAAATTAAAGAACATCAGTGTGTACTACTACTATTTACAAAAAACTTTAAGGTCTATTATTAAAATGTCAGAAGAAGGTCAATTCAAGTGTTAAATGTGTGTGCACTAAAGTGTCAAAAACTCAAGACTCCTCTTCGGTCCAACTAAAGAAGTGAGTATACTCACTTGAAGTGTTCACTACAGATCTTGTCTTTTCGTAAAGAGATTCGGGCCTCATCATCAATTTCACAGTGAAATTGTCACTAAAAAACTACATTCTAATAATTGTTTTTAAACTTTTGGAGTCATCACTTTTGGAGTGGTGGCACTGGAAGCCACAACAATCACTGCTGTCAACTGTAAAACATCTTTCATGCGTGAGTCATCAGTAACATGCAACACACTTTGGGAATGATTCAAGATGGTGGACAATACAAAAACGGTAACGTTTTGTTAATTTTGTTTATATACGAGCTGAACCATAAAGAATTGCTGTACTAGTTAAGAATCTGAGTGGAAAATACTATATTTGTGTATTTTAATCCCTCAGTCTGGATATATCAAGACATGTCAATGGGAAACTATTTTTTGCTTCTGTTATTTTAAGATCACAGTAATGACACGGTACCGGAAACAATCATTACCGTGAAATCCTAGGGCCTCAGGGCTTGAGCAAGGGACTGTTGAAAATATTAATTTTTCCGTTGATGATTACAATCCATTCTCTTTAAGTCATTCTATTCATGTCAGGAAAATCCAACAGTCTGTCCCATACACTATTTTGACTTGAGGGGAAGACTGCAAGAGCTAAGACTGTAAGAGCTAAGCCGTATGAGGATTGGGACCTAAGCATTGATCCCCGACATTCCCAACAAGAATTTAAGTTTGCATATGTCAGGACTGATTGCTGACCAGCTTTGCAGAAATCTGGGATGCATAGGAAAGATAGAAATGCTCTCCTGATTCTCCCTATTATCCCTGATCATCCCATATGATCAGGATATCTACAGTAAGTATATTATTTCAAGTTTTCATAAGTCGGTAAAAAGCACCTATCATCTGGGATTTGGCTGACAAAATTATGAAATCAAGGCTTCATGTTTGCTGTTTGTTTATAAGAAATAACAAAAGGGTATGGTATGTCTTCGTAGTTTATGGTACCTTGCAGAAATTTTACCGGGCAAGCTAAGAGCAGTAAAAGATTTTTGTACAGCTCCCGGCAAGAGTATTTTCCAGAATGCCTAATGAATCACGTTGAAGTTTAGTGATTAGGGTAAGGAAACTGAGTGAGTCAGGTTCCACTTAGGGTTATTTTACTGGGCAAACTGACCTGAAACTTGATTTGCTCAGTTTCCTGACCCTAATCACCTAACATCAAAGTCATTCAGTGTTCAGTGTTTTGCAAAACACCTCCATACATTTATTACGTGTACATGTTTTGACTCTATAAATTTCATATTTACTATTTGTGGGAAATCAGGGGCACCCAACATCAATTTTAGGAAAATATCTGTTCGGAAGACGATTTGAGATCTAAAATGTTCGGAACATTTGTTCCTCTCTCTTTCCCAAAGAAAAATTTCAAGAAAAACCTCTGGTACCACCCAGAGGGTATACATTTCCGAACTTCAAAGGAGCGCCGCTAAAAAATTAAGCGAAGCTGATTCGTTTAGTAAATTAAACGACGAAATACGTAAAAAGCGGACGTAAACTTTTTAAATTTTTTTTTAAAAGGCGGAAAAATATCAGGGTTCTGCCGAAAGCTGACCTGTGTCAGAATAAAACGTACGAATTTTCAAAATGGGGAACTGAAAACAGAAGGAATCTCTTAAAAACCTGCGAGAAAAAGACGGCATGTGGTTTTCTTTGATGAAACAGGGGATTAAATGAACCAATCTGTCTAAAACTTACTTCCAGCAAGGCAAGCCCTCTCAAACAGCTGTCATTTTCGCCATGTTGTTTTCGCGGTAAGATGAACTGAGCCCGTGATATTACTGAGTGAGGTCTTCGATAAAGAGCGTGCGCATCAGTGGTCATTACTTCCTTTTAAAATGGCGACTCGCTTGGATGTTGACATAGCGATTGAAAGTCTTTTGGAAAGTGAAGTGGAAGAGATCTCTAGAGATGGACAGGAGAAATATGTGCCGTAAGTAATTTTTCGAGTATTAACTTTGAGGTGTAGCATAGTTAAGGTGTATCTCATAGATGTAGAGGAAACTGTGTTCTAACATAAATTTATACTTTGGCCGTGCCATAATGAGGGTAGCAAAGGGGGGTCTTGATCCCGTTTCACATACAAATTTTGGCAAATTTCACATATCACGTGGGTTATAAACCGATGTTCACGAGTCACGAATCTCACCTGTTAGTTAAAGCTGCTAAGAACTGAAACACAGTTGTCATGGATCCCAATTCGCATTTTAGTTGACGATCGCAGCTTCTCTCCGCTTCTCCTCTCATTACAATGTCGGTGGGGTGATGTTAAAGGCTGTTACCGAGAAGTCGCAGGTGTTGGAAACTCGTGCTTCCGGGCATGCGTTCCACTAAAACGCCCCTGATGCGACTTCTTTTTACCCGCTTGCAACTGAAGCCTGCGTGGCAAACGCAGGTTAGTTTTTTGGTTAGTTTTACTCCTTTTCTCTCCCTTCCCTTTAACAAAACCAGTGCCTTCTGTGTAGGCTACAGCGACTGTGACCTCTGAGGCCTTTCCTTAGGGCAATTTGCTCATTTTAACACAAAAACAAAGTAACACGAAAATTGCTGAAGTGGTAGCCTCCCTCTAACTATCAAGCTACCGAAGCAGACGATAATTAATCCCAAAGGTCACTGGTCACAGGTGGTTTTGAGGGTCTGGTCCTTAGATAGTAATTATCAATCAAGACAAAACTTAATGCAAAGATTAAAACCAATAATAGCCCTTAGTATTCAACCTATCTGTCCTATGTCCTTGATTTTTCACAAAATGTGACAAATTATTTATGGGTCCCGCACAAATTTTAAGATGCATTACACTTTGCATAACTGGTTTCACGGATCATGTTCCTATTTTGGGAACTTTCACGCATCACACACTTAATTGGGGCCTAATCACACATCACACATAAACCCTTTGCCACCCTCCACAATAATATGATATCTTTCCTTGCTAGCAAAGGCCTCCCAGCAAGAAGAAAATTGGGAGGAAGGAGAAAGACCTCTACCTGCCTCTGACTTGCTCTTTCATTTAGCCTGTGACTGCATTTGTGGTCGAAACTGACTGGTTTTCAAAATTAGTTTCATTTAATTTCTGAGCCCAAACTGGTTCTGTAATTTGTGTCACATGTGACTAAAACATTACTTGTTTGTTAATGATATATGAAATGAATCATATATGAACTGCGGAAATGAAATGAAATGAAGGTATGATCGTCGCAGTGAAACGCAATTTAAGCAATTGCGTAAAGAAGCCTGAAAAAAATTCAGGACTTCAACGGGGTTTGAACCCGTGACCTCGCGATACCGGTGCGATGCTCTACCAACTGAGCTATGAAGCCACTGATGTTGGGAGCAGGTCAATTGACCTGCTCCCAACATCAGTGGCTTCATAGCTCAGTTGGTAGAGCATCGCACCGGTATCGCGAGGTCACGGGTTCAAACCCCGTTGAAGTCCTGAATTTTTTTCAGGCTTCTTTACGCAATTGCTTAAATTGCGTTTCACTGCGACGATCATACCTTCATTTCATTTCACATTACTTGTTGTTAAGGAAATGCCAGTGCATGTGTGATCGCTAAATGCATCAGGGACCGGCAGAGGTCGCTTTCCTCTCCCATCATTTTGCTCTCTCCATAAAAGACCTCTTTCAGAAGGCAGTTGATATCTGCTCTCCTGACCCCTCCCCCCAATAATTATGTCAAGGACTTATCATGACTTTCACTCCCTAAGAAAAAGAGATCAAAGTACCAACTCAAATGTAAATAAGTAAATATTAGTGAAGTGTAAATATTCTGACCCCATGTACCTCACTTATCCATTCCCCCTTTTCAGCAGTAGTGGTTTTTGACATCTTAACACTTTAAGCCCCAGAAATCTACATACAAATTCTGCAGACATATCTCCATACATCTCCTTAAAGAATGTTAAGAGAATTTGAAAAAAGATCAAAGAATTATCCTTTTGGTAATCATTTTCTAAATTCTCATACGCTTTTCTCTTAATGATATATAAACACTGTTGGGAGAAAATTGATGGTCATGTAAGTGCTCAACCCCTCCCAAGCATGTTTCCTAGCAGTGTGTCTTTTATTTATCTCAGAGAAGCATAGCCTAGCCCTCAACATCAGCGATGATGATGTTATTGCAAAGCAGATTATAATTATTGAAGTCACCTTTGTTTGCGGAATCTAAGTTACTATCGTTATTCCCATGGATGTTATTAAGATGATTGTGATGATGGCTTCCTTTACCCGATGGAAAGTTGCTTGCATAAGACTTCACTCTAACAACAGTATAGAACCATGGACAATGAAATAATAAGATTCCTGAAGCATGGATACCTTCTTAGTCATTTTGGGACTGCCAAGGGAATGAATAATGAGCATTGATGTTAATCAACTATTTGTGAGGTTCAAAATGCACTAAACAGTAATAACTGTGGTGGTACTGTCTTGTGAATAATTCTGCACAAAAGTCAGAGTTTATTAAATATCATCACCCAAGTAAGACATACACCAGTTTGATAATATGGTCAAAGTGTTGTGGTTAATATCAAAATGGCTTTTGTGAGACAAAATAATAAATCAAGCTGTTACATTCTGGCAAAAATGAACAGCATCTTTCATTATATCCACCATAGCTTACAATGACATTATTTTCTGTTTTTTTTTTTCCTTAAAAGTCAGCTGTCTATGTCAGAGAAACTTGCTAAGTTGGCTCATAAAATAGACTTCTTATCTGATGTGAAAGGACATGAAGAGGAAAAAGATGAACAAGAAGAAGAAGAGAAGTCTCTAGTAACATTTCAACCTTCACTTTGGCCATGGGATTCTGTGAGAGAAAACTTAAGGTATTTTTCAAAAAATAATGAATTTAATGTCCAGGGCTTGAAATTATAGTTGTCTCAATATTAAGCCCTGATTTGGCATGGGTTTTACAAGATTTACAATAATATTACATTAGACTAGACTGCAACAGAAATTTTAAAACAATGCATTATGAACCACTGCTGTAACGGTGTGTTACATTAATTTTTATAGAAAAAGTTCAGATTTTCACTGCAGTGTTGTTTGACATTTTTATTGGCTGAAAGGTTATTGTTAGTAAGTTTTTCCTTAATATCATTTTTGCAGGAAGTCATTAACAGAAATTTGTGTGTTATCTGATGTACTGAATGTGGTACGTGACAAAAAATACCTGATATTGGATCCAGTGTCCCAAAACCAAGCCACACCTAAACCAACTCTCTCCCTTATTAACAAGAAGAAGGTACCGTAATAATAATGCTCTCTTTTGCTTCAAATTAACCTCATTATTTTACCTTGTTCATGCTCAGACCATCATTTAAGTACTTATTGCAATTTTTTCCAGTGTGTATTGCTGTGGACTAGTGTACTGTGCTTAGTTTCTATAATGTATGTGAAGCTAGCCCTATACAGACCTGGATTTTCGTTTTCTTCTGGGGATAGGTGTTTTCATGGACAGATTTTTTTCTTCCCCCTCCTCCTCTCCTATATACCAACAGTGAATTTAAGAGCTGATAATGTGACTCACGTAAACACTGTTCACATAGCCGACCACATCTTGTGAAGCAGAGACAACTAAATAGTCAATAAAGATGAAAATGGAAAGCGCAGAAATTGTTTCTGTCAGGATTTTCTTTAAGGTTTTAAGTAGCTGGAATTTTTTATATTATAATGCTTCTAAGAGATTGATACATATAGAGTGAGAGACTATAACATAGCACAGACAGCTCACATAAATTTTTCCTATTCAATAATACAAAAATGGTGTTCTTTTCATAGAGTCTGACCAATGCTGCAGATATTCTGCTCCGAGGAGCCCAGAGGATGGAAGATGCTGTGAAGGAGAGGGCTGATCGTAGCTCAGGACAAACCAGTAGTGCTAAAGATTTTCATTCTGAACTTATGATGTTACGTAAGAGATGGAGATTGAAGAGGACAGGAGCTTCAATAATTGGAGATTTAACATACCGTTCAGGTAAAAAAGATACTGCTGTTTGCAGTGCTGCTTACAGCACTATTTTCTAGTAGTATTTGATGTCCCCTGCTGACCCAGCTCTTTGCTTTTGGGGGATTACAGTCACACCGGTTGACCCCTGTTCAAATGAACAGCCACAGATTGGGTAAGATTTGAAAACATGTCCCTGACTCAAATTGGCAGTAGACCAATTACTAATTAAGAGAAATTCCTGATCATAGAGAACAAGAAGGCCCTTCACAAGATCCTTGGGAGGTCTCACCTTTCCTATGGAGCCTTTGAGTCTGTCGCTGTTGACATTCTGAGAAATCTAAATAATCATCCCTTGACATAATAATTATTGTTGAGACTGAAAGAGAAGAAGAGGTTAACCAAATGTTTCAAATCATGTGGGGGCAGGATGCCTATAGAGTGTAAGACATTGAAAATGACCAGGAGTTGACCAAGATGATGAGGAGATTAGAGATTGCAAAAGGCCATGCAAGGAATCAGTGGAAGAGAGAGTACATGTATATCCACAGCATGGAAAACCATCCACTAAACAAGGAGGTGGGAGCCCACCTACTTTAGGGGAGGTAGTTCATCTTGTGGGTGACAAGAAGAACCAGGGACCATGGAGAATGGAGAAAAGGGAGAGTGCTGTGCCTTGCTCAAAGCAAGGGCGGAGTCATAGGGGGTAGTACTGTTGCACAGTGGACTGGCCATTAAGCAGCCTCTTCAGCTAGTGTGCCAACTGGAGATTCTGAGAGTAGCCAGTACCTAGCATCTCCCTAATATAACCCTGTGGGAGAAATTTATATTGTCAGTTCAAAAGAGTGACTTAATTATTATATCCAAGCAGTGAAACAACTCGACTAGTTCTTTAAAGAAATGTATGAAGTTCAGTATGGAGACTTTGCACATGTATGTGGATATTGGAAATAACATCCGGGTTAAACGGTTGATTGTCTAGTGTGAGCTGCTGAAATAATTTGATTTTCCTTTTCCAGTTGGGTCTCAGTTCAGGAATCCAGGATTATTTGAAGTTACTAAAGCCACCAACCCTGAAGACACTGTTGAACAGCGGTCAACGGATAACAGAGCACTGGATGTGACAGTAGGCAGTGACTTAGAAGGCACAGCTCAAGTCAGGGTTGCCATAGTTACATCTGGAAAGCAGTTAGAAATCGCCTCTATAAGAGGTAGGAATTCAAACCCTTTTTCATTTCAAATCTCAGAAATGTTGATAACAAAATAATAAAAACATAACAAATAAAATTAATGAGAAAAAGTGCTTTATTAGAGTGTACAAGGTGTATATAGTTATGAGCTGTCTTTGCTACAGGGCATTACATTGGTGTCCTTATTTTGGAGGTGGGTGTTGTAGGAGGTTTGGTGTTGCTGAGACCAAGTGAACTTTCCATTATTAGAGTGGTGGGTGTTGGTATAATTTTATCGAGATGGGTAAATTGTTAAGAGATTTGACAAGAGAACTGTGCATAATAGAGAGTTTTCTGTATTAGAAAGGTGTCCAGCAGGAGAGGTTCCACTTTGTGTCAATTTATGTTCTCCATTTTCAGACCCTGATCCAGTGAAATGTTTTTTTGCCAGAGTAATGATTTGTCAGTATGTTCAAACATTTGGCTACCAGTGTTTTATCACATTTTGAATTCCCTTCTTGTCAGGTCTGATGAGTGGTCGCCATGACAGCAGAGCAGTAGGCATCCCATCCTGGCAACGGAAGTTAGAGTCAGCACAGTTCAACTTGTTCTGCAAGGAACTCTTTATCCAGGTTTGAACAATATCTAGATGCCTGTTTACAGCTGATATTTTGTGACAGTTAGGCTATTTAGGCTGGATGGTGAGAGTGGCAGAAATTTGAATCAAAACACTTGTATTGCCAGGGTTCTCATTATGTTTTAAAGTAGACAGGTAGGATGGAAAAGTATGCAGCTTGGCAATCAAATCAAGTGCTTTAGGTAATTTGAGGCTTTCACTGCCTCGTTTTGCCCATTTTTCCCCAAAAAGTAGACAGCTCAGACCTCAAAGTCTTTCAGCTGGTTACCATCTTTTAATGAGAACCCTGTATTGCTAAGTGAAATCAATTCAAAGTGGACAGATTGCAAATTGTGGTCGTTGCTAAATACAATTCACAGTATGCCAAAAGCCAGCATACGAGTCCAGCACAATAACACATTGTCTGCCAAGGGCAAAAGTATATTGTACATGTCAGTTGCCAGGGGCTGGCTGTGTGCAGCTGGAGGACTGTCTTGGTCATCATTCTTTTCTGAGAGGGCTTGAGAAAAACATTAATTCCAGCTTGTCGTTCAGACAGGCAGCTCTCAAATTCTTCAAATTGCCTAGGGCCAGTCCACATATTTGTTTTTTTTTTGTAAATTGGTTAGAAGAATTGCCTTGCCTGGCCCTTGCCTTTAAGACAAGTGGGCATGAACATAATGTTACTTGCCTGGCAAGAAAATCTTTAGCTTGCAAAAACTGTGGTCTCTCCTTACTCCTCACTGCTAGCAACATTTCGCTGGGTGGGAGTCTAAAAGTAAAATCAGTTAATAAGGTGGCTCCAAATATAAATTTGTTCAATTTTATGTTTTTCCTGGTCAATTTTGGTAAAACTTTGTGTTCTTTGCAGACAGGCTCCAGCAAAACTCAAATGCTTCTGTTAAAGAATAATAATAATTTTATTATATTCTACAAAAATGGTCTGTTTTGTAGTAGATACATCGTGTTTACATTTGATTCTGGACAGATTTTACGTCTGCTCATCAGTATGGAATTTCTGTTGCTGAGGCGCAGACATTCCTCCTGATAAAACGTCCCTACATCAGCAAAGAGCAAGTATGGATGGCTGTTTACGCAGGCTAGAAAATCTACCAGTCTTGGGTGACTTGACAAGAGTTTTTTCAAGCTTCTCATGGATTTTCTTTTATCAATCAACAGCTGTCACAAGAAGCATACAACACAAATGACAACAGACCACACTCTGTAATGGCAAATGAAATCAGAGCTGAGGTGAGTGTAGTGAACTTGTGTCTAAAGGTTTTGTCCACCCAGCAACCCTTTCTTGACATTTTAAAGGTTTTTTTTAAGTTTTTTTTTAAAGTACCAGTAAACCAAAAGTGCGAGTAAACCATTGGGTTGAAAGCCCTTGCACAAATCTGTCCAATATTCAGAAGTTATTTTTTAACTTGACTACAAGCCGGAGGGTAAAGTTATTCAGCAACTGTATTTTTTTTAAAATCTAAAACCCTCAGCTACAAGCCGAACCCCGTTCGTGAAAAATCTCCCAAAATTTTGGGTCAGAAACTGAAAAAATCGCTCAGCTTATAGGTGAAGAAATACAGTATTGTTTTAATTCATTCTGGACAACGTTTATAAATTATTACTCTAAATTTCTTGTGTTGTCAGATTTTTCCAGGAACAGATCTCTGTATAACTTACTGTTCCCAAAAAGAGGATGCAAATCAATGCTCCTTTAAGGTACAGAGAATGAAAACTTGATACATTTTTTCAATATTCAGTGTTATATGGAATAATAATATTTTAGATATTGTTGACCACGAATCATGATATATAAAAATGGACATACAAGATATTAATTTTTGTTTTGCTGCACTTGTCTGTGTAGCCTGCGAACTGCAGACATATTTCCGGTCGTCGCTTCTCTCCCTCCGAAAAGAGGAGGAAGAGAAGCAACAAACGGAAATACGTCTGCGGTTCGCAGGCTATTGTCTGTGAGGTGGTATTGGATATTTTTTTACAGAGATCATTAACAATAATTATTCCTCAAGCCCGAATGGGCTATTGACTCAGAGGCCATGAGGGCGAGAGGAATATTATTGTTTTAGTAAAATCCAACCAGTTGGTAAAAAATGTTGAGACAAAACAACTTTAGCTAGTTAAAGAATCCTTTTTGCCGCCAACAAGACAGCGCTTTTTGCTACTAGTAGGCTATAACATATAGCCTAGTAGTAGCTCGACCAATCAAAACGCAGCATTGATAATAGACCACTAGTTGGATTTTACTAATACTAATAATACAACAAAAGTGAATTAAATGTAATTTTCTTTGTTTGCATTAGTAAGTTTGAAAAAGGGAATAATTTTAAAGCAATAAATCCACAATACTCGTCAAATTTTGTTGACTTAAACTGAGGATTTTCGTGTCACGTCTTCTCAACCAGAGAAAAGTCACATATAATTTATTTACAAATGGGTGATACCTGAATTAACATTGGGGAGGAGGTAAATTGTAGGTGCTTTTGATGGAAGTGGAGAAAATATACTTTGTTGTTCATGTAGACTGCAGGGGATACTCCCCTCCCCCCATCAGTTTCTTATGGTCCTCCTTGTTCTATGAACATGACCCCCAGCTGTTTGACTCCCCGCCTACTTGTTGTATATACCCGGCAACTTGAAATCTTAATGACAGCCCTGTTCATTATATATTTCAGTCATCACAGTCACACCAGGATACAGTATCTTATGATCAGTCCCTGGAGTATGCTCTTCATTCTCTCCTAAGAAAGCGACATCATCAGGCGCAGGCTCTACCTACACCTCGTCCAGTGACTGCATACCCCATGCAGGGAGGCAGTAAGAGGTTATGTCTTGCTGGTGCCTCGGCGCTGACTGCAGCTGAAGTTGCTCCCTGTCTACAGAGGTGCCAAAATGCTAATTCTGTTTTTTTCTTTAACTCTTTAAGCCCCAGTATCCGCATAAAAATTCTTCAGACTGATTTCCATACATTTCCTTAAGATCGGTACACACTAGGTGACAAGTTGCAGCAACATGTCACAGCAACACATTGCAGTGATCCATTGCAGCGACACGCTTGTTGTGTACTGGAGAATTTTTGTGAAAATCTTTGTCGCTGCAACAGAATTTTGTCGCCCCAACACGCTACACAAATTCAGTCTGATTTTATTTTTCGTGACTTGTTGCAGCAACAAAATTTTGTTGCGCAGACAAAGATTTTCACAAAAATTATCCAGTACACACGAAGCGATTTGTCGCTGCGACATGTTGTCTCACCGTGTTGCTGCAACTAGTTGCCTGACCCGGTACACATGGAGTGATCTGTTGCCGTGACGTGTTGCTGCAACTTGTCGCCTATTGTGTACCGACCTTAAAGATTGATTAAGATTGAGGCATTTTTTCTTTGGTGATCATTAATTTTTATAGCAGAAGCAGAAAATAAACCAGTCCCAAATCTCAGTTGGTTTAGTTCCTCTTCTTCAACCAATCAGAACCACTACCCGGTTCCCAGCAGTGACATGTCATCACTATGCAATTATTGTGCTCATTCCTCAGACGTCATTTGTAAGCATGCGCAATTGCTGGAATTTCCTACACTGTTAAGACTTGTGTAGCCAGGATGATGGGCAATTATGCACCCCGAGGGTGTGGTCTACCGTTTATAGGTTGTGTAGGTAATTTGATCCCAGCAAAAGTCCTACCAAAAAGGTTTCATTTGAAGTTATGCACCTATCAATGTAAAGCCGGTGGGAGGGGGGGGGGGGGGGGGCGCAAGGCATGGGGTGGGGATTTGATTGTCTTTGTTGTCCCTGGGGTAGGGCATTTCACTGATCTTGTTCTCCCGGGCGAGGGGATATTTGAATCTTTCTTCGCCCGACGTGGAGATATTTGACTGCCGACTCGGACGAAAAAGACTGAGACCGAACTTATGTTTCCCGCTTCCACGCTTCACGCATGCGCCATACGGTTTGAAAAGATAAGGAAGTCATAGAGGCCAATGAGAACAAGCGAAGGCTAAGTGGATTTCACTGGTTTGTCTTCAGATTTCGTTTGTTTTAGCGTGTTTTTGATCAATTGAACCTCTTAATATACTGTGGTATCAAAGTAAACGGAAGTAAAGAGAAACCAAGTCGATTTTTATTTATTTATTTATTTATTACCAATTCACTCCACTACATTACAAGCAAATAAGCTAACACTACTATGGAGAAGGAGACAACCAAAAACGCAAATGCGCCATACTAGGGATGCCCCCGACTATCTAAATATAAGAAAAATATGTACAAATAGAAATGTAAAAGTTCTAGTTATCCTTAATAAAGCTTAAGACATTTTTTTTAAAAGTTGCAATACTAGTTGATTCTTTAATATGATTTGGTAAACCATTCCATTCATTTACAATCCGGTTAAAAAAACTATATTTAAAACCATCAGTTCTACTAAAATTTGGAACAAGGTCCTGTGTGTCATTTTTCCTCAACTTATAACCTGTATTTCTGTCCTTACAAAATATGAGCTTATTTGAAATGTCAATATCATAATGTCCATTAATTACATTAAAAAAAAAAAATGTAACATCTCTAGTGAACCTCCTACTGGATAATGACAACAATCTTAGCTTAGATAGTCTAGTATCATAATCATCATCAGACCCAATGATCCATCTGGTAGCTCCTCGCTGAACAGCCTCCAATTTATCAATGTTACGTTTAGTATAAGGGTTCCAAGTTTCGCATGAATATTCTAATAAAGGTCTCACAAGACTACAATAAAGTGTGTTCATGGTATCAATATCCTTTAAGTCCCTACAAGTCCTCTTAACCAACCCTAAAACCCTATTAGCCTTGGCAGTTATTTTATCTACGTGTTGGTTCCATGAAAGATTACTAGCAGTAAATAATCCTAAATCTTTTGCAAGTACAATTGATTAGTGTATGGCTCATTCGCCACAATCACTGTAAACTTATAAAAGTGACTTTCTTTGTAACCTTTACTAAGAACGATATATTTACACTTAAAAAATGTGAGCTTTCTCCTAAAGCTTTATGTATTCTACGCAGTGTAACACGGATTATGGTTAAAACGTATAATTGCAGCTGTAACAGGAACATGTATCTTTGGTGATGCAGCAACATTGACAAAAGATTGCAGAGTTTTATTTGGAGATATTTTTATTGTGCCTTTCTTGGCCAGCTTTGGGATTGACAGTAATGTGCAGCCTGGGGTGGGGAAATTTGGTTGCATTCGACTGGAATGATTTGCCCGTGGGCAGGGAATTTGATCGCAAATTTTTGAAAAAAGTCAAATCCCCACCCTATGCCCTGCCTCCTTCCCCCCCCCCCCCCCCGCCGGCATTACATTGATAGGTGCATTAAACACCATAGGATTTCAGCAACAATTTAAAAGTTAGAATGACTAGTACTTGGCAAGTAGGTGGAGTAGGATGAATATTTCGTCGTCCTCTTTCATTTTTGCAGTTCTGGTCTTTTGGAGGCAGTCCTGAACATTGCAAGACATAAAGTGCTTCAGAAAAGGTAAGAAGAGTTCAAGAACTCGCGGTGAAAACGGTTTACGGTCGTTTCGCTAACGTCCTGGTCGCTAACTCCCGAAGTCGTTTCGTGTTGGGTGAGTTCCCTAACTGCTTTTGCCTGATCAGTGACTAAAAGAACGAGGTATATAAATGCGTAACGCACTTTTTTGTACCATGGCTGAGAGAACGAAGCTAATACATACGCAGCGCCCGTTTCGCTTCTCACCGTGAAAACATGTAGAGCGTGAAAGTGCCCTCCTCTCGGGGGATTATCCTTCAGTTAAAATGGGTAGTGTAGGAGCTGCTCGGAAGAGAAGTCACCAATGGTGTGTTTCCCTGACCCCGAACAATACCAAAACTATTGGAAGAATGACGTGTTATTGTTTCCTGCGATCAATTAGCAGAGACCTTCCGAGCAGCTCCTACATTCTGTACTGATGAACCATTTGAACAAACCGGTAGATGAAAGTTGTACGTTTTTTGCTGCCCATTTTACTGTAGCTTCAGTTTCAAACTGGTGAACTTTCCAACCATTTTTCTTGGCAGAAAATAATAAGCCTTCACTTTATAAGCGCCGCTTAGCTAAATAACATTTTTGACTTATGAAAGTGCAAAGCTTATACAAAAAATCTCATTTACAAATTCACAGTACTATAGAGTTTCTTTGTACTGTTTGAAAAATGAGGAGGGGTGTATTATTTTTTTAAAAACTCGACGACTGCGAGTGTTTTGAACGGCTTCAAATCTCTGATATAGATCAACACATTCTTGCACTAATATTTAGATTTGGGTTAAAGTAAAGAAGTAAAGTTTAGGCGTGTCTTTATCAGATACAAAGACACTCATTAAACAATAAAATTTCTTATGTTTTTTTTTTCCTTATGGATTATTAATGAGTATTTTGAAAGCTTGTTTAAAAACGACATTCGCTAATGAATCAGTTTATCAGCTATTATTACCTTTGACAAAATTGAAAAATAAATGAAAATGGTTAAGCGCTTTTTTTGGCTGGGAAGAATGGTAAACACTCCCTTCTTTTAACAGAGCTGCTGATGTGATTGATGCGCTAAAGTCACGAGTGCCTGATCCCTGTGTAACGTGTCAGTGGGGTGTGGTCGGCTCCGAAACAAACACTCTAGCAACATTACATGTTACATCTCCAGATGTTGGTGATATCGGAAGGTTAGTTTGTATTTTGTTTTAGCATTTTTTATGCCATTGTATTTCGGAGTATTTCGAAGTTAGCAAATGATCTTCAACTTTCATACAACCTTCAGATCAGCCAATTCAATTCCATCATGTACAAGTACTACGTGGATGCCTTATAACGTAACTACGACCCAGAGAACCCACGATCCTGGAAAACAATCTGTCCGTCATGTAACGTTTCACGCAACGTGTCTGTCCGTCTTCGTTGTTGTTTTTAATTGTCTCATGATAGTTTTACTGTTTCTTACATAATTATCTTTTAAGCTCTGGGACCACTGTAATAGGCTCACCGCTGTTGTGGCACCCCTGCCTATTAAGCATTTATTTGTTTCATTGTTCATTAACAGGCGAGGCTAATAAAATAAATAAATAAAATAAGTTGTACAAGGCCAACGTATGAATTTGTCCTCTAACAGTCTGATACAAAATACATTTTAAATGCTACTGATGTATATTTTACATCAAGATACCGCTGCTAAAAATGCTACTGAGATGTAGTTTAATACATTAAGATACTACTGATTAAAATCCTACTGATGTATTTTAATATATTAAGATACTACTGATTAAAATGCTACTGATGTATTTTAATACTACTGATGTATTTGAATACATTAAGATACTACTGATGAAAATGCTACTAATGTATTTTAATACGTTAAGATAATACTGATTAAAATGCTACTGATGTCAGTACAGAGTGGTCGGGCCTACCGCACTGAGGTCTCGTACACAATTATTTGAACTTATACAGCTATTTCGAGAAAGGTTGTCGGAAAAAGTGCACGCGACAATCCCGAAAGGCATTGTGGGTGGTTTTGAGTTTACTGTTCTTCAAAGAAATTTGAAAGAATGGCACGAAAGGCCATGGAAATGTATTTGCGAGTGCTAAAGGAAAGGAACAAAAGTAGGTTCGACAGCTACAGCCGTCAGGAAGAGTGCATTGATCATATCCCATATTACCTTTCGGGATTGTCGCGTGCACATTTTATTCCGACAACCTTTCTCGAAATAGCTGTATGCTGTTGCGGTCTCAGCGAGGGGTGAGAGTAAGCACTTTGAAAGTACATTTTTGCCCAAAAATTGATGGAGGCATTTGTTTCCTACGAACCTTAAACACAATCCACAAATTGAATACTTTTTCCCTGGCAAGATAGGCACAGCTGGAATCGACTCTTGAACTGACTGATGCACTAATTGCTGTTTCGTTAGTTTCACATTATTCTAGCCTAGTTTGATAATGAACAATTCACTGTTTTCAGATCGTCTTTCCAGCTGTGTGTAGGAACTCGGGGAATTCGAGCTGTTACAGATGATGGCTTGTGTTCGGATTTATCAACACATGCGAAAGATCTTGAAGATTTCATTTTAAATCAGGTTTGACTCATTGTGCTACTAAGTTCTACACAAGAAGGATGACAACTTTGATCTTGCTTCTGAGTCCCATACTTTTTACTTTCCTATTGAAAAGTGACATTGAAAAATTAAAATGCTAACAGAAAATAGCAAAAAGAACCTATGACCATACGAATAGGTATACAGACTTGTGCGTTGAAAGGCTGCCGTCCTCATGTGATCACACGTGGTCCTTGTAAACGATTGTCGAGGTCGTAAACGGATTGTGTAGCTTCTGTGTCGAATTGCACTGTGGGACGAACTTGGTCCCATTTTCTGCGCAATTTCTCAATAGCCAATGTAAGAAGTGATAGCGTCTCCAAAACATTCCCATACTGCAATATGACACAACGCTGACTCAGTCTCACTCGCAAGCCCCAAATGGCCACTAATAAAAACATTCTCGTATGGACGTTTTGCTTTGAAGAAAGTATGAACTTAGCCTAAATCACAAAATTGATAATCTCTCCCAGAAAACGTCCTGTGCTTATCGTTTGTCTATACAGTGCTTCCCTTAGTTCTGTGTAAAATATGAATCACAATAAAAATCACTTTATTTAGACTAAAGACGTTTTTAACGCTTTTATTTAACACGATACGCGCTGGCCGTCTTGCAACCTCTTAAACGTTCCGGCGACTATTTAAATAAATACCACTTTCAAGTCATACTCTCACCTCTTTTGCAGGTCTGCAATCACCGCCTGTCAGTGGCGCACTCTCTAGCGCTGAGCCTGGGGTGGCACGTGATCCATTGTAGTCGTCACGTGGGCACTGGTCCCAGTGAGCGACAGGGTCATATCAGAGGTTTGATGCTGAAATCGCCCAACGGCGCCAAGTAAGTGCTGAAAACAAAAGTATTTTACTGAGCGATTACAAGTCAAGTAGTTCCTGGCCTCCAACGCCTTAGCCTGCGAGCAAGCTCTCCGGGGCGCTATGGCGGTGGGGCCTTTTCGATTCCCGCCCCGCCACCAGAGCGCCTGCTTGCAAGCTAACAACGCTTTCGTTAGGTACTTTCAAAGGTACTTTCCATCATGCCACACCAACCGTTTAGAGACCAGTGGGACTAACCAAGGGAAACAGAACAACATTGTTTGATTGAAACAAAATTTTCAACCGACCCTCTTTATGTTTTCACTGAAGTTTTGATTGCTCCTCAGTGCAGTGGGGCTTGAAACGTTAAATTTTGAAAGTGGAACTGGCAAGTTTCATTTGGACCGAACAAACAAGTCCTAAGGGTTGACTATACTATGAAGTTATCAGTTTAAGTTTCTGGGAAACTGTCCACCTACCCCTCCCCTAAGCGAATGTTTTGCCCTAAGTGAGAGGTGAATATTAATACTGGCTTAGGAAGGGGTAGGTGGGCAGTTTCCCAAAAACCTAGATTGATCCAAAGTTATTGATGTCATTTTTCAACTTTTTTTTCAGAGCTGTCGCAGTCCGCACCGGACCGTCCAGCGGAATATCCATTCTGATCAGGCGCCCTGAGCCTCCCTCTGGCGTGGCACCAGAGTTACTTGGGAACATGAACTGGGGGAGCTTAGGTGGGGACTTCAAGGAGGTTCACTATTCCAAAATGCCAGGAAGAACTTTTGTGCAGAAATTATTTTTATTGTTGGCTGTTGAAATGCGATGATACACATGAAAATGCGCCCTGAGAACCGTGCCAACGGCAACGGAGATAGTTATACCTGGCTTGCTGACAAATATTGATGAAAATACATTTATAAACTAAGCACGTTCTGGCCGTGAAATAACCGGGTTTTTTTCCTGTACGTTATCTTTGTTAATTGCATTAAAAACGATATATTAATTTAAAAACACTTTTGTGTACTATTTTGTGTACTAGAGTAACAGGTGAAAATCTCATACAAGTATAATGATTAAACATCATTTAGAATCTTGTATTAATTTTTCTGACTCATCAGAAAATTAATAAGGACGCCGCAAGAAATAACAGTTTTAAGAAAATTAGATGGTAGAGTTGTTTCTACTATCTTGGGATGAATTCACTGCTGTGACTGCAGGCTTAGCTGTTACTTTTTCACTGCAATGACCGTGAGGATTTTTTGTATTTCTATTTTATTTACTCCATTCTATAAAAGTAATGCATTTGTTGTATAGTTTAAAACAATGGCGTTTAGAAACAGTGTATATGTACAAAAGGTAAACGAACAAAGAAAATTAGGGTTGGAAAAGGGCCCCTTAACAAAATTGACTTTTCTCTAGTGTAGCTCAATTTAATTCATAAAACATGGCAAAGCTTCGGAACTGCAAAAGACGCGGCCATCATCATCGCTGACCGCTGACCTTGAGGATAGAGGTCCTTAGGTTGTTTGGACTTTTACATACAAATGTCAAGTTTTAAGGGATCTGGATTTGTAAAGAAGTTCTGGACAAGGCGTATCTTTATATTTTTAGTCATGGTTTCAGTCGGTTCTGCCATTGACGTGAAAAGTCTTCGCTTAACAGCTACTCCAACTTTTAAGGTCATCGTGAAAAGCTTCGTAAGGTCTGACGGACGTGACTTTTACTTGCACACTATCACCCATCTGCTTCATTAGAGGCAGTTGAAACGAGATGCGATCTATGTAATCAGGGCTATCGACGCACATCAGAACATGAACCTACAAACAGAACAAATAATTAATACCTGGTATTTAAATATTAAGCTCATGATCCGAGATGAGGTAAGCTTTAAGACGGAGGTCAAGTGGTCAAGACGATGACGGGTTTGAATGATAGCTTAAGAAAAGGCGTTTTAGAGAGACGCACTTCAACCGGAAGTAAGGCCTCTTATCGTTTAATATGCCTCGACGCTACCACATTTGTTTTGCCATGTTTCTTTACTCTTATACAGACAATTTGCCCGAAAAGTTTGGTAACAACATTGTCTAAGAATAGAAAAAGTCCACTTCCGGTTGACGTACGTCGCTCAAAAACGAGTTGCTTGAGCTCCCTAATGAAGGGGCTGTGTGACAGTGACCAAAAGTGAAAGAAATAGGCGAATCGGTGGTGATAAATCAAATTGGTGTTTTCTGATAGAGGATAAACATACTTGACTACTTTCTACTTTTTGAACGAATGTACGCGAAGTTTAAAATCAGAGTTTTAAATAATTAAAAACTAAGTTTGGGTATTTGAAATCATTTTTAGATTTGCCCTAATAATTTTTCATTTCAGTGCATTGGGCAGGCATTTCAAACATGAAGCATTTAATAAGAATGCGAAAAAATGTTATAGGTTGATTTATTTTCTTAAACTCGTCACCAGTTATTAGCTAGAGTCCTTAAGATCAGACGACGGCAATGGCAACGAGAACGTCCTAAAACTTCAATAGGTTTATAAGCGAAACAACAATTTCGCACGTACATCACACTTTTTGTATATTTCTTTGCCGTTTTTGCACGACTACGACGTGAAAATACCTAATTTCATGTTTTATACTACTACATGAGAAATTTCTGCAATTTGATTGGCTTAGAGCAGTGGTATTTCAGCTTAATTTGAAATACCTACATGTGAAAATTGCAAACCTTTCACTGCCAGAGTCGGTGCTTGATAGAGTTTTGTAAGGTGACTCTACCTTTTGCGTCTGCGGACGAAATCCTATGATGTGAACATCCCACACGGTGCTATTTGTTTTTCAGAATTTGAGAAAATGAAATTGTGACATTTGGTTGAAATTTGCTTTTGGCTAAATTTGGCAGTGAGAAGGTTGAACGAAGTTTGTCCCCATATCACTTACCTCTTTCTAAAGGAACTAGTTATTGTCAGTGATGTTTTTGCTCCTCGCTTTGCTGTCCCATGAGAATTTGCATTCATTGCAAGAAGTGGTATGAAGAGTCTTTTCACTGGAATCGACTCCTCTAGTCATACAGCAGTCTCCTCTGCCCAAGTAATTTATTCATTTTATTTTTTAATCTGTTTATTTATTTTATTGTCATTACTAACATATTTTTTTACAACTCGATCGCTTGGAGCCTTCTTTCACGGATTCCGTATTCCGTTTCCGTGATTCCGTTTCCGTTTCCGTGATTCCGGCTTCCATGTTTTAGTGCTGCCCCATCAGCATTAAGTCTTTCTTTAACAACTACGCTAACTTTTTAAGATCATCGTAAAAAGCTTCGTAAGGCCTGACGGACGTGACTTCCATTTGTACACTATCACCCATCTGCTTCATTAGAGGCAGCTCAAACGAAATGCGATCCACGATATAAGGGCTATCGACGCACATCAGAACGTGTACCTACAAACACAACAAAATAATTATGAATAACTGGCATTGAAATGAAGTCCTCGCCTACAGATCCTCTATCAATTCTCAGAACTAAATTAAAGTAAAGTAAATTGTAGTTGGTACTTTATTTGTGCTCACAGAGGGGGGCAACTGATTGGTGAAAACGCGGTGAGATAATTCTTGATAATTCTTTCTTGGGGGGTAGGGCGAGGTGTGCGACGGGTAGTTACTCTCTCCGAGTAATTGACTTGAACTCGACCCTAGCTCCCTACCTTTCTTTCTCCGATCACTTTCCATATGTCCACTACACCTCCTTTCTTCTTGCCTCCTATGGCGGCTTTAGCTTCTTGAAGCCATACAGCCAGAAGTTCGTCTTGGGTTTTACCTGCACGAATCAAACCAAGATACGATTGCCGAGGCGAATAAAAACCAGATGTATTAGATAAAGTTGTATAAATCCATTTTATTTCGTGCGGTAGTCTAAGAATTGGGTAGGAGTGTGCCTTGCGGGACCATGGAAACTTCATTCATAAGATGAACGTTTAACTGCATTTATTGTCATGTGCCATTGTAGCGTCAAGGCCAGATATTCTACCCTATCCCACACTAATTTTGAATTAAAGACATGCCACCAGTCAGTTCTAATATGCCAGACCACAATCCTCCGGGTGTTTTCGACCCCACACTGCCGTGTTTTTCTTTACACGGGCGCTAACATAATTTCTAGATTTAACTAGAAAGTTCTTTTCTAACGCAATCCATGTTTGCGGTGAGTTGACGTACGTTTCTGTCAATTACGATTTCAAGGAGCCAAGAAGAAAAGTTTTCCTTGTTCTGGTGGTTTGAAAAGACATTACCAAGTTCTCACCGTCACCGTTTATATAAGATAAGAAGTTTGGCGTTAAAACAGGTGAAACAGGGCCCAGCAAGGTGTAGCAGCCTGGCTGGTCGGTCCGCGCTCTCACAGTACAAGGCTGATCACAGAAAAACTAATCTTATCTGAGTATGTAACCAGTACTCATAGCAACACTTGTCTAGTGGTATATATAATTATAAATCCAGCATTCTATCTGAGCAACATCAATTTTACCTGGGTACTCGATCGTAATAGTTATCCAGTAGAACAATCCTGCCTTAGGCCTAGGGATTGTAGGTAATTCCTGAAAAGAGTCCTCTTCTCCAGTGACCTTCTTATTCAGCTCTGTAGCGAAGGCTTCATAGGCTCTTAATGGTTTCACTTCTAACTGTACTTGGTCTCCCATCTCTTTAACAATCGGCAGGTTGAACGACATTCTGTCAATGTCATCAGGATTGTCTACTCTCATAACTAACAAATGAAAGCAAAAAATGAAATAACGACAACAAAAATGAGCAGAAGGGAAATTTTTCTTGGTAAACGTTGTTTTGTCATCCAAAAAGTTAAGGATTAAATCTCCAAAATCTGATCTCAGCCTAAATTGCCGCATTCTTGTCCCCAGAGCCACTCGCCTTAATTTGTAATGAACCAGTGGCAGCCCCTCAATCAAGATCACGTGGCCAAGAAACGACGGGACCTGATCGGGATGAGAATGCAGTGGCCCAATAACATTACTTTTGAGGTACATGTTTAGGGCCTTTCTCATGGGAGTATGAAGCCAAAAATAATGATGGAAATTATTCTTGACTCAACTGAATGGTATTTATCACCGCTATACTGAGTAGCATCAGTGCCAGTGTGCGTGTGTTTGCTCTTTTGGAAATGGTGCCTCTGAATTGAGTCACGCCCATAAAACCAAAATCTTTCCGGTTTACGCCATGCCGCAAAGCAAAACCAATTTCATTTTCACAGTAACGATGTAGCCCTATTGTGAAAAGGAAGCTAGCAGCGTTTTTCCTCTTTGTTTTAGTTTCTGCAAAGGATATTCCATTGAATGAATGAAGCTTTATTTAATCTCAGGTTTGATGAGGTTGGTTGGACGTCTAGAGAAAATATGCTAATAAGCAGAGAAAAGAAATAAAAATAATAAATAATAAACAAATAAAACAATAATTATGTTAACTGGAACACCCTTTATGGCGCTTCATGATCAGTAATGGACTTGAGTGCAGTAACAACGCTTAAGTTACGCGCGTGTGGCACCCGAAAGGAAACGATTTTATCACTCGTATGCGTATTCCCTCAAAGATTGTTTCGATCGCTCGCTCGCCGCTCGAAATGGAGAGTTTTCTTTCACAAGGACTCAGTTGGGGAGAAAACACTTGATCCTAGTTTTTGTGTATTGATCAGCGTAAAATTCTCACGTCCTGATTGGGACTACCCATAGGAATTTTATCTAAAGACAAAATTTAAGTCAAGTTAATTTAGAGAACTCACCATAAAATACCTTGCGTTCACCAACAACCTAAAGTAGAATGTAATACAACAATAAGGATCAATAAAGCCGGTTACTCTTTCAGGCGCGGCTTTCTGACCAAGCCCCACCTCCCATGTAACGGTTCAAAATTTTGGACTTGGAGTGATTCTTGGCAAGGGCTGAGTAATTTTCTATAAAGGAATGACGTATAGATGCTTGTTTAAAGTTTAAAACAACTCCAAAAGGGGTGAATCACGTTTTATGGGCTTAGATCAAATTCTCAATTAACCCCTAACAGGTGCCAGACATAAAACAACTAACAAGCTGCTAATCTTTAAAGCTGTCTTCAATGGTGCGAATAAAGTCCACTCCGTTAGCGAAAAAGTAGTTTACAAAAACAGACTAAGGGTACTCCAGAGGGTAACAGAGTCGATCTGGAGAATTCTGACTGGAGGCAACTGCAATTGCGATGCTCCAATCTTTGGGATAGTCCCTCGTGTTTCCAAGTTTTAGGTATTATGAAAACAGAAGTCCGGCGATCAGTTCATATATGAAACGACTAGGCTTACTGTGACATTTTTATGGAGGACGCTTAAGACGATACGAAGGATTTTCTTGACAAGTTTCTAAAGAATTATTACTTTTTATTATTATTAAAGAATTGATCTACAGAGAAATTCGCTTACATTTGACAAATCGAGCTTAATAGAGATACCGTATTATTCCGAAAATAAGCCCCTCTCCAAATATAAGCCCCCCAAAACCGGTAACGCTAAAATCCCTCCGTTAAATCGCCCCTCCAAATATAAGCCCCCCGGGGGCTTGTACTTGGAAAATTGCCCTCAAATACAAAGTAAAACAAAGCAAAAACGGTAAATTTACTTTCAACTATAAGGCTAGCCCAATCGATTTTGAAACGCAAATTTCCCTCGGTCTGTAGATAGGCCACTCCGAATATAAGCCCCTCCAAAAATTAGCCCGTCAAAAAGGGCCTTTGAAAAATATAAGCCCCGGGACTTATTTTCGAAATTTTACGGTGTTTCACATAACTCCAACACCATATGCTAATGAATCACAATAGTAGAAAGAGCCACAAAATATTTTCGGCCCACGGGTATAGTACAGCTTTTTGTTTTCTCTGTCTGCACTGGTAAAACGTTGACCTGGAATTTTCCTTGGCATAATGTCGACCAGATTGATTACTTTCTATTTGTTAACTGGATAAACGATCTGGAGGATCGAATTGAAGAGTTTCAATTTGCACTATATTCAGTCCTGACCCTCCCACTCCATTTCGTGGAAATCGCGTTTATACCGATTGGGAGCAAGTCAGCCAATTCTCTATTATCACGACTTGTCAGAAAGGACAGTATCACGGTAAAAAAACCAATAATGAAACCCTAGAGACGTGATGTAGAAGCTTTGTGCTGAAAAGGGCTATAAGGACAGCGCTCAAAGTTAGATGATCTTACTCAGTTCGCAGAAATTACTTCATTTTAGGGGCCATTTGATGAGGACGACGAGCAACCTGTAACTCAAGGAAGGCATTGGTCAGTTACGACACTAAAACATCTCTCAGAAGTTTATTTTTTTAATTTCTGACTTTTTCTTTCCAATTTTATTTTATTATTTTTTTGTGCAGAAGTTTCAATAGAGCCTAAGCCTAAGAAAACCAAAAAAGTGTTGCTAACAGATAACAAGCACTGAGCAAAAGAACTTCCTAGAAGCCTACAGCGAAAACTCCGGCGGGCTGGGATGAAATTTTAACGGCAATAAAGGGACGCTTATAAGTCATCAACCCTTGGCTGGAACATTTATGAAGAACGAAAGCATCGGGGAACTGACTATCGTTCTACCCCAAGAGAATCATCGATAAAAGGGATTAGACAAATTGTTAATTGTCAATAACAGGATGGGATAAGCAAGGTAGTGCTCACCAGAAGAGCGAAAATCCGTGAAAATTTAGCCAGGCAGCATGTCTTGACGAACACAGTTCAGACACCGATGCCGATGCTGATCTCCCAGGAGAAGCTAACCCCGTACTGCCTGAGCCAAAACACGACAAACCTAAGCCAGAAAAAGCGCTCCAGGAAGCGACAGCGCGGGACATCACAGGCGGCCCAGACGTAGTGTGTGTCAGTGTATTAATATTCACATGGACAAAATGGGATGAGTCGTAGAAACTCCCATGAACTAAAATAGTCCAAAAGTCAAAATATCTAACAAAACAAAGCTAAGATACCCTTAACTGAACGTCACCTTGTCCTTCCTGGCCGGTCAAAGTAGCATTTTGTTGAGTTTTGCAATCGTAGGTACTGTCCACTAAATAAGAATTAATTAAAGGCTGGCTACAAAAAAACCGTGACCAGAAGTAGTGGGCGCTAGAAAGAACGGACGCACGAGGAGTTGCGCACCCGTTGCGCCCACTACTACCGCCTCTTTTAATCATCTTGGGAAACGTTTTAACGATAATTTACCTCTCGATAGAGGGTGACCGCTTAATAGGCAGCGTCTAGTTAATTGACTGCTGTATGGCGAGCGTTTTCGTCAAACAGGTTTCAAGCTCTTCGTCCTACTTGTATTAGTTATAATTACAATTTTTAATATTGACCTTTTGCCACCCATATCACGTTCAAGAGATAAATGCGACTATTAAGGAGAATCTTTTTTAAGCGGGTCCGCAGCAGTCAACGGCTTCTCGATGGTGCTTTCATAAATCAGTATTTTATGAAATACTACTTGTTTTGCTGTATTTTAAAAAGAATCTAGGCAACAAAATAAGTTGTTTCTTTTGAATTTTCAATAGATTGATTAATGTTCTAGGCCTGAAGAAAGGTTAGGAACAATCGAGAGAAATCTACTTGACAGTTTCAGTTACCTTCCAAAGTTGTAGTATTCTGGCGTCTTCTTTAGCTTTCAAAGACTCCTCTGCTTGTTTTAACCAGGTGTGAATAAACTGTTTCTGAGGTATCCCTTTATATTTAACGGTGAGCTTGATCAAGTAGAGTAAACTCATTTTGACACGTAACAACAGCGAATGATCCCTTATAAAAAGTTCCAGCAAGTTTGTTTGAAAACGCTTTTAAAACCTCACTGTTTCATCCGAGGGTAAATGCCAACGTTCGATGAATAACTTCGAAAAAAGATGCAAGCCGCTTTAATTAGAATTTTCGATTCAAATGTGTCCTTGACAACCCCGACTGACACGGTCATTTTTGCGGCAACGCAAAAATGCACTCTTGCAAGTGAATGCAAATAAAGTCAGTCAAATAATAAGAATTTTATATGACATATATATCTCATTCACACTTTCCAACAAATTGGAATACACTTCAACGTAGTCGGGCCGACCGTTTCGTTCTCAATTTTACCCGAAATCTCTATTTTTAGCTATTTTTTTACGCCGGCATCCTTGCCTGACTTGGCAGCTAAAAAAAATTTTGTTAGTCAATACAAAGACAGGCGCGGCAAATAAAAGTTTTTATCAGTGGTTTATACTTAGTTTTCACCATTAAATCTCTTCACAAGTAATAGGTGTTTCACCCGGGAAACATGAATTAAAGTTTTCAGTTCTGAAATCTGCCATGCGGCACCGCACGTTGTGGGAACTGTGATCACGAAGCATTTTCGGCTATAGTAAACGTACGGAAATTTTGAGCATGTTTCACGACAGTTCATGTGAGTATTAAGAACAACAACAACTAAATGCTGAGTAAGTTTCCTTAACTTTTATTTGGTATTTACTATAAATTTTAGGATCTGACTTTACCCCATACAAACACCCAGGATTCATACTGTGGTACTGGAACAGAGCCTGGGTCACCTGTGCTCTAACAAGTTTGTGAGTAAGCAAATGTCGTGCACGCAATCAAGTCGGTGACAATTTTCGTTTCGAAAACATCCAAAATATAGAGTAACAGGAAATAATATGAATAAAACTAAAAATAACAAGCTGAGTTCTCCTATTTCCTGGCAAAGAATTATCTATTGCTACGGCCGCTGTTCTGAGTCAATAATTAAAGGAGAGAAAAAATAAATGATTCTAGTTTCGATAAAAACTCATGAACACTCACAGATATCGATCGCATTTTCGTCATAGCTGAACTTCTTAAGACAAACTTGATTGACAGTGACACACTTACACAAACCCAGTTCCGGGAGCCGTACCAACCTCGTTCCCAGGGTTCTCTCCTACCCGCCCTAAGGAGAGAACCCTGGGAACGAGGTTGGAGCCGACCCAGGAGCCCATCATAGGCTCCTGCCAGTACTTAATAACGCATGCGCACTGCCATATCAGCCGGACAGTGGCAGCCATGGACAGCTGTTTCGCACTTATTGGGGCTCACCAGCATGGTACAGCCGTCAGGCCTGTGAACGGACAAAGCCAATAAGGGAGAAACAGCTGTCCACTGCCCACCGGGGTGTTATGGCTGTGCACATGCTTTAGGTACTGGCCGGGCCATGGGTTGGTGTAAGAGTGTCACTTTCTTTTAAGCTTGAACTTGTTATTTCGATTTAAATCAGAAGTTAATATATATCACCAAGCAACTGTTATCACGTATTCATTGTCTACTTTGCAAGCTTCTTAAGGTCCTCGGCCCACTCCCCTATCGGCCTTATTGATTTGCACTCCTGACGAACTGTGATTCCCGTCTTTTTCGCGATCGGCAGGTCTAAAGACATTCTATCGAGTTCTGCTGGATCCTGAACACAAAAAACTGAAATAACCTGTTGGCACAATACAAAAGTAGAACTTTATAAATTTAAAGCAAATATGACAATGGAAAGGATTAAAACTCCTGCAATTAAGAATGCGCGCAAGAAAGTCCCCAACAGCAGGGAAGCTAGACTTACTCACAAGTCGAGCTTTTGAGCGCGTAGCGCGACGTTGAGAAAGTCTACAGGGGAGCCTGTCAGTTCGCATACTACAGTGGAACTTCTATGTGCGACCACCTCTGGTAAGTGAGATTTTTCCAGTCAAATTACTGTTTTTTATTTTATCGGTGTGACCCGACCCGTAATATAAGCAACCGCTAATAAGGACAGTGACTTTTGTTCTTTTTATTCCTAATATCGAGCCGTCATCGCGCAGAGCTCATGAGTGGACATCATTAATTAGTTATTCATGACCACCGAAGCGGCAAATTGAAATGAATAAGAAAAGAAAGGGCTTCGCTTGGCCCACCAGCGTTGATAAAATTCATTTGCGCGACTTCGTTAGCTCCAAAATGACAAACCCACGTAAGGAATAAATCAGGTTAAATGCTGTACTATCATGGCATGCATCTGCGACAAGCGTTACTAGTTATCATTAGCCCATGGTGCAAGCAACGTTTTAACCGACCAGCTTATTTTTAGAACGATTTTGAGGAAATTTGTAAATATCTTTTAAGCCCCACAAACCAGTCAGCAGAACCTATAGACCTAAAAAAGGGTATTATGACTTTTTTTTTTTTAGAAAATAACGTTTAGTTTTTCCTCTTGATCAATCTTACGCTTCGAATGTACAAATAGATCGAGCAGAGCTTCCATTTTCGGGGAAAAAGTGCTCTAAACATTCAAAATGTATCTAAAAATAAACCGGTCCAAGAAAACTACATGACATCTAGCCCTAGTATGGGAGTTGCTCACTTTTGAATATGGGCTCATGCAGTTACCACAAATTGCTACCTTTTTTTCCGCGACCACTTTCCATAAGTCCAGCAAGGTTCCTAATTTTTTCGCTTCCACGGCTGCTTTGGCCTCTTCGGCCCAGGCTTTGATAAAATCCTGTTGCGTCATCAGGGCTGTTACGTTAGAAAAACGCCATGTTACTGTTACTATTTTTTTTTCTGTTAACTGAATCTTAATGTCTTGCAAAGACTAAAAGCTGAGAAATTGTGGCAGGTGAGAAATGGTCTAAGACGATTTATTGCAACTGATCGATAGGCCACAATGAGCTGTCCTTGAAACTGGATTGATGTAGTGTCGAGGAGAATAATTTCTTATTGTACTACGGGGGGTAGAATTTGACCCACAGTAGAATCCCGATAACTCGAGCTCGGATAATTCGAATTCCCGCTAACTCGAACCGTTTTTCGTTTCCCTTCAGAGTTCGAGTTACCGCGGTTATACTGTCCTTTCCTGCACAATCTCGCAGTATCCAATAATAAAAAAGTGACTGAGCGTCCCTAAAACAATCCCATAGTGCAATGCGAGACAACATCGAGCCAGTCTCACGGCCTGCTTGGGAGGCTACATGGCCAACGGCTAGCTTAGAAACCAACATCCCTGGCCTGAGGGGGTGGATTTTCATTGTCGCCTAATTTTAAAGTTGAACCTCGCTCAACGTTTACGGACTTCACGCGCACGCGCGACCTTTCGTACATTACAGATATTTAGAGTCACGTTTATGGCAAACGGCAAAGGTGACTTTGTACCACGCGACCAAGTTGTCCCTTAGATTGTGTTTAACTGTTCATTACTTCTACCCCCCAAATTAGTAGCTTTACGTTAGTTTTGTCTATAACAATTCTTCTGGACTGTTTTTAGCTGCACGTTTTCTATTTTAAGAAATTCTCAACTTGAATCTGACAAGTTGCCGTTTGCCGTAAACGTCACTCTAAATCTCTCTATTGTCTCGTTTTTATTTACGCACCTAGATCCACCCTTAGACGTGGCATCGTCAAGGCGTCACACGAGCAAAGTACTTCAAAGTTTGTCACTTCCAACATTTTAATTTTAATACATTACCAATAGGCTGTCAATTTACTTAAGTTTGACAAATTGCTAAAAGAAAGTTTGAAAACTGAATCTGGTGTTACTGTCACCATCGTTGTTTTACTCAGCTGCGAAGCGTTTTCAGCGAAGAGAAGCTGATACTTTTGAGAAAAATGAGAAGATGGTTGCATTGACTTATTATTTTATTTATACATCCATGACCCGCATGTTTTTGCTTTTTATGGTTCATGAAATTCCGGTGAATATAAATCAAGGAAAAGACGCCTCAGGCGATTGACCGCGAGGTGGACCCTGATGCAATCCCGCTGGGACTAGCACACATAGTACCTGGATCATACTCTACGCTAGAGGTGACAATATAGAACAGGCCTTGTTGCAATACCCCTTTTTCTTCCTCGAACTTTGTATTGCTACCAGCCCTCTCGCTGAGATCATTGGCGAATCCTTCATACGACCTCAGAGGAGTGAACCGTGTATGGATCTGATCTCCAAGGGCCTGGTGCAAAGGAAGTTGAGCAAAGCAGGTGTCCAGTACTCCAGGAGACTCCACCGACATCACTGAAAAGACAACGACAGGCTGTCAGATCAATAACACATGCTGGGTCTAACGTAAGCTTTTAAATTGTATTTTCAAACAATCATTTGCCCAATATATGAAAATCCAAGACAGTGTTGGATTCTAGTTTCCACGCTGTCGATGGATTCCGGATTCCAATCGTTAGTGGGTTTCCAGTTTCCTTGAGCTGTATTTAAGATTTCAAACCCCAGGATACCGAATTCCATAAGCAAGAGGAATCCGGATTTCCTTACATGGGGCCAGACGTGGAGATTTTTAATCAAGTTACACTGCGCCCCCATTCGGTCCTTATTGAGTAACGCCCAGATGGGATTCCGAAAGGGCGGAGGGTGCATGGATGCCATCTTTGCCTTACGCCAACTTAGCAAAAAGGCCATAGAGTATAACAATGACCTGATCCAATCTTGAGCCTGAAGGCACACAAAATCCTCCTCGACACAGCCTCCAGACTAGCGGCTGATCGAAAGCTTCCCATGACACCTCTAGTATAAGCGAAAGTAAGTAAGTCGTATATTTTGGAGTAAACGAATTTACAACTGAACTGATGACAGTGGAAATTGTAAAAAGCCGTCTTTTGTCTTATGCCTATCTAACGTAAAATATGGGAAAACTGTAGTCACGATCAGGTTAACTCCTATTTAGTGTTATTTAGTGTCTATCATGGGCTCATTTTAACGCTTCTGAATTTGGAACTTAATGCCTGGATAGATTTTGTCGCTTAATTATTGTTCCGCAGGGCAATAAAAATGAAATCAACTTTTGCTATATCATGTAGGGCATTAATTCCCTGGGCCGGGTTGTTCGAAGCTGGGTTAAGGTAACCCACGGTTAGTGCGAAATTTGAACTCGGATATGAGAGCTTAAAAAGCAAATTCAGTTTAATTCTCTTTGCCCGCAATTTGATGATTGGATACTCTAAAAAGAATAGAGAAAATTATCCCGTAGTGTGATTTTGATAAAAAGAAAAAGAAACCCGGAGTAAAATTTAACCTCTGGTTAGCGCTAACTGGCGTTCGAACTTAAATCTCCAAACGCTGATGACGAGCAGTAAACGTTTCATAATTAATTTTGTCTTTTCTTAAACATAGTCCACATCTTCTTACCTCCTACGACAGTTTTTTCTCCAGCAACCTAAAAAAAGAAAGTTTAAAGATATAAGGAAAATATTATTATTAAAAGCGTCATTCGCTGCTGCGTTAGGAATAATATCTTTATTTCTGTATCTGAACTATATATATTGGGTATCTACTAAGTAAGGACACTTATTTTAACTAACTAAAACAAAAACTTAAAAACACAAATAGAAATCAGATAAAGTAACAACCTTATGTATTAAAAGCCTAAAAAATGAAATAATCAAACACACCAGAATACAAAAAGAAATTCTAAAAATTACACTGGACGCAATTTACGCTGTCATTCGCAGAAATAAACGTAGCCAGATTTTATATCCTTATTAAATTCTTAAAAGTATCTAAAGATTGCTGTTTCCTTACCTTAGCCGATCTAATTAGGACCAGAGTAATGGTCCCAATTATGTAACTGAATGTTTCCTATAGCCAGTGGTATTAACCCATTCGGGCTCGAGGAATAATTGCTAATTGTTGGAAAAATGGAATTGTCACACCTGTACTGTGTCAGTTGCACTGGTTACCAGCAGGTGTCAGGATTAACTTCAAGGTGATGCTTATTACATTTAAAGCAATACATGGACTGGTTCCATATTATATACAAAGTTTAATCGAAGTCAAGGAGAAGTCCTCCTACAGTCTTAGGTCAAATGATGAACTGTTACTTGCTCCACCAACGTTCAAGTCTAAAAAGACCTAAGGTGAGAGGGCTTTCCAATTGGCTGCTCCGACTCTATGGAACAAACTTCCACGTGCATTAAGGGTGGGAACAAGCTTGAAGCCTTTTATTAAAGCCAAACTAAAAACTTAACTTTTTAAAGCAGCTAATGACTGATAGTTTTATGACTCATGAATGACTTGTCGATGAACGTTTTTAAGATGATTTTAATTACTTAGTTTCAATACATTTTTAATCAATCTTGTAATTGCCTTTTTAATTGTATATATATCGAAAGATTTATACTAAATTTTTAGGGTGTTTTTAGGGTGTTTTTTTTTGGACATTTTACGCATAATTTTATATAATATTTTAATTTTAATTTTGCTCTCACTCGTGAAATATTTTTCAACACTCGAAGAGAAATTTCGTATCTCCAAGCGGCCATGTAATGTTCTTTTTATTATTATAAATACCAATGAAATACCAAACCATTTCACTTTAATAGTTTTTTGGTATGAAAGGCGCGATTTATTATGTAGCCATAGCAAACGTGATATTTTCACATGTGAAGATAACATGTTATTTTCACATGTGAAGATATCAAGTTTTCGCGCGAAAGCTCACCTGGTATTTCATTGGTGTTTATATAATAAATGTTTATTTTTTTGTTAGTGCGCATTAGATCATATATTTTAATGCTATTTTGAGCCTAATAAATAATAAATTGTTATTATTATAAATTATAATTAAGAACATTTTACAGGAAGGCCTGAATCATGTGCAGGGCTTACAATAATTAGAATAGGTACAGAAAATTTCGTGCCTAACAACACTACTTAAGATCAAGAACCAGATTGAGGTGTTTTTTTTGTTTTGCTTTTTTTCCTTCGCTAGCATACTAGAATATTTGCGCGCACTATATTTTTAAAAGGGCTTTCGTCCTAGACAGCCATTTGGGATAGTACATTGTAGTTATCTACACTAGTGATTCATAATCATGACTTATTTCTATATAAATACAGCTGTAGTACCTTAGTATTAGTAAAAAAGGTTATAAGCTTAATATAGCAAAAAGATGTCTCGGGAGCAGGCTAGAAGTGTGGTTTTTTTTAATAAGACGAATTACAGACAGAAATTATAGCGTATACAATGGCAGTGAGATTTCTTATAAAGTATATGGCACTTACCTTGAAGGAGTATTTTATCAATCCTTCTTCTTGCAATTTAAAGTCAGGGCCGGTATGCTGTAACCAAAGTTTGTAAAGCTCCTTGGAAGGTACTCCACGGTGTTCCAAGGTAGCCTCAAACAAATATAGCAATGGCATTGTAGGTTCTTGTGGTGAAAGCCACTTATAGCCCAGAAACTTTGTGAGTCAGCTTACGGAAAGACAGAGACAACCTTTAAGTCTTGCCGTGCTCGTCTTTAAATTTATACGCCTTCTTCAATTTAAATAACGCGCAGGGTGAAAGTAAAGCATATATCACCGTACGTGATAAATGATCATCGAATTAAGCTCCACTCTTATTGCAGCCAATGGGGGCTTTTGAAGACAAGTTTTTTTTTTTTGACAAGGTGAAAGGTGCATGAAAATAAGTTGAGGTACGTGCTATTAATCGTGTTTTTCTGTACTTGCTACAGGGAAGCAAAAATATATTTCTTCCATACCTTCAACTTTTTTTCTTGTTCCTGGCTGACCCTGTTTTAAAATTTTCCACCAGTTAAAAGGACTGTTGGAAGTGGAAGAACTTGAAATAATGTCGTAAAAGAGGGTCGGTAGGTCTGTCGGGCGAAAAGACACTCGTTACCATAATTTGTTGCACGTATTTTACGAATTAAACGACTCAGTCGGAAGGTGCGTGTAATGTCACACATCAAGGGAATGTGGACTTTTGCAGTCTTGAGCCGTGATTTTAAACACATTTTTTGGCAAATCGTCTCTTTCAGGTAAAGACACTTAGCAATACAAACTTGGTAGCGTCGAGACAATTTTTATTAAAGAAGGTTCACCGGCTCCCGGTTGACGTGCGTCCCTGCTTGACCCTTTAAACCCAACGATCAAAATTTGAATTCTCATTTGTTGCCCCTATTCATTCCCTGCAGAAGTAATGGGGAGAACTTGATGAAATATTATTAACTGATCATGTCCATAATTCTCATGACCGCTCTGTTTTACAAAGCATTGATGTTACAAGGAGAAATTTGATGCTGATCACTCTTCCTTTACGTACTAAAGTCAAACCTGTGAAGAAAGGTCACTCTTGGAAAATGGCAAAATGACCGCTTTATATAACGCCATAACGCTATATACCGGTCAACTTTGCAGAAAATATAAGACAACTGACAATTTTGGGAAAATATACAGGGTGAACGCTATATACAGGTCAACTTTGCAGAGAATATAAGACAACTGAAAAAGTTTGGAAGTTTCCCGGTGACTGTCATATACAGGATGACCACTATATACAGGGCCGTTTTATACAGGTTCGACTGTGGCAGGCGCCGGTTAGTTTTTTTGGTTAGTTTTTATAGAGCGCGCGCGGCCGAAATTCGGGATTCAAGCAAAACGGGGACGAGATTTGCGGGATTGAAAGTACGTACGGGATGCGGGATATTGAAAATAACCATCGGATCGAAGAGCCCTATTACACGGGCGTAAGCAATCATAAGACTTATGATTGAGACTGGAAGATACTGACCAAACTCCTCACGACAAAAAGGTTATGACCAGTTTGTGATTCCAATCAAACTCACTTCCTCTGCTATTGCCCAAAATATTTGGAACTCAGAAATGAATTTTTCGCTCAAATACAAAGTTAATATCTCCCTAATTTTCAGCAGTTATCTTAATCGGACCTGGTGATTAAACTGATGAACTCCGACGATAGTTATCTTAACCCTTTAAGCCTTAGTGTCCACATACAAATTCTCCAAACTGATCTCCATAAATTTCCTTAAAGAATTAGTTGAGAGAATTTGTTCAAAGATCAAAGTATTTTCTCTTGGGTGATCATTTTATTGATTCTTATAACTTATCTCTTAACAGTGTATGGATAATTGTAAGGAGAAAATTGATCTTGGAAACTATTGGGACTTAAAGGGTTAATTTACGATTGACGAATCATATCTCACTATTGAATAGTTTGCGTGACAGTATACTGTCATGTAAGAATAATGTCACGTGATTATCTGTTGTTAACAATCATAATTAATATTAATGCTTTTTCCTTTCGTTCTTATTTTACGTACATTGTGCAATACTGTCAGTAAGTAATTATAGTCATACAAATAAAGGTTATTGTTGTTGGTATTGTTATTGGTGACTCTGACGAATCCGTGATAAAATACAGAAGAACAAGACATTTGGAGTCCTTAATTTTATTTAGTTCAACCAAAATTAACTAAAGTCCTCTCAAGTACTCATTGTCCATTCTGCAAGCGTTTCAGGTCTTCAAACCATTGCTCTATCGGTCTTATTGATTTGCATTCCACATGGACCCTGTCTCCCATCTTTTTCATGATTGGTAGGTCTAAAGACATTCTGTCGGCCTCTGCTGGATCCTCAACACAAACAACTGCGATAACCTGTGGGTCCCAAGAACAATTAGACAGGGGCACCCAACAAGAATATAGTTCAAAACCACTTAAAACAGCATTGTTAAACATATTTTAGTATTTAAACGGTAGACATAGGCATGTTTTTATCCCCTAAAAATTTTTCGTCTGTTCGGATTTCCTAGCTGAAAGTCTGGTGATCCGTAAATTATAGGGATCAAAACTTACCTTTTCGAAAATTTCAGCCAGAAAAAAGGCTCCCTAAAATTCTAGGTGACTTTTTTAGGGTAAAAATCCGTTACAAATTGGCAATTATACCATTTTTAGATGTTCGAAAATCCTTGCGGAGGCAGGCAAGCAAGAAATTTTACAACAAATGTTCCGAAACTAGATCTCAAATCGTCTTCCGAACAGATATTTGACGTTGGGTGCCCCTGATTAGATTAAAGACAAACTAACAGCAGTAACAGAAGTTTAAGCCTTTGGCAATATAATTTCCAACAAGTAATTAACAGCCCAATCATTCATCTGATGGTATGCAAAAGGTGATACAAAATTTATGTCGCTCAGGATGCAGGAATTGGAGTAGCAGAGCTGGGCCCAGTTGTTCGAACGCCGGTTAGCGCTAACCCGGGGTTAAATTTTAACTCGGTTTTTTTCTCTTTTTAATCAAAAGTACTCTTTTGAATAATTTTCTGTATTCTTTTTAGAGTATCCAATCATCAAATTGTAGGCAGAGAATTAAACTGAATTTGCTTCTTGAGCTCTCATATCTGAGTTCAAATTTCATACTAACCCCGGGTTATCTTAACCCAGCTTCGAACAACCCAACCCTGATCGCTGCCATGTAGATTGCACATTGAAGGGGGCTGTGGTCATGTGGCATTCAGTCGTATGCCAATGGATGGATAATGATGATGATAATAATGATAGTATAGCAGATCTGTCCTATCCTTTGTAATTATTTAATAATAATAATAAATAATAATAGCTTTATCACTTTCCAAATTCTGGCTTTTCAAAGTAACTATTACAACATTCAATAAAATATGTAAAACTATAAAACAATAAGAAATGATTAAAATCATATGTATATATAACAAGATTTAACAAGATATTTACAATATATTTACAACAAAGCTTCTAAAATTCTCCTTGTATATGACGCATAAGTTCCTTTTAATTTTGAATGATGCAAGGTTTGGTAGCTCAGTGAGTCTTTCGGGTAATGAATTCCACAGCGAAACTGCTCGATAATGGAAGGTTCTCTGGCCTGCGGCTGTTCTGTACCCTGGAATGTCCATTTTATTCTTGTTCCGTGTGTCTTTATTGTCGATTTCAGACCTCTTTTTGAACTTCTTAGCTAATTTGATGTATAAACGGTCAATTGGAGAGGTATTATGAAAACAGTTAAATATGTGTGACGTGATTTTTGATATTATATTCACATGCAAGATTTAACAAGACGAAGAACCTTACGAGTGGATTGTGCTATGCAGAGCCTAGCTCCTACCATGAAGATGTCGTGGAAAAAGTTGACGCAAGGTTAAAAAGGGGGGGGCTCTTAACCTCAAAGTCCTTTCATTGTGATATGGCAGTTCAGTGAACTTTAGGGGATTAGGGCACAAGAAATGAACATGATGGTGCTCTAGAGTCCATCTGCTACCATTTAACGTATTACTTATAATCTAACTAGGACTAAACGTTGCTACCTTTCGTTCCGCCACCACTTTCCATAAATCCAGTACTATTCCCGATTTTTTCGCCTTCAAGGCTTCCTTGCCCTCTTCGGCCCAGACTTGGAGAAGATCCTTTTGCGTCATCGCTGTAAAACACAGAAACAGACAGATAAACGCTTTTGTAACTGAATGTGAATTTCTTCTTTCAGAATTACCTGATGACAAAGAAACGGCTCAAATATTTATAGCACTGCGCTGTACCCATGCAGACCCCTTTATTTTTTTTCGTCTCTAGTATACCTGGATCATACTCCACGGTGAACGTCAGAAGGTATAAGAGGCCTTCTTTCAAGATCGCTTTTTCCTCCTTGTATTTTGCATCAATTCCAGCCCTCTGGGTGACGTCAGAGGCGAATCCTTCATACTGCCTCAGGGGAGTAAACCGTGTATGGATCTGATCTCCAAGGGCCTGGTGCAGGGGAAAGTCATCAAAGCACGTGTCTAGTGCCCCAGGAGACTCCACTGATATCACTGTAAAGTAAAGAGAAAAACGTACGGGCGCAAGTTTATCTTAGCAGCACTATTGAAATACACAGCCCTAGCCTAATATACCCTTCCGTGGATTTGTTTAACTCATCTGACTCATGACATGTACCAACCAGTTAGGGAAAATTTGGCGTCTACACATCTGGAAATAAAAAGTGACATGCCTTAAACGAGCGAAGATATAGCTCCGCAATTAAAGTTGCGAAATTTACAGACGTTTTTATGGTTAGGCGGGGGGTTCAAGTTTTTGCTCCCACCATAGAAGCGACTTTGAGGAGCCATATCTTCGTTAGGTTTCAACAAATCACTTTCGCACTTAGCAAGTTAACTAATTTTAGGGCCCTTTTTCCAGCAGAGTCGACGGATTTTCCTAGTAACTTGGAAGGCGCTTGGAACTAGTGGGCGAAAGAAAAAACGGTCTGTCTCCCTCGTGCGCGCCCTTTCTCTCTTCGCCACGCAGGCTAAAAAAAGCTATGTAAATAGGACTGAATAAATTGACGGTGTATAAGCTCACTACATTTAGGTATCTGTCTTAAGTAAAAATGAAGCAGAAAGCATGTCTAGGTGATAATTTACCTTCCTCTTAACTTAATTGACGTCAAATCAAAATATTGTACCTTATTGATAAATGTGTTTTCAGGATTTTCATATCAAAACCTGATTTGCATGGATTAATAATTCCTATTTGGTTTTTTGTTGTTGTTTTTTTGTTTTTTCTTCCTTTTTTGTATACATCACAGTGTTAGTTCAGTAAGGTGTATATCTAATAATTGCATGATTTTTCACGTTTTGAATGGCCCTTAAGCGCTGACATTAGTGTGCTTTCTTGCCCTCGTAAATTTACTTTGTACATTTTTGTTTTTGAAATAATAAGTTTCCTTAGCCTGTGAAACTTCCACCTTCGTAACAGAAATTTTACAAAAAGTTCTGAAACGTAAAAGTATTCCTCAATTTGATTTGTGTCTTACTATAACGTCAATCAGTTTATATCTCCATACCTCCTACGACTGTTCTCTCTCCCGCTACCTGAAAGAGAATTTACAGACGAAAAAAAGTGAATATGCTTTTTACGAATAATCCTGGGTTTTCAGTTGGTATCTCACGAGGCACCTTGGCCTAAGTTACTCTATTGAATTTGAATTAATATAGACCGTGAATAGCTGCGGCATTCATTCTCATCCCCAGGATTCTCCTCTACACGCTCCTTTTCTCTGCCTGACCGGTAAAGTCGTATTAATGGCGTTAGGGTAGGAACGAGGTTGAAGTATCCCATCCCGCATCTCAAATAATAACGTTTCGCTTGACGGACTATATGCAATTAAAAAAGATGGGAACTGATATATAAATAGTCCAATTTGCATGACATTTTTTCCGCTTATGTAATCTCGTCGAGTGCCAGTCTAGCGATGATTTCAACGTTCTAAGAAGGTTTTCGGACTGAGTGTGGGTCGGTGCACGCCTAGACAGGGGTTATTCTTCAGTGTTAGAGCTGACTAGTCATTAGTGATCGCCATGAGAGGGTGCATTGCACGTCTCATCCGGCAAATAAACTGTACATTCTAACAGCATTCTAGCAGAGATTTCACACAAAGTTTTTTTGTACTCACCTTGAAGGAGTATTTCATAAATTGTTCATTGTTCCATTTACAAGATTTCGCGTGCTCTGCCCACAGTTTGTAAAGATCCTTGCGTGGCATTCCACTGTGCTCTACGCTTGTTTCAAAAAAATATAGCAACGGCATTGTGAAGTCTCGTGTTTGTAAAAAAAAAAAAGGCAAGTCCGAAAACCTCTTTTGCTGAGAGTTGTGAATGTACTCAATTAAGTAAATAGCGTTTCTCGCCTTCAATGTAAAACTCGCAGACAAGTTAAGCGGGTTCCACTCTACTGCATGAGTTTTATTTTTACAGAGTTACGGCTTCGTTCTTTAATAATACCCACGTCACCTATGATTCAGAGCTTTTATGGAGGTGTCTTATTCTCTTATTGATATTGGTCTGTAGTTTCTGACCCAATAGTATTCACAGAAAGAAAAAAAATTAATGAACTCTAGTTGTGATAGACCCTCAACTTTTCTTGACCGTGGGCATTTAATTCTCACTCATGTCAAGATTTTACGTGCAAACCAATGTTTTTATAGGTTTTTTCTTTAGCCGTCACAATGAGACCGAATTATAACTAACTCAGCATGTATTAGTTTTTCGCACGACTTCATCGTAGATCGCGTATACTGAATTAAATGTGGCACCAAGAAAAAATCATCAATTAGACTCCATGTTGCCATGCGTTTGTTCAGTGCAATATATATAGATCACAGATGACGTCAAAATGTGGTAAAAAAAAAGTGGCACACGTACCGCAGGCAATTAATTGGGCACTGACGTTTTTACCGCATTCATTTGCGTCATTCGACATACAAAAGGGAAAAATATACTTTCATTAACGCCAACATTCGAGTCATTGACATTATCTTGAAAATCATTAGGGACAATAGACAAACATTAAAGTGCAAACGCTATTCATTAACATTTCTATGACACTAATTGTAATTCAATAGCATTCCTGGACAACTTTAGGATGGATAAGACAAACATTAAAATGCGCTTGTACAATCAATTGAGCGTTCTTTACATTTAATACACAAAAATTGATTTCAATTAAACAATAGAAATTCAAACAAATTTGGCCTGAATTTTAGTCAGTTATATCCCTCAATAAACTCTCTATTGAAACATCTAGCATCTTGGCAGGTAGGTTTGCACGAAACAGTATCCCTTAGCACATTTAGCTGCGGTCACACTGTCTATGTTTCTGCGCAGAGCTTCAAGCAGTTGTTGAGTACCCAAAACGAGATTTTGGGGGCTTTGGCCTCATTCCTGTTATCCATACATCTTTGAATTTCCGGACATGAGATGTCGGCCTTGATCGTCGCTACAATGTCGAGGGGGAGCATAATCTGTGTACCGTGGGGAAGGAATGGGCAGATCTCGGTGGGCCGGCACTCCGTCATACGCTAAGATAACCCACTCGTTGGGATCCACATTTATCCTCGCCCGTGCCAGAAAGTCACCGAAAAACCGACACAGCATTCATTACGTCAGCGGCTCGTGAGAAAAACATTGATAGGTGATATATATATGTATTGCCATGGTCATAGTCAAGTTTCACACTTGGCGTTACGCCCTCTCTCTCAGTCGCTCCCTACAATGTCTTATGGCCGTCCAAATGGTGAATGAAAAGCCGCAGTCGTCGACGATGCAGTGGTGCAGTACAGTGTGATTCTTTAAACCACTGGGGTAGAGTAAAAATTCAGACCAATTTCTTCGGAATTGGTATTATTTAATTGAAAATTGATTTTTGCATATTAAATGTAAAGAACAGTTTCTCTCAAATGCCTTCTAAGGCCTAGGCCGATCACTCGGCGCTCAAAGCTTTAAAATCACATTAACATTTTCAAAACCAAGTGTCTGCCGTAGCGATGACACCCGATGACGACTGCTTTGAAGATTTCTTTCAGGCTAGGCATTTTCAAGTCGTAAAGAACACTTTTCGTCTCTGTTTTCCGTTTTTCTTTCTTGTAAATAGTCTAAACAGCACGTGCTTACGTTTTCTCGAGGCCTTCACTTGCTTACTCCAAAATTATCACACAAACACTTTCAAAAACACGCGCCATGGCGCGACAAAACAAAGAAAACAAGTTACCCGTGACGTCATCTCTATGTCTGTACTCTAAATAGACCATGGGCAACGACGTATATAGCATTCACTACATTGTATAATAATGTCCAATATATTCCATTAAATACCAGTCGTCAACAACAAGAGTCCACTGGAGTTAGCGGAAGTCAAGTCGTGAAATAAGCCATTACCCGGCCGAAAAATGCACCCTACACGTGTAAGAGTGTCTCAACAGTGCCGTAAATAGGAGTAAATAAATAGGAGTTAACCGTAAAAGAAATTGTTCCCTAGATTTGTTAATTTTAAGGAAGGTGCTTATACTCTTTTATGGCTGCATGCCTTATAGTATTTCCCGGCTACTTTGACTCCGTACGCACGTTAGGCCAAGCGCCTTTTAGTTGTGACCTAGACCCAAATTCCATTTCCGCAGCTCTCTCGGAGAACTATTTTTTTCCATAGCGAAACTGATATGGCTTCTTACTGGGGATTAAAATTTGCGATTTTTAGGAGGTCGTGCCCTGGACTAGCCTGCGAAGCTAGCGCAGACGTATTTCCGGTCGTCGCTTCTCTCCCTCCGGATCGGGAGAGAAGCGACGACCGGAAATGCGTCTGCGCTTCTCAGGCTAGCCCTGGACTGAATACTAGTGAAACAACACCCAGGGATGCATTCACTGTTTGCAGGAGCCCACAAACACAGTCGTTGAACTCATTCTTTTAATTTAAATCAGAAGTTAATTTATCACGAAGTGAGCACTTCAAGTGTTCATTATTCATTGTCTACTCTGCGAGCTTTTTCAGGTCTTCGACCCATTCCCCTATCGGCCTTATTGATTTACATTCAATATGAACTCTGTCTCCCATCTTTTTCATGATTGGCAGGTCAAGAGACATTCTATCGGCTTCTGCTGGATTCTCCACACAAACAACTGCGATAACCTGTTGGCACAATGCAAAAATAATATAAAAAGGAATAACAACAATTATAATTAAAAGCCTGGAAAAGAACAGAACTTGCCATATTCTAAACGAGTTAAAAGTTTGGTACAGTGATTTGTGACGAAAAAGATCTGGCATGGGATCGTTTATGATTGGATAGTACAACTTGAAGGTCAACAAATATGGTGCACTGCAATGATCTACAATTACTGTGTTTCAAACTGCAATAATATTTTCAGAAATACTACTAATGTCAACTATTATAGAATTCCTAGGGGCCCTGATGCACCAGGTATGCGCTCTTCAGTCAGCCGACGTAGAGAGCGTCATTAACAGGTTGCTCACTGCTGTCCATCATGATTTTTGTTGTCCCCCTAAAATGACTCAGAACATTTGCGGTTTAAGTCACGCCAGTTTCCCGCTCGTTTAGAACATGGCCAATAGGCCCTGACCGGGGGACACCTAAAACATGGAGCCTTCATCAGTTCCCATAAACTTCATGTAAACGACCGTGGCCACCTTTCCAAAATACGGTCAAGATTTTCGCACTCAATTCGCTATATATTTAACCAGGACAATGAAAAGGGATTCATATTGGTGTACCTGAAAAAATCCCGTAGGATCAGGCTGTACTGTCGCAATTTGTAATAATCCTCGCCCTTTGTAATGCCTGTCGCAATTTGTAATAAACCGTGTTGCACTTTCTAACAAAAACGCTATAATAACTGTCTATCGCACTTTGAAATATACTAAACTGTCGCAATTTGTAATATAATCCCATCGCACTTGGTAATAATTTTTTGAGAGTGATTCAACTTACTTGGTCAACATTAATATAATGCCAAAATATGAATGGTACATCGTAAACAAAGATGATGACGTCTGCAAGCACGTAACTTACAAAATTACTTTTATAATTTATATCTTCGCTCATTCAAACCATTTAACTTTATTCACGGTCCTAAACATTTTTTTAAAAATTAATTTCGATTAGTTTTCTGACGTACGAAATTCTGTATTCTTAAACCTTGCTATTGTACGAGATGGTTTGCATGTAATGGTTACTTGGGGAGCGTATTCCCTTATATGGTCAATACGGGGATGTGCGCTGGACAGAGCGTTGTCAGAGTACAGAATCTAGACACACTAGACACAAACGAGCCATTATTGAAAGGCATTTTCGTAACATCCATCCTTACATCATTCAAATTAGGACACCAGGAAAGCTTTCCTTTTTAGATCTTTTTACAGGCCGACACAACACCGTCCTTGTCTAACGCGCAATCTTAAAAGAAGTAATAGTAGCTTCTATATATTTTGGCCAACTTAATCAGACGAGGCCTGTAAAAATTCAAAATGTAATTTACTGCAAATAAACAAAAACGTTACCAGTGGCAAACCGTCGAACCAACAGAAACATAAACAGAAAATCCAATTAGTCGCTGGCCAATACCTTTGTATGTACCTGTTTTTATAAAACTCCTAATTTGACGTTTTATGGAGGACATGGACAATCAACGACGAATTTTCCTTCCTCTTTTTGAACCTGAATAAAATCCTTAAGAATTCAACTCCAGGAAAAGTCGCCTGCATTTGACATATTGAGCGGGTCCAAATAGACGCGAATAAGTTTGAAAGAAGGCAAATTCATTTTTTTTACCGACGTTTTCACTGCCGTCGTCGTCGTCGTTGCTTAAGGTCCCTAAAGTCCCTGATAAAGCGACAGCGACCACTTAATTAAACTGGGAGTTCGTCTCCAGGTTAATTCTCCAAGGGACGGGAGGAAGACCTTTTTAACGACTTTCGTTAGCAAGGCTCATGTTATGACCTGGATAATTGGATAATGATGATGAGGACAATGTTTCAGTTTTATAATGGTCTCGCGCCATATTATACCATTGTTGTACGCAATGGAACCGGTGTACTTAACACTTTTAGCATCAAGTCAATAGTTGTACCTGCCTTAACGTCTTTCGGAGATTGTAACCAATATAATTTGCTTTTGCCATTTGCACATCTCCTACAATACACCTTGTTTTGCATAACCTTTGTTTTTAATTTCTCCTGGGTTTTACAGTCGTCCCAAGAGAAAGTGAAGACAATTTGCTTATGCAAAATTGGGGGGGGGGGGGGGGGGGGGATAAGTAGGGTGCATTATGGGAGATGTGGAAGTGGCGAATTTGCTGGTTACAGGAGCCCGTAAACAAGGAGCAAGCAACTCCTCTACTAGACCAATGTCATGGCGTTTTCAAGGATCGCCTTACATACATTTAAGAGCGCTTTTTACCGCGAAATTGGAATCTCCTCTCCGTCTATGATCGATGAGCTCATTCGAAGTATTAGGTATCAAAAAAGGGACACCAACGTCGATAAAGGATCAATTGTAGGTCTGGTTTGTGGGACTAAATTCGCGCCAAAAATCGTTTTAAAAATAAACGTCTGGCCGGTGAAAATGCCGTGACAGGATTACATAGAAGGTGCTTTCCCGGGGTTATGGCTCCTGCTGGTTAGTACACAGAAGTAGAGGCTCCCGTAGGAGACCACCCGCCTTGTCATAATTTGGTAATTATCCCTCAAAGAAGGTGGTTCCTAAACTTCCCCCCTCCCCCTCCGGAATGAATAAAGAGGTCTCAAAGGTGTGCTAGCAGACATGCACCGCCGTGTAAGAGAGATAGGACATATGTTGCTGGTCTTAGCAGTTACTGACAAAGAGACTTTACCTTTCGTTCCGCCACCACTTTCCATAAGTCCAGAATGGTGCCTGTTTTTTTCGCCTCCAAGGCTGCTTTGCCCTCTTCGGCCCAAACTTGGAGAAAATCCTGTTGCGTCATGGCTGCCCGGTGAACGTTAGAAAAACACTGAAATTAGTTTTCCTCGTACTGAATTTAATAAGCTTCCGTTTTAAAAAATAACGGAAAGCTAGCAAACACATCGCTCAAGCTTTAAGCTGAGAAATTATAATATTATATAACCGGTCGTCCAGCTGGAAAATGATTTTTGTTTGAATTGTACTATAGGACTGTTCGGAGGGAGGGGGGGGGGGGGGGGTTAGAATTTTGACCCAGATTCTTCCGAACGTCATATGGCAAATAAAGTAGAAGATAGCGTTCTTAAACATTCCCATGGTAAAGTTTCACGCTTTTTATCAAAATAGTCGATAGCTACTACAGTCGAACCTCCTGTAAACGAACACTCAAAATGAGAAGATTTAGTGCTCGCTTACAGGAAATGATCTCTTTCGAGAATCGCCGAACCAAGGGAGCAGGTTTCGCCTCGCCTGTAGCGTCAATCAAGGGAAATTTGCCAAAACTAATCAAAGTACCTCGTTTTCAAACCATACGTTGTTGCTAACAGTTTATAATTTATTACCATTATGCCGTGGCGTTTTGAAAAGTTTTCTATTAAAGTTCTAAGTGTCTGATGATCTGAAACTGGTGTTATTGTCGGCGCTATTGCCTACATTGCTTTACTCGAGTGCAGAGCGTTTAGAACGAAAAGAAGCTCATAATTTTGACAAAAAAATGGAGAGGTGGTTTCATTACTTATCACTTTATACATTCATGTCTATTCACTCCTTTTGAAATCCCAGTAAATAAAACAAAAAAAGATTTGTACACCTGACACCGGTTGACCCGGTCCCTAATGCAACGCCCCTAGGATTAATTCAAATCATACCTGAATCATACTCTACTGTATAGGTGAGAAGATAGAAGAGACCTTGCTTTAAAACCCCTTTTCCTTCCTCGTACTTTGTATTGCTACCAGCCCTCTCGCTGACATCAGAGGCGAATCCTTCGTACGACCTCAGGGGAGTGAACCGTGTATGGATCTGATCTCCAAGGGCCTGGTGCAAAGGAAGTTGAGCAAAGCAGGTGTCCAGTACTCCAGGAGACTCCACCGACATCACTGTTAAGATAAAAACGAGCGCGAGCTCGAATATCACTACTGTCAAGGAAATAGACAGCGTTATTTGATTGTCCCTTATCCGGCGGTCATTGTAGGTTGGAATCATAGCGGCTGCTCTGAGGCTCCACCTGACACATCCGTGTGGGACTATGAGTGTAGCAGGCGCCATTCTTAGGGCGAAGGAAGAAATCTCGTCGCGCTGCCTTTAATAGAGACCTTACGATCCAACAACGGCGATGTCTGTGAAAACGTCGCTTAAAAATAGAATTCACATCCTTTTAAACTTTTTCGCGATTATACCAATTCGCCCTATTACTTAAAAGAAGGGAATTTTGGTTGGAGCTGAAGAGAGGGAACCGCGCCTGAGTTAAGATAGAGATGGTAGAATTTATCACCTTGCCGTTCCCGTTCTCAAGTAAACTTAAAATTGGGTCATTTCACCTCGTAGTTGTGCAGGGACAGCAAAGAAATGTACAAAAAAGCGTGATGCACGTGCAGAGTTGTTGTTTTGCTCATTAAACCTATTGCTTTTTTGACGTTCTCCATGCCGTCCCCGTCGTAGTTTCGTAAGGTCCCTGATAAGATAATTACCGGCCCTGTACGCAGGCTAGACTATTTCTTCGTTAGTTTTCAATAAATCACTGTCAAACTTGGCAACGTTGCTGATTTTAAACCGTTCACTTCTTTCCAGTAGTATTGAATGGATTTCGCTTACTGGTCCTAGTCAAAAGATAAAAAAAAAAAAAACGTAGAAGGGTCTATTCTGGGTTTGGGCGTCCGAAATCATGGCCTTTTTTACTGAAGGGGAGCCGGGAGAAGGTGTATCTCACCCTAGGCCTTTTAAAGCATTCAGCTTCTGTATTTGGAACTAATGGTCTCTGTCGAGAGAGAATCATGGGACAGAGAGGAGATGGCCCAGTCACACTGAGCAGTTGGGACATGTGAATTTCACCAATGAAAGTTAATTTTAGACCAAAGTTTGAAATTAATCGAAAGTTGGTTTCCGGACAGGTCCGCAAACTTTTGTTCAGTGTTAATAAGATCGGAGAAAATAATGGGACTGATTATGCTGTCTTGGTGTGTCACCATTACAATATTCTGCAGTATTGTTTGCCTTGAGACAGTCGCGAGTGGACCTAATGACGTTTCAAACAATCAGTTAAAGTGTGCGGACGTCCAGGAATCAGACTCCGTTTAATTAGAACTTCTAAAAATAAAGTTAAGTGAGATTCACATTTCTCGGCGAACGCCCTAAGATCCCCCTCGTATCCTTTAATTCTCTCTTTTTTTCCATTCAGTGCCATTAACTTTTGCTGCATCGCCTGTAGAGCATTATTTTACGCGACAGTTATTGATATGTTTTAATCAAATTATCCAAACCGCTGATGAAGTTGTGTAAAAGTTTCATAATTTGATTCGTCTTTTAAACATAGTTCACATCTCCTAACCTCCTATGACAGTTCTCTCTCCAGCAACCTAAAAAAAGTTAAACAACATAAGGAAAATAAAATTATTAAATGCGTCACTCGCTGGTCCGGTACAGTATTTGTCTTAGGTTTCTTTAAGATCCTGGTTTCTTAAAATTATTAGCAAGCGCCTTTAATCTGTCACGAATGACTCAATTAAAATTTCAAGGATTCGAAATACTTGAATTAAACGAAAACATTTTTGATAATGCGAGACGACGCCCTTGTAGAACTGTTTTGTTAATAAACGCAGACTTTCTCAAAAACGTTAGGCGTAATTATGAGCAACTGCCTCTAATCTTTCTCAAGTGACTTGGTTAAAATTTCAAGGAAATACTAAAACGAAAGCGATTACTGTTTTGGATAATGCGAGACAACGCCCTTGTACTGACTGTTTAGAATTTAACTGAACTGAGTAAAAACGTTCATTCACTTGGCGTAAAAAATGGAACCTTTTAACAAATTCAATTTTTAAGCAAGGACCAGCTTACAAAAAAGAAGGACCGGATCCTAATAAAGGATATAATCAGCAATAAGTGAAAATATAAGACAAAAGAAGCAGGGCTGGTTTTACAGCCGGGAATATATATATATCTTTTGACCAGTTTTTTAACAGTTAGTCGTGAAAATAAATAAATAAATATTAAATAAAACTTTTTTTCTAGCCACAATTTGTCATGTAGAGAGTGTCAATTTAGCCTCCACGCAGACGTTGTTAGGGGTTCGTTAACTGAGTAGTTTGCTCTAAATTGTAAGGTCTTCGCCTTTCATGAGACCTTTCTGATCTTTTCTGGAGCTAAGTCAAGCACGAAATTTCTCAAGGTCCAAAGTGCACTTCCCTGCTGTGATTGGTCTACTTTTTTTTCTCGCTCAATTTAGCAGACGTTAGTGGGGCAGGAACGCGTGACGAACCCCTAAGAACGTCTGCCTTCCTGCCTGCCGTCCTGCCTGCCTTTTGCTTTCCTGTCTGGAAACTGATGCGATGGAACCTATTTCAGCGTTTTTCCTCAATCTTTGGAAAGGTCGTGAGACACTCCAATCGATAAATCAAATTGATTTTTCCTCTTTAAATGTTTGTTAAGCGTAACTGAGACAAATTAAGTTAGGCGTTGAAAAGCCAAAATATGACGCTTCCATCCCTTCAAGACCCTCTTATACTCCTACTTAAAAAATAGTCAGTCTGATTGTACGTGCAAACGGACGCAACCACGTACCCTAGAGCAACGTCGGATTGACAGTCGGTTCACGACCAACTCCGAACATTGTTGGTGCCGTGTTGGCAGTGGTGTACAAACGCATGCAACAACTTCCAAGAACACGCAGGAACATGTAACAGGGTGTGCAAACAGAGGCAACATGTAACATCCAACAATGTTGCATCCGTTTGCATGGGGCTTGGCCTAGATGATGCAAGATGCACATAAAATAGAAAACGACTGCGTCGTAAAGCTCAGTTGAAAGATATTTTTCAGATTAGAATTGGGTTACTAAATGAAAACACACATGATTCACTGCAACTCTGAGTTTCGTGCTTACGCATTCATCAGGCAGATTTTTCAGATTATGTCGTTTCAGAATCAGGTTCACACCTTGAAGAGACAAGTACAAACAGTTTGAATGCGACAGACGATCTCTAACTGTTTAATTTTGCAGTTCATATTTTCAATCATTCTTCACTTAGGATTAGAGCAATTATAGAGCTTAATTTTAGCAGGAAACGAATATCTATTTCGGAAACTCTTTGTAAAGCGTTGGACGTTTAAGCACATTTAGCCACTTCCGACAATATTGCCCATCACTGACACTACACTACACACAAAAGAATCTGAATAAATTCCTCACAATTGCACTAGCCAACAATACATTTATGAAAATTCCATTATATTATATCCTGTAAAATTTTATTTGAATGGCCTTTGACATCCTACTGATTATAGGATTTTGTCTTAAGATTCAAAAGTTAGCTGCTTGTAATAACACCATTTGAAAGAATCAGATTTTTTATTTGAATAAAAAGCATACCCGATATAAATTCAGACAAAAATCCATTGTTGCCAGACTTTTCGATGATTGAGCCAGGTGTATGACAGTTATTATACTAAAAGTAACAGACAATGAAGGACAGCTGGCATTATTTTAAATAACAATTCAACAGACACTCTTGTCTAAAGACTCGTTAATTATAAAATAATGGTAGTCAGATTTAGCCTTAATTGTGTTGGTTTACCCAAAGATCCGATCTCTCTTAGAAACCCAAATCTTCCATTTACAAATAATTTCCATTAACGTTAGTAAAGTCCTGGATCTCGGATGAAAGGGTTTATCAGTTGTGGATTATTGAATAGAAGGTCACAATTCGAAAAGCTTCTGAAAACCTTCTTGTAGTCATCCAATTTAACTTATCAATAACATTTCATTAATATAATGGGCTTTGTCAGAGACCAAGAATTTAGAAAATTTTTTTTATAGCGACCCGGTTTGTGTATTATTAACTGCTTATGATCCACACGGTAGAAATTATAAGTCATCAAAATAGAGACATTTACTGACCTTAGAGATCGAAAACCATATTAGATGCTAATTTTACTTTTTTCCCATTTTCACTGGGAGATAAATACGCACATTTTGAGTTACCACCAGACCACTCAAAAAATATAAATATTTAAAACGCACAACCGAATTATATCCGTCGCGAGATTAAAATATTTGCACGCATGGTTTTTGGCTTTCGGTCTTGTCAACCATTTAGAAAGTTCATTGTCTACGCTGATCCATGGCTTAATTCTAGATACAGCTGTGTTACTCTAGTCATCAGCACCAAAAATTAATAATACGCTTTATACAAACAAGACAATTGCAGGACACGATATTTATCTTTTAAGGCGAGTTAGGGTTAACAGTGGAAGCCTACTCTGACAGTGAGATCTCTCACTGAAGCATTTGACACTTACCTTGAAGGCGTATTTCATCAATCCTTCTTCGTGTAATTTGAAGGCAGGGCCGGCATGCTTTAACCACAGTTTGTAGAGTTCCTTGGAGGTCACTCCATGGTATTCTAGGGTAGTCTCAAAAAAATATAGTAACGACATCGTAGGGTGTTGTGGTTAAAGCCACTTATACTTATAATCTAGAAACTTCTTTGTCTCAAGTTGTGAGTAGCCGGCTGTGGAGCGACAAACTCCGAGAACTGCTTGCCAAGCCCTTCTTTCAAATGCGTTCTAGACTGAAAGTAAGGGATACACCGCGCCTGTGATAAATTATCATCGAATTAAGTTCCGCTCTTAGTGCAACCAATAAGGGCTTTTAAAAAAGTGTCTTTCATTGACAAGGTGAAAGGTGCATAAAAGTAAGTTGAGGTGTAGATAATTGTGTTTCTTTCTTTAATCTCTAACGTGATTGGCTACAAGACTAAGAGTGTGTTTTTTTCATGCCTTTTTGTCTTGTTCCTGTCTTTCGCTTTTTTTGTTGATGAAGAGTGTCGGAAGTGGAAATAATGCCTTACATACTCATGTTTTGTCAAAATTCATGGATTTTAAATTACAAGTGAGACGGAAATGCACATACAATTGGAGGCATTGATAGCTTTTACAAAGACTTCACAGTGGTACGTGCTGTTTTACTTTAATTAAGGACGGTGTGAAATTAAGAGAATGTTTGTGGTGTTTTTTATCAAATGATATTGTGTCTACCTCCCAGTGAGGGCTTGAGAAAATATACTAAGCCAGCCATTGTTTATGGTTCTCGGAGACTAAAAACGCCAAATTTTCTCTGCGCAAAGATTTTGCCTGGGGTATTTGTACCTTCTTGGTGACGGATAAGACGTAATATCTTCGGGACTTGCCGAACAACCCCCAAAAAGGAAACTTTTTATGCTAATATGCAGAAAAAAATATTGAACGATGCGTTATCTTTGCTATTTATATGACGAACTTGCCTCTGGGATTGCTCACTGATATTTTTTGGCGTATTTTTATCTTAGATTTCAAAGCTTTTGATATGAGATAAGATATATTTAAGCTTCTTTTTCCACACCGCGTCTTTGTTTTTGCTAACAACAGATTGGCTTGAGAGCAGTCGATTGGTACCACGTGACCATAGGGGTATAATACTGCTGAAGAAGCTTATGTCGCCGCGCTAATGGAGGAGAAGACTCTTCTTGTTCTGTTTGCCTTTATATTGTTTCTTTCACAGAGACGAGGACTACGTACATGAAAGCCTCAAAACAATTTGTGGGATTTCAACAGCTTTTTTTTATAAGGGTCATCTTTTATTTTGCGGTTTTTATTATTTTTTTTTCGTATAAGACAGGGCCATTTCCGAACTGTTCTTGAACGCAATTCGTCAATATCTTCATGAACTTCAAAATCTCCGTCCACCAACAAGATCCCCCCCTGAAGCCACCGTATTGAAAATTGTGCCTGAGGAAGACTAAGTTCAATAGTTTTTGAGACGCTCTGATTGGTTCTTTGTTATGTCGTTATTTTGAAGGTGGTTCACACTTGTTTTTACCTTGCATAACCTAAACATAACGATATAAAGAAAATATGAGTTTTTTCCTCGTGTCGTTATGTTGTTATTGTCATGTCAGCAAGTTCACACTACAAACATAACGACATAATCACCTTCTTATGCCGTTCTGCTTATGTCGTTATGTCCGTTATGTCGTAAGTGTAAACCGGGCTTAATTAATTAAAACGATGCTAGTGCATGCATTATAAAGGGTCGGAAAAAAATGATCAACTTCAGTCTCTGATAGTCGTCTCCTGAAGGTCCATAATAATAATAATAATAATAATTTACATTTATATAGCGCAAACCTCTATATGAATATATTCGGTTACGCTTTACAATATTGTTATATTAAATTTATGTTAAATGTGACTAAAGCATGAGAAACTATTAAAAACTACAATAAAAAGTATTAAAAATTAATAAAAAAAGGCAACAATTAAATCTATTTCAAAACTAAGTTGAAAAAATGAGTTTTAACAGCAGTCTTAAAAGTGTCCAATGTCTTCATGTTGCGAATTGCCGAAGGTAATGCATTCCAGAGATAAGAGTTGGATGGGTCTTAATGCCTGGTAACTCGAGGAATATAGACTCATTTGACCTTAGAGAGTACCTGGATTGCTTTTCATTCGCCATGGCGAACAACTCTCCCAGAGGTTAAAGTAACTTGAAGCCAGGGAAAGAAGGAAAAAAGGTTAATCCATACCTTTAATTGAAGTGTCATCATGTATTAGAATGTTTAGATACCACCACCTGGCTTTCGGCGGTTCATTGTGGCATTTTTCGTTGCTCACAGCAGGAGTGCCCGGTAATACAACGGAAATTTGTACAAGTTAAGCAAAGTACTTTTAAAATAAAAGCCGACGCGTTGTTAAATTCGATTTTTAAAGAGAGAAAAAAAAGATAGTTGCAATAAAATTATAATTACTTCAAAAGATCTTCTTGTAAGTTTCTACTTAAAGGGAAAATGAAATACCACTCATTAAATAAATTAAAACGAAAAAGCTTTAGACTTTTTAATTGCGGAGGATTATGGGTTGATATGACCTACCCCGCATTCATATGAGTACCCATTACCCGGAGATAATAGGCTTACACTTATCTTATGTCAGGAGAATCAGTGTTGAAGAAAAGTTAACTGATTTTTTCGTCGTATTTTGTGCCAAACTTTTCGGTGACCAAGACGGTGCGGTGGAGGGGGATAGGGGAGCGGGAGCCCGGGAGAACAGGGGGCAGGAGGGGTACGGGAGACGGGAGAAGAAAGGGCGGGAGGCGGGATCTATACGATGGCGGGAAGCGGGAGAGAAATTCAAAAAGGCAAGCTTTTGCTTTTTGTTACTGTTTACTTCCAGTCAAAGAAACGAACCCAATAACGTTTCTTGACTTCCATTTAACGTTTTCCGAGGCTTAAAGCAAAATTTTATACACGAGAAAAGTCAAAAAACGAAAATTCGTGCTCGGGAAAAAAACGGCATTACTTCCTGTGCAATTGGAAACCTTTCCAAGTCGCTTACATCATAGGACATGAATGAGATAGCATGATATATTTACACGTGTGTCGACTGTGTGAGTCGTGTCAGTGTCTCGTCTGTCTCGCTAGCTGTCGAAATTCTTCGTAAGAACGACAAAGCGAGTCAGGTCAAATGTCGTCAAAGACCATTTTGATCGGTCTTAGTATTTTTTGGTTTGCTGGGGAAAAATCCGTCCATGGAAGACCTTCCTGGGAGCTCGCTCCTTACGACTGTAGTTCACAAAACACTGTCAGTGAAGATTTTGCCGCGTGGTGTAAACTTGTGTCGAAGGAATTCCGCTTCAACTCCTTCAATGATCGCGCTGGAAAGTGTGGAGTGGTTCGATTTACAACAGAATTTTTTTATTTTGGACAAGGCCAAAGCACTCCCTATTCAATCTGAATAGGGAGTCAAACAGCGTGATTTACATGATAATGGGAGAAACACAATAAAGGGCGGGAGTCGGGAGACAAAGGGACAAAAACGTACGGGAAGCGGGAGATTGTCACCCCCTGTCCCCCCCCCCCCCCCACAAGACGTCATTCTTCGGGGTCCCTACAACATTCGCTTGTAATCTTCGTAAATCGACCTTCCCTCCGAAAGATTAGGAAAACTCTCAAGTCGCTGATACTCTGTGTTATACACACTCTAAGACTGTTGTTGAATTTTATGAAGTACCCGGTTGCTGCCCAGTTTCGTTACTGTTTCGGTTTTTTTTTTTAGTTAAAACGTGCATTTGTGGCTTTTAATTTTATAACTTCTTCTTTCGATCAGTCGTTGGATTTCTACATTACAAATAAAACACTGTCAGTGATAAATAACTCAGAAAATTAGATGTTCTAACTTTTGTGACCTTCTATACACTTTAATTTTATTGTACTTTTTTACGGCAAGGCCCGGCCGTTCGATAGATCTTTCTGACACGGCAAAGACTTTATGAAAGTTGAAACTTTTACACAATGAACATATGCAGAGGCTAAGCCAAGTCTCCTCTCCTCATATTCCTCAAGACAGGGAAATCGCTTGCCGTAAGGATCCGTTTGCCGTTTTTATATACTTCTTCATCGCCTTGCCGCAAGGATCAGTTTGCCGTTTTATATTTTTCTACAGGGAAAAGAACCTGGAAATGAGATTGAGGCATTTCAAAAATGGCGGCAAAACAGTCAAATAGCGCCGTCAAGTAAAGTGCGGAGAAATTTGCCAAGCGCTTGACACGTCACCCGTAGATATATAGAACCAAATCTTGACAGGACATCTTACACTGCCTAAGCACTAATCTAATTTTTGTATCTGGTAGAGTGATTCGCCGGCGCAGATCTCAGAGATGTTCCAAAAAACACTTCAAACCATTCTCATTTTTCACAGCTTGGTGTTATCAAAACTAATTGACTGTGGTTTAGTTCCATTAGAAATGCTGCTTGAATTCGGTTTGTTAAGAACTTGTTGGTCACTCGGATGATCATTTCTGAAGGCACCACCTTTAAACCGACATCTTAACAGTTTTTTGTAAGTAGCACGGAACTCGGTCATACGAAAACAGTAAATCCACGGGTTCATTGCTGAATTGCTAAGAGCCACTGTCCTGGCCCAGTTGTACGCCACTCCAACATTACTCTCGGCGTAGGCAGAGCGAAGATACATTAAGGGAACCCAACAAATTGTGAAGACAATCACGACGATGGCTATTGTGACTGTCACGCGGCGTTCGACCATGTGTGACGAACCGTGTCTTGCGTGACCAGCTGTTGATGCTCGAAGGGTTTCCGTTTTTCGACCCCACACTTTAATGACGATCAAGGTATAACAAATTATTATTGTGAGGTAGCAGAGCGCAGCAGCAATGACTGTAAAGTAAGACGTCACTTTCTTGGCGATGGTCATGCGTAATACCCCGTAAATCACGGGTACAGTCCACGCTATTGCAACCACTATCTTGAATCTTCTCATCGTCCGAATCTTTTTACACTCGATCGGTCGAGTAACAAGTAAACAGCGATCAACACTTATAAAACACAAGTGTAGTACTGAAGCAGAACAGGACATGTTACCCACAAGACGAAACGTCTCTGACACTGGTTGGTTGCATTCTCGGTGTAGCTGAAGACCCCAGAAAGCTACAAGTAACGGTTGACCAAGAGCTGTTACCATTAGATCTGCGACTGCCATGCTCGCCAGCCAGAAGTTTGAAATTATTTGCAAGGTTACGTTCGTATAGACCGTTGCAATAACCAAAGCGTTTCCAATCGTCCCGATAATGATCGACAAAATATTGATTGGAGATAGCGCAATGATATGTGCCACTGGCAATAGACATGAATCTGTTTCGTTTGTCGAGTTAACATTCATGAGGCAGCGAGGAAAGACCGAAATAGTATCAACGCAACTTTAGTTACTGAAGTTACGTGGATCAACTCTGTACATATAAAGACTATAAACGTGATGAGATTTCAATATTAAGTCTTTGCATTGCCCAATTGGATTGACAGACAGGAAAACGATATCGTTTATCACGTGTAAGTGCTGAAGCGCATAAAAGTAATAGTACGTGCATTGTTACTACCGCTTTCGAAACTATAGTTCATGCCTCTGAAATGATGAAATTCTTCTAAAAATTATTGAGCACAGCTAGCATTCAACCTGGGTGGGGATAGAGAGCTGGTGGGGTGTTGTCAAAAACGTTTTGTACAGATGAAAGAAATCCCCTATCTGAACCTCGTTCCCAAACACAAAGAGGGGTGTACAATTTTCATGAAGTCTGTCCTCTCTAAACAGTGTACAAGTCCTTTCTCCTACACGGGGCAATAAAATTGAGGGTTTTCTCCTAAACAGTTGGGTATATCATAGACGGAAGACATCCCCGATCGCCTGGGGTGGTCGGGAACAACTCGGGTTTTCACATCTCGGTAAAATCCCAGACGATCCGGGATTTAACTGTTTCCCGACTGTCCCAAATTTTGCCGACTAATGAAAACTCGAAATCGTAGATATCCCCGATCGTCTCAGATGGACGGGGACAAAGCGGGAGAATCGGGAGGGTTTCAATTTTCCCGACGCGTCCCAGATTTCTGCGATGGTCGGCGATCATTCCCGACAATTTGTATCATCACCAATCCTCTAAATTTCTGGGCTCCAGTCCCCCTATCACAAATAAACATGGCGTCTCTCGACCATTGTTCACTTGAAATAAAAAAGAGCATAGTAACAGCATAGAGAAAAACAGGAACATTTTTCACAGTATATTGTGCATTTTGTTAATCCAAATATGTGAATGTTAACATTCAACGTCGTGCTGGCGCACCAGGGCCTTCTATTCCGAGAGTTCTTTTCATTTTGTTTAGGTCAATCGGAGCGACCGACCCATTACCAGGAAACGCATTCGACGCTAAACGAAAAAAAAGGGGGATGGCTTAACATGCGACCTTGTATACAGTGCTTCTATCATGTGTCTATTTTATTTGCGAACGTAAATTTTACCCACGCACGCACGTAAAAATTACGCGACAGTGGAGATCAACCCTTATAGGAGTGGGAAGCTACTTCACTCTTCCTGCCGTAGGATCAGTTTATTGAGCTAATTTTAAAATTTGGCTCCTAAAGACCAACCGTTGAACCACTAAAACGGAAAAGATGATCGAGAGATGCCGTGGGAACAGGCAACGCGTAAATGGTTATGGAAACGGAAGGGACTGACGGAAAGGGCGAATGGATTAAATTTGGATTGCGGAACGTGTACGGAAAGCGAGAAAATAATAATGGGCCGAAATCTAACCTAAACCTTTGTTCTATCAGTTTCGCCCTCGTTTTTTAAGTTCGCGGTTCCCGTGTTCGTTCTTCATTCTCCGTTCCCTGTTCTCCTTCGCTCATTCTTCGCTTTAGTAACATCTCGTCCTTTTTGATAACAGGAAGATAAAAAATTATTTTCCATTCCTCTCTTGAGTACATCTTTATTTAAAACTTCCTGTGTGAGGTCACTCAGCGGCCAAGGACCTCAGACAAGTGAAATCACCAAAGGTCCAGTCGTTCGAGTTCCTTATATATATATGGACTCCGGTCGATGACAAAGGTCTGTCTGGTTTCTGGGTGTATTTGGCTCTGGTAGGCAAGCGGTGGGTGCCTCCAGTACCCCTCCCTGTTCCTCAAATTGCAGAGTTCCGTTCCGGATTCCAAGATATGACTGGCAAATGGCATGCCGGTACACCGAGCTGAAGTTAATCGACGAGGAATCATCCGGTTTATGACATCTTTGAAGATGGGAACGCAAGCAAGACCCCTGGTGGCTCGTACTCCCATAATCGAACTCCCTCCTGAACTTCAGAAAACGATTAATGAAGCTTCAAAAGAATTTGACGTGATAAATATCGATTTAGATCAAATCACAAAAGAAATGGCCCGTAGAGTCGAAGGATTGTTACTCTACATGCCGGCTAATTTACGAATTAATTCAAAGGTGATGGATTATTTTCCTAATCTCAAAGTTATCAGCAACTGTGGAGTTGGTATTAACCATATCGATGTAGCAGCCGCTACTGAACGTGGAATTGCCGTCGGGAATACACCAGATGTTCTTACTGACTGTACAGCCGATTTGGCGTTCTCGCTTTTGTTGGCTTCTGCTCGAAACGTTGTAGAAGGAGACAGGATTGCAAGAAGTCCAGAAACAAAAGAGGTAATTTTGCTATTAAGTCAAAGAAACGGTTGTATTGTATTTGAGAAACTGTTTTAAATTGTTTTGCATGTTTGCGCGGTCGTTTTGAGACTACAGTTTTCAAACATTGTATTGCGTGACTGCTTTTAATATTTACGTTTGTACGTGGTTTGAAAATAGTACTAAATACCAACCAAGACACAGACAGAATTGGGACTATGCGAGCCTTTATTACAACATGTAAATAGGTAATCACTCAATATAGGTACAATATTAAAATGAAACAGGTAATAAAACTTAAGTTACACTCGAATGGAACAAACAAAGGTCGTATATGTTGTGGTTCAATTTTATTCCTTGGTTAAAATTTTATTTCTTTTGTTTCAAACTCATTATCATGTTATTATCATACATTACCGTACTCAAAAACAAAAGAAAATAAAATTTGAACCAAGGATAAATTTGAACCCCAACATATATGAGGGGTCATATGCGCCAAAATCCTATTTCAAATTCTGTTTTGAAGATCCTGTATATTTCATTCATTTAATGGAACAGAATTTAGGAAACCAGAACAGAAATTGAAGCAACAGTATAGAAATTAAAGCAACAGAAATTGGACCGACAGAACAGAAATTGTACTAACAGAACAGAAATTGAAGCAATAGAACAGAGATTGGACCGACAGAACAGAAATTGATGCGAAAGAACGGAATTTAGAACAGAACGGTCAACCAAAATTGAAGCGACAGAACGGAATTTAGGACAGAACGGAAATTGGAGCAACAACAAAAATGTCAAAATTGACAATTTCGGTTCTTCTGATTAACGAACCGAGTGGAGCCTGGGTAGGAACTAGTTGCACATTATAATGTATGAGGATTATTCGACTACAGGTTCCCGCTCCAAGGAAATACATTCCACTTTCAACATGGCTGCTCGGCGTGAAGGCGATGATCTTCCTTTGCGTTATAACGCAAGGACAAACATTGCCCCGGACAAAGAACTCAAACGAGACATATGCTGGATTAGAAAAGACGCAGAACGAAAAGTTTTAGGCGCACTCGTTAAGTTTCACGACCGTAGAGTCGAAAGAAGCAAATCTAGACTTGTAAAACTAGAGCAGGAATCACGCAAAGAAAAGAAGAAAGACATGTCAGATAAGGTACCAGCTAATACTCAAGAATTCAGTCACGAACAGAAACTAGAGAATATCCAGAAGAAAATAGACGAACTCAACAAAATGAAGTATGTCTTACAAAATACTAAAGAGAATAAACAAAGTAAATCTTATCCCAGAGTGTTTTCTGAGAATATAGATTCAACCAAAAAACGCAATGAACTGAGGCTAAAAATAGCGCGTGATTTAGATAAGAACATAACAGAAGCAAGAAAGAAACACATCAAAAACCTCTCAGATTACAAAATGACACGCGATCAGATAAATGTTCTGTCAAGGGGTCTTAAATTCATCCCCACACCAGTGACAAACACAGGTCACGTTAAGGCAGAACTTTTAAAAGATTTCAACGCTTCCGCTAAGACGAATGCGTCTACAATATATCTTTGATGGAAAAGATAAATAGCAACATCCCTTTCATGTAAAGTCAGACTGGGAGCCACCAGTTCAGCCATCAGTCACACTAGAAACATACCTAGAAGAGGTTAAATTACAACTTGCTAATATAAATACAATCACGCCTAGAAACAATCTACCCAAGAGGGAACAACTTGCCATCAAACAACTGAAACAAAGCCCGGACATCAACATTAAACGAGCAGATAAAGGCTCTTCTATTGTTGTTCTCAACAAAGAAGACAAAATAAAAGAAGGTCAAATACAATTAGATTACAGAGAAAACTACAAACCCTTAGAAACACCTATGGTAGTAGAAACCTCTAAAAGGGTCAAGAAATTGATAGATAAGCTTTACAAAGAGAAACATATAGACGAGATGACAAGACGATGGCTATCCCTCACGCCAAATCCACCGCGAGTACCACAATTCTACAGGGGCAGCAACGAGAATATACTTCAAAACCACTTAAACATAGCATTGTTAAACGTAATTTAGTATTTAAACGGTAGATATAGGCATATTTTTATCCCCTAAAAATTTTTCATCTGTTCGGATTTCCTAGCTGAAAGTCTAGTGATCTGAAAATTATAGGGATCAAAACTTACCTTTTCGAAAATTTCAGCCAGAAAAAATGCTCTCGAAAATTCTAGGTGACCTTTTAAGGGTAAAAATCCGTTAAAAATGGGTAATAATATCATATTTTAGATGTTCGAAAATCCCAGGAGAGGCAGGCAAGCAAGAAATTTTATAACAAATGTTCCGAAAATTCTAGATCTCAAATCGTCTTCCGAACAGATATTTTCCGAAAATTGTCGTTGGGTGCCCCTGATTCTACACTCTCACAAAGATTCACAAACCAACACCAGTTGGAAGACTGATCATATCGGGCTGCGAAAGGCCCGACGGAAAGAATCTCATCATTTGTTGATAGTCTCCTCCAACCAATTGCCAAATCGCAAAAATCTTATCTTAAAGATACGACAGACTTTATCAACTTCATAGAGAAAACCATGGTCGTAGAAAATGCTATTTTAGTCTCTATGGGTGTAACTAGGCTATAAACAAACATCCCACAGGAGGAAGGAATTACCATTATATGCAAAGCATACGAAACATTCTATCAAAATAAACCTCCAATACCCAGCCAATACCTCGCAGATATGCTCAGACTAATCCTAAGGGAAAATTCTTTCCAATTTGTTGGCAAAAAAATACCTCCAAGTACAAGGTACAGCTGTGGGAACAAAATCGGGCAGTTACATTTGCTAACATTTTTATTTCTGCAATAGAGACAGAAATTATTAACAAAAGTCCGCACAAACCACTAGTGTGTGGAATGTAGACAAAGAAGAAATATACTCATTCATCGAACTAGCAAATAGCCACCACCCGACCATAAAATTTACTGCTGAAGTTTCAGAAACAGAAACCGCCTTTCTGGATACATGTAGTTACAAAGGAGAAAGATTTGAGAAGGAATCAATCCTAGATGTGCGTACACACTTCAAACCGACAGAAACTTTCCAATACACGTAGTTCTCTTCATGTCACCCCCCAGGAGTAAAGAAAGGATTCATAAAAGGCGTGGCCTTAAGATTACTCAGAACAAACTCTTCTGAGAAAACGTTCAAAGAGAACATAACTAATTTCAAGCGAAGACTCCGTATGAGGGGTTATAGAGATAGAGTGATAAATAAACACCTATCAGAAGTCAAGCATCACGAAAGAATGTCAGCTTTGCAAAACAAAACAAAAACGCACAAGAAAATACTACCATTCGTGACAGAATATCGCCCCTCAGTACCGAATCTAAAAAGAATCATCATGCACGAATGGTATCTTACAGAAAACCAACCGTTGCTTAGAGAAATCTTTAAAGACCCTCCCATATATAATATCTTACAAAAGAGGAAAGTCACTACAAGATATACTCGTAAGAGCTAAACTATGAAGGTGAGATCAAAGCAACAGCAACTGAGCCAAAGATAGACTTGAATAGCCTGTCAACATTATGAACAACTCAAACTATGAAGCTTAAAGGTCAAAGATATACAACAACTTGGCCAAAGGGAGTCGTGTATGGCCTTTCAACATTATGAAACATATTTGGAATACATTTCCTTGGAGCGGGAACCTGTAGTCGAATAATCTTCATACATTATAATGTGCAACTAGTTCCTACCCAGGCTCCACTCGGTTCGTTAATCAGAAGAACCGAAATTGTCAATTTTGACATTTTTGTTGTTGCTCCAATTTCCGTTCTGTCCTAAATTCCGTTCTGTCGCTTCAATTTTGGTTCTGTTCTAAATTCCGTTCTTTCGCATCAATTTCTGTTCTGTTGGTCCAATCTCTGTTCTATTGCTTCAATTTCTGTTCTGTTAGTACAATTTCTGTTCTGTCGGTCCAATTTCTGTTGCTTTAATTTCTATTCTGTTGCTTCAATTTCTGTTCTGGTTTCCTAAATTCTGTTCCATTAAATGAATGAAATATACAGGATCTTCAAAACAGAATTTGAAATAGGATTTTGGCGCATATGACCCCTCATAAACATACAGCTATTTCGGGAAAGGTTGTCGGAAAAAACGTGCACGCGACAATCCCGAAAGGCAATATGGGATATGATCAATACACTGTTCCTGACGTCTGTAGCTGTCGAACCTACTTTTGTTGCTTCCCTTTAGCACTAGAAAACACATTTCCATGGCCTTTCGTGCCAATTCTTTCAAATTTCTTTGAAGAACGGAGAACTCAAAATCTCCCACAATGCCTTCTGGGATTGTCGCGTGCACTTTTTCCGACAACCTTTCTCGAAACAGCTGTATACATAATGTGTAAAACAGAAAGACTGCCAGACATAAAGAAAATGAGAATACAACCAAAAACTACCCAGCGAGGGTAGGGTGGGAAAACTAGTAAATGCTGCTACTTATGACTGTTTGCTAACCGAGCTGTCTTGCAAGTGAGTTTATAAGATGCTGGGTACTGAATTTATATAAGCGTGCTTTTACTTTTACTGGCATTGAGTACAAAAGCTGATCTTAAAAACACTGGATACTTCGTGAGTAAAATAACTTGATATGCCAGACGGAATAGTACTCAATTTATGCAAAACTTGTACTAAGGTAAAGGTTGTCTTATTCCCAGTACCCCATGTTTGATATTTAGATGAGCATCACAAACCTGATGCCAACCGAAAATATAACACGAGTTTCTAGTTTTCAGAGTAATTTTGATTAAAATAATTTTAGGTTTTGGTTTCATCACAGTCTTTTTTTTCTTACACTGCAAACTTAATTTGTAAATTTGCAGGCAGATTTATTTAATAGGCATTCATGGCCTCTCGTGTACAAACGGGAAGGCGTGATGAACCCTTAAAGAAGGTCTGCGTAGGATGCTATGACGAATTATGACTGCAGAATTTTAAACAAGATACTATATGAGGAGCTTCAGGCATTATGTCGGCATAATGCTAATATTTTCTTTGCAAAGTCATTTCAAAGACTGTAGCTTGGAAGATTATTTAGTTGGTGCGAGAGGGAATTAAGGAGCATGACCCCTTCAGCCTAGCATAATTTTAAGCATAATATCATGGTTTCATGGGTGAGGCTGAAAAAGCATAATTCTATTTTACGAGCATAATCCGTGAGGACTGAGGAATGACAGCTCAATAAAAGCTTAAACGAATGACAATGTAATTGACATTTGGTACCAAAGCAAAGATTCTTAAGTAATAGCAAAGCAAAGGTTGTTTACCATTTACAAAAATTTTCCGGGAAATCCGGTTCGAAAGTAAATGGAACGCGACTTTTTGGGTCTTCCCAACGGGAACTTTCCGGGAGCAACGGAACTGACATCTAAAAATGTAGTCCTGTTTTTCCGGATGGAATATTCCAAACGGAAATTCGTGTTCCATTCCTTCAAAGCCATCTTTGATACCAGTTTCAGGCCTTCGCGGCCGTTTTTCGGTAAATGGAACTGATTTGAACAAATGGTAAAGGCGATTTCGGGACGACATTTACCACTCCTGAACTTTGCGAATCATTTTCCCACACCATGAACCGAATGGCTTGCCCCTGTAAATGGTAAACAACCAAACTCTTTCCCAGGGTCCTATGGTTGGACCCTGGGAAAGTCTCATTTTATCAAAGAACTGACTAATATATTTTGTTACGATATCTTGTTATATAACATATAATTAATATACTAATAATAATTTCATATTTTTGAACTGGTGGATGGACCTTATCATCTTCATCTTTCCCGGATAAATTGCTACAGGCTCAGTTGCACAAAGCGCTGCACCGGCATCGAAGAGTGCAGGGTTCGTATCCCAGCAAGCCTGAATTTTTTTTAGGGCTTTCTTTTAGCAACTGCGATGATCTTCTTTCCATTTATATCTTCAATTTATGTGGACACTTCGTTTTATTTTTTTAAAAAATAGTTTCTTCATTTGCATGGCTATTTTGGAAGTAAGGTTAGTGGATCAACCATTGGCATTGTTGGCTTAGGAAGAATTGGTAGTGCTGTGGCAAAACGAGCAAACGGCTTTGGAATGAAAGTTCTTTATCACAACAGAAACAGGCGTAAAGCAGATGAGAAAAAACTTGGTAAGATACTTTGTTCGGGTACAAGATACTCCCCTTTTGAGTACGTCTCCTTCGATCGTTCAATCCGCTACCCTTTTTAAAGCAAGAACCTGATTTATTTCGTTTCGCATACAGCGGAATTGTGTTGTGGAATGTCCAACAAGCATGGAATTAGATTTTTGGGGGAAAAGATTGTTGGTTCCACATACAGTCGACTCCTGAAAACTCAAACCCTCGCTAACTCCTACCTTGCGTTAACTCGAACGAAAGTCTATTTTCCCTAGATTTCCTTCCTACATTTACTGTAGTTTTACCCTCGATAGCTCGAACCTCCCGCTAAATCGAAGTTATTTTTGTTTTCCTTCAGATCATTTCTATATAATTTTACCCGGTCTCGATAACTCGAAACATATTTTTAGCGCGTGAAAGAAAATTTTGTTTATTTCAAACCAACCGTGTGTTCTTTGTCTTTGTCTTTTTCTGTCAGTCTTTTTTGTTTAATTGTTTGTCCAGCCCTGTTTATTGATCAAACTTTGTTGCTTAATTCTTCTTTCTAAATATCGACATATCTCATTAGTTTCCTTTTTCCGGATATTTGCTTTGAACTCCCGATAACTCGAACTTTCCCAAGATTTAGATTTTCCAAGAAGGTGGCGAGTTATTGGGAGTCGACTGTAGTAAACTGTAAACCCTGTTTTAGAGTCAAGACCGGCCTGAAAACCACACCCTGTTAAGCGGCACATACTCATTTTTTTAGGCCAATGAAGGCAATGCCCCGCCAGCTGACAACCAACCATTGAATTGAATCTATTTATTTTTCAATCGACGAGGCAGAGGAAAAATATTCTGATAATCTAATACCTTACTTTCCAGATGCCCATTTTTGCACCACTTTGTCAGATCTGTTACCTCAGGCAGATTTTGTAGTCCTATGTGCACCGCTTACATCTGAAACGAGACACTTGATAGCAGCAAAGGAGCTGTCCCTAATGAAACCAACAGCAACATTGGTTAATATTGCGCGTGGAGGAATTGTTAATCATGATGACTTGACTGATGCATTGAAGAATGGAGTGATAAGAGCCGCAGCGCTTGACGTGACAGAACCAGAGCCTCTGCCGAGAGATCATCCATTGTTGAAAATGGCGAACGTTACTTTGACGCCACACTTTGGATCAGCAACTGCAAACACGAGAATGAAAATGATGGAGCTGGTTGTGATGAATTTACGCGCTGGCTTAAATGGCGAGGAGCTACCTTTTAGGGTCAATTGATAAAAGTAAATTCTTGTAGCCTTTTACCTATATTCTCTGTAATTTTTGCGAAAATTACAACGCACTAAAGTTAAAATCGCAAAATTTAGTACAACATTATAATGTAAAACTGTCAGTCCAAGATTTATACAGTAGAACCTCGATGACTCGAACTCGGATAACTCGAATTCCGAATTCCCCGCAAACTCGAACTAAATTCCTTTCCCTTAATCAAAATTTCACTGAAATTTACCCCGATAACTCGAATTCCCCGCTAACTCTAACTGTTTTTCGTTTCCCTTCAGCGTTCGACCAGGGTTCTACCTGTAGTTCCTTTAACTCGCAGAAAAAATAACATTTTTGTTCACTACGAATAGTTTTTTCCCCTGTTCGATGTTAAAAAAATATTTTTTGAGTAAAATAAATTTTCTCAGTTCTTTATTAAGCAAATCTGTGTAATTAAAAAATGGAAGAAACTCTGACTATAATGATTACTTGAGGAACATAAAAGATGATTTCAAAGAAGTCTTTTCTTCTTTACTGTCAATTAAATGGCGGACAGTTTTTAAGACTGCATTTTGTAAATCATTCCGGATTGAGTAAGTGAAGGCCTCGAAAGTATAGTTTAATGCTAAGGGATGTTTACCAGGATAAAAAATTGGGAGACCGAGACGAAGGGTTTCCTTGGCGACTTAATAAGTAACCTAAACTTTGGAAACAAACCTCCGAACAGTCAAACGCGATGAGGGAAACTTCTCGTTTATTGTTTAGCCTTGTGACTGTTTACTTAGCTTTATATCACAGACAAGGTTTTAGCCAGAAGGGTGTCCAGCCGTCCTATGGACGGGCACTTTTGGAAGAAATACGAGGAAAATTCACTTAATCTCACCTCTTATAATTTTATGGGAAAACATGCCATCTGGACGGCCAGTTTTCAAGGTGTGGCTAAAAGCCTGATCACAGCAGATGTCAAAATGTGAAAGGGATTTACAAAGCTTTTGTCCTTCTTTTAAACTTCTTAACAGCAGCGTTAACATGCGAGCATGCGCAAGCACATGGGAAGTGTGCTAGGATTGGGCGAGGGGATTGTTAAGGGTCGAGAACGACGCCTTTTTCGATCTTTCTGATCCCTCCCTTGAACAGAGCTCACTCAGGCTACAACTCAATGCTGAGTGATATTATTTTTCCTCCCAAGACCTGATAAAAGTACCCTCATTCTACCCCTTATAACTACAGACTGAAGCTTCCTTACAAACACGCCATCCTCTTTCTCATTACCCATTGTCGGTCTTTCTACAGTTACGAGATAAATCTTTGGACAAACAAAGTTTAATAGGTTCCAAAATAACAATTTGAAGGACATGAGCAATACTTTTATATTAATGTGCCACTACTGCCGACAGATTTAAGCTAATCAGCTAATCTAAAACCCATGCCCTACAGTACAAATGCGATAAAATAATACCAAAACTTATACGCTAGCAATGATATTGGAACGATGTTCAAAGCTGTTTTATCTAACATGAAAAATTAAAAAAGCTACAAAACATTATTATAGTCAGTGATTTTCTGAGATCCTAAATATTAACCGTCTTGCTAGAAAAATATACCTACATACAGATTAAGGATACCTTACATATTTTTCAAACAAATGATTTCATTGGCATTAAATATCCGTTGGTGTTTCCCTGCTAGTGGAGGTCTCTCACTGCAAAGGAAGAAGGAGAGGAAAGAAAAAACGCACAGGCGGCCGGCAGAGGTCTCTATCTTTTCTGTCATTTTTGGGGTCATGTAGTCACCAATGTTGCGTTTCCCTGACCCCAAACAATACTAAAACAATGGGAATAATGACATGCCATTGTTTCCTGCGACCAATTAGGAGAGACCTTACGAGTAGCTCCTACACTACCCGTTGTCTCGCCGTGAGAGACCTCTGCTAGCAGGGAACTTTTGTGTTACTATAGCTGGAATATGAATACGAAAGTGTAGAGTTTAAGATATACGTTACCCGTTAATCACGATCGGTAGTTTAAGAACACTGAAGGAAAACTGGATAAACAAGGTCCGACATACCCCAAAAGAACCAAGAATAAGGATCAATGTTTTCATGGAGAAGTATATAAAGAGTATAATTATTCACTATTTTGCTGATTGGAATAGAACATCAAAGTTCTTTCTCATCTTTTATGCCAGCCCGGTACCATTTTTAGCATAGGACATCATCTGTTGTTTAACGTATGCGAGCAGTCTCTTATTTTTAGCTCCGCGGCCGAGTGAGAAGTGGTGTGCATACTTTGCGAGACGCGAGAAGCGATGGTGGCTTAAACACGCGGCCATTTTCATTTTTCTTGCGTGTTTGTCACGATGGACTAATAACAAAAAAGAGACTGCTCGTACTCTATTGTTCTATGTACTTTCTACCGTTTTAGTTCCCAGATAATAACCCACCCGTCTCGAGTTTGCCTCTAATGCCATTGTTCCTTGCATAATCACTGGGTAGGTTACCTCTTGTTATGGTATCAGGGTCATAGCTAGCAAAAATCACAATGTGCACTCCCATTAGCAGAGCAAATGAAGACAAGATGTGCCAAAGATCGTGGTAGTCATAGAAATCTAGCATAATACATTTGTGGTTCTTATTACATATATCTGTGGAGTTTCTGCTTTATCTGTTGTCGGAAAGCCAATGAAAAATACCAAGGCGGAAATTCCTAAAGCAAAGTTTGCAATTAAATAAGCAATAACGCCAACTTTTTTTAACAAACCAAGGTCACACCACCAACACCATTACAGAGTTTCCAACGATTTTTTTTTCAAACCAAGGTCACACCACGAACCGCATTTACAGAGATTCCAGCAAATAACAATTATTCTCTCTGTAATGCAGGTGAACAAAAGCGCGTGTGGAAGGCTATACCGATAAACTTTACAACACTAAACAGGCAAAATATCAAGACTGCGACGATAAGACCAATTATAAGACAAAAACATTTGCACTTTTTCATATCGTGTAGAGAGTAACTATTAGGGTCCAAAGAATCTGTACAACACTGACAACAGCATTCATTTTGCTTCTAACCCAACGCCAAAAGATGAACAAGCACCAATTTTCAAGATACAATTTATAGCCAACCCAGTTAAAGATAAAGAAAAGCCAAAGAGCAAGTGGTGTAGCCCAGGCCGCCGTTGGAATTAACCCTTCTTTGGAGTGATTCAGTGAACCGAGATAGTTTAAAATATAAAGTGGAACTATAAAACCAAGGTAGAAATTTGATGCTCCCACATGACCTCCCGTCTCTCTCGCATGGTTCAACTGAATGCCATCATACATTACAACGACAATCAAGCCTGAAAAAACAAACATAAATGCTGTATCAAACTGAAATGTCATCTTAGTCGGGCAGAGATGATAAAGCATTGAAAACAATCCCTCGAAAAGTAATGCCCACGAAAAAGCGTAACCTATTGAAAAGGAAGTTTTCCTCTTATGCGTCTCAGTACTTTGACATTTCGCATTTTTTATTACGGGTGGTGGCTGAGGTTGTCCAATTTTTTCGCAGCGAGCCAGGAATTCTGACTCCATGTACCAAACAGACAACGCTAAGATAAAGGCATACACTATATAAACGAAGTTGCTACTCATTAAATTGAACGGAATATCGTATGTTGAAACCCTGTAACAAAAGTCGTTGTAGTAACACTCGTCTCTATCGCCTTCTTGAATCATCAAATACCAATGTTCATAGACGAACTGAGAAGCTCCCACCATCAAGACGAAACCGACAATGCATGTGATGTACGAGTACGTTTTATGTCCCCCTGCAAACCAGTAGGTACAGAGAACTTTAAACATGGCTCTGCAGAGGTCTTCACAGGTGACTGGTTCAAAGTGAGAGGCCAATGGACTAACGTGAGGTTTTTTAAAACAATACCGAGCCCAGACAGCTACAATGCCACCTAAGAAAAAGAATATTAAGCATATGAATGACATGGGCCCCCATACGAGTAATCGAATGATTTTGTCACCGTTAATGTTCCAGTTTTATTAGCATTTAAGGGCGTTGTACCAGCAGCGTTTTTCAGTGAAATGCCAATGTACCAGCTGGCCGTGGAGTCGGTCAAAGGGGGAATAGATGCCGTGGATAAAGTGATACGTCCTTTCTTTACAAACGAAAGACGAATAGACTCGCCTCTATAGTCCACATTTCTGATGTGGTCCTTAACGTCCTGACAGATCCGTGAAACTTTCAAGTAAGAGGGGACATCCGATTCTGAAGTAACCGTTATATCAAGCCGTGTCTTTGAGATGTCTTTAGGTGGGGTAAACTGGAATACAATCACCGTATTCCACTCGAATATGCGTCACCCTGCTAAACAAAATTGAAATGGTAAAAAGAATTGTTGCAGTTATCACAGTAGTTCCAAAAGAAGCCTCAGTCCCTTTTTCAATTGTTGACAATCGTCTCTTCCTTCATCGGAACAGATTTTTATCACAGGCAATTCGTTGTGTTCCGCAATGCAAAAATCAAAATCACTAGTGTCACTGATAACCAGCTCAGTACACAAATCTTGCGACTGTCAAACTTGTTAAACATTCCTCTGTTCAAACTCTTATCCATTTTACACGTACACTCCTGATAATCCGATTTGTTATTACTTCTATGAGGTCCATGAGTCTTTGATGTCATTGAATGTCTTGATAATTTCCTTTGTTTTTCTTTGAGTTCGCGGACCAGCCCATTCCGAAAACACTCAGTGTTATTTTTTAGTGTGGGCCTACCACGAACAGTGTGTGCATTTGTAAGTTTAACCCGGGATAACATGATTGAACATTATATTAACACGTTCCTCGAAACGCCGCGGCCAAATGTTACCGGTGAAACTGTTTCTTACTGCTGCTTCGAAAAATTTCGAATCAAACGATATTCTAATCGTCCCTCATTGGATTATCTACTCGACCTAACAAAATCGACCAATCACAAAATAAGGAAAAGAAAATGGACATAAAATAAAGAAAAACCGCAAATTCAGATGACCTCTTAGGAAACATGCAACTAAAACTGTCTTTCTATGATTGGCGCATTTCGATCCTCTTGTCAAAAAAATGTCAGACGCCAATCATCTTAGCGGACCTCTTAGGAAACGAAAGTTTTCTTTAACGGGTTCAAAAGGTCATTGTTTGTGATTTGTGATTGGTGGATTTCGATCCGTTTTGTGAGTTTCTGTGTTTCAAGGTTCGTTGCTTGTGATCTTATTGTGACCAAAACCGGACGTTAATATTCCAAATATTTTTTTATATATTTCATCCAAGGACTTCAGACTTCCAAATTTCGATGAGGCAAAAATACTAAAGATTCAGATTAACTTTGAGATCGTAAAAGTGCGATAAAGTCCCGTGTGTTAGCAGAGCTTTCTTTCCCACATGCCATTCATTCCATGACATTCGCCTCTCTTCGCTTGTTTACTTGCCTTGTTTACGTTAGCACGTATTGCGTGCCTATTGCACATTTGCGTCAAAACAAGCCGGTTTGCATTACTCTATTTGGGCTCCGCCCAAATAATAACAGCTGTAGCCAGGTGACTTTTTCGGCACGAAAATACCTTCGACTTTGCTGGAGGGAGGGGTAGGTTGGGGGGGGGGGGGTTGACGTCGTTGTTTTAAGCACTTTTTGGAATACACATATTTTTGGAGATTTGTAAAGGTCATTATTAGGATATTACAACTATTTTATGTTTTTTCTTTCATTAGGATTTTTTTTAACCTCTTGAATTTTTATCCCGTTACTCCTTTTCTCGTTACTCCGTTACTCGTTTCTCGTTACTGCGTTACTCTGTTTAGTAACACCCGAAATTTCGTATTTCCAAGCGGCCATGTAATGTTCTATTTATTATATAAACACCAATGAAATACCAAACCATTTCACGTTAACAGTTTTTTGGTGTGAAAGGCGCGATTTATTATGCAGCCATAGCAAACAAATTTAAGGTGATATTTTACATGTGAAGATAGCTATATTTTCCAGGTGTTTACTTCTGCAGCACTCAGTCAGATCTGTTGTCTTAGTCAGATTCTGTAGTAGTATAATTTACATCGCTTACATCAGAAACGAGACACTTGATAGCAGCAAGGAGCTATCCCTATGAAACCAACAGCAACCGTGATTATTGCACGGCACGTGGAGGAATTGTAAAATCACGATGACTTGACTGACGCATTAGAGAATGGAGTCTGTGATAAGAGCTGCAGCTTGACGCAGCTCTTAATGAGAAAAAACCAGAGCCTCCGCCGAGGGCGAGAGATCATCCATTGTTGAAATGGCGAACATTACTTGACACCACACTTTGGGTCAGCAACTGCAAACAATGGAAGTGGCTGTGATGAATTTGCCTTTTGGGGTCAATTGATAAAAGAAGGGTTTCTTAAACAGTACGAGTTGTTAAATTCCTCGTGTCGCAAACTTTAAATTTTTGAAAAGGCAATAAGGTTAGGTAAAATAATACTTTTCTTCGCTCTAAATTTTTCGTATTATTTTCTCTCACTGTTTTTCTTTCACCTGTAACATCTTCTGCAGTCTAAATTTTGCAAATAAACCCGTTTTACTTGTGTTTAGATCTGGTCCTTACGAGCCCAAAGAAATGAGTAATTTGCCATATTTGATGCGCTTTGGGCATTTCCTTTTCTCACTCGGGAAATTTATTGCTCGCAAAATACGGCTTCCTAATTTTTGCCAGGATTAGCTCAGTTGGTGAAGTGCTTGACTGCAGAGCGGAAGGTCGCGGGTTTGATTCCCGGGGCCGGACCAATACTCGGGGTCTTAACTGAGAAATGAAGGTACTCCCATTGCACTGCGCGCAAGCGGCTAGACCTTGGCGTGGCTCGGATGACCACGAAAAATGGCGGTCCCGTCTCCAGTTGGGGACGTAAAAATAGTGTCCCTAATAGGCCATTTCCGAGTTCCCCCGGGCCTCTGTTTCAAAAATAGGGTAGGTGCTCAGCCTTTGGTATGGAAATCATTTTTCATTCTCATACAAATAAAACTCATTTTTACAAGCAAGGTTGTGCACCTAGCCTCGTTTTGAAAGTGAGGGTTTTTGGAACTCGGAAGTGGCCAGTATTAGTACTTTCGTGCGAAATACATTGACACTCAAATAAAGAGTATTTTATTTTTATTATTATTTATTTTTTGCCAAATTAAGTCATGTGACTGTGTGATTCCCTATGGGTCATTCTCTGGTGTTGTGCTATATTCGCAGCTAAAGGTTTTATATTGCGTCATCATGGGTGTTAAGTGAGAGAAGGGCGTTTGCTTAATCTCTAGCCTGAATTGAAGAGCCGCCAATAATTCAGAGGGGAAGGCGCTTATTTCAAGGGGGCGCTAAGTCGGGCGTTAACGATTTCTAAGAGCCTTGAAACAAGCAGTCGTCAGTCTAGTGTGCTACAGAGCCCTCAACTGATAAATGGTCTATCAAGGGTAAGATGAAACAAACCCTGTGTTCTGATTGACTAACAGAGTGTGCAAGATGGGCCTATCTCGCCTGCTTCTGAGGATTTTCCGGTTTGGTCTCGCAAAATTAAATATCCGTCTCCTTTGTCATATATCAACGGTAAATCGCCTGTTCAGGATCAAGATGGCTGGGTATTGGCCTTGTTCCTTTTCCTCCTTTTTATGGGCCTGGACGTCTCGGTCTATGAAGACGCGAAGAAGAATTCTTGGCTAAAGTTCAGTCATTATTATCTCACGGTTTCGCAAATAGGTTAACAGTTCAGCTGAAGATACAGACAAAACGAGACTTAGCAAAGAAAGTGTAAAGAGTTTAATGGTTTCTAAATTCACATGCACTACATCTGACAAACACTTTTGTTTTATGGTTGATAAGCAAGTATATTTACCAAGTCTTATTTGAAAGTAACTTTAAAAGAGCGTTTTACCATGACGTCAGGTCCGCCATAATTCCTAGTAGTCTGCGTCACAGACACTCTAAATCTCCGATGGTTCTTTTGGTATGAAAGAACCAGTGGCACGCATGGTCACGCATCACCAATACGCATCAGGACGGGAGAGGAAAGAAGACGACAAACTTTGTGTGACAAGCGTGACAATAATTTCGTTTCCGCCACAAACTTCACCTTTCTTTAAACAGATCTTTTTGTAAACGACCAGAAAAAAATTAACATTAAGTGAAGATCACGACAAAACACGCAAACAATAGCCTTATCACGTTTGTCACACGCAAACGTTTTGCCGTCCTGTTGCGCAAACTCACTCAAAAGTGACGTCAGCGTGAGCATCGCTAATACACGACTATGTTTTAAGTAAGTATCGTAGTTGCATAAAGTACAAACAAGTTACTAAAATACTAAATTCTTTTACAAGATAATGATGTTCTAAAATTCTACTATTCAACATTAACTTTTCTTCCTGGATATAATATGTATCAAATAGGGTTAAAAAACGATCACTGTGTCTAGGCTTTTGACTCTGTCAACACAGACTCGAACAGACGCCGCTCCCCTCTTATCTGTGGATGGAGGGGCCGGCTGTGCACAGGCTACCTATTGCAGTCGACCCTCGGACAACATCAGACCTACAACGAGACCCACATTTCACTCTAAAAAACGTCTGTTCATGTTGTAACCGGGATTTTCACGAAAATGGTATGCTATTTATAATGCTTTAAAATCATCTTTGTCTAAAGAACTGAGTGCCCTTTAGAGAATACAAAATGGGTTTTTCTCCAAAAATAATTCAACTCACTTCTGAACGAGTTATTGTTTATTCAGATTTCTTGTATCTTAGCCAATGTTAGAGAGGTGCAATGTTACTAGAGGTCCACACACCACTAAGCGAGAGACGAAAAGAGTCTAAACTGACACATGTTTACGTTCAGCCTCCATGCGAGGCAATTTTGAAGTAACTTTGCCAAACAATTTTCAGCAGTGTGTAAGATAGCCTGCGAATACAGCTGTTTCTCCTTGTTCATCACTGCAAGCCTGACGTTTCACTCTGCGCTTCAGCCCAAAAATTCCATACTGATGACGTAGATTTGCTCGGAATTTGATCAACGGTCGCTGATTGGTCAACATACTATTTTTTTTTTTTTGCAGTGGTAGAATTTGATGCATTAAAATCAGACCCCAAAACAAAGGAAAATAGAGTTTGAACGAAAGAAATGTATAGGTCACTTATTCTTTTGAGACTTTTTAAATGAGCAGTTCTCCCAATCACTCCAACTGTATATCGTTGTCCTGACCTTCCTCAGCGTTGCTGGGAGCAGTATAGCTGGCATACATCAGAAGGTGTGCTCCCATCAACAGACCAAATGAAGACGAAATGTGCCAGATATCGTGGTAGTCGAAGAAACCTAGCCATATGCATTCTTCGTTTATATTACGAGATTTCTCAGGAGTGTCTGCTTTATCTGTTGTTGGAAAGTTCATAAACATTACCAATGCGAAAACTAAACTCGCCGCGGTTATCAAAACATAGATTCAAGTTAAAAAACATTTCCAAGAACAACATTCACATTTCAAACAATTATTACAATCACACTCACACTCACACTCCGAGCAGTTACGACAACAGACTTTAATCATGGTAACGACTATGCTTTCTGTAATACAAGTAATAAGATGCGCTTGTGGAAGGCTATCAAAAATCGTAAGCAAACATAGCAGAAGGACTGCTATGCTCACACCAATCTTAAGGCCAATACACTTGCGGTTACACTCCCATTTACAAATGCACTCCTTTAAGAGCGAATACCATTTCCAATCTTCAAAATACAATTTATATCCAACCCAGTTAACAATAATAAAGCACCAAAGAGCTAGGGGTACGGCCCAGGCCACCGTTGGGATAAGACCTTCGTTTGAGTGATTCAGTGAACCAAGATAGTTTAAAATATAAAGTGGGACAATAAAAACAAGGAAGAAATTTATTGCTCCCACATTACCTCTCGCTTTTCCATCTTCTTGGCAGTTTTTTAGCATAAACCATTATACATTACAACTACAATCAAACCTGAAATGACGAGCATAAACGCCATATCAAACTGAAATGTGATCTTACTTGGGCAAAGATGATAAAGCGTTGAAAACAACCCCTCGAAAAGCAATGCCCACGCAAAAGCGTAACCTATTGAAAAGGAAAATTTTATTTTGTGTGCCTCGGCATGACCGTCTTCTGGGGGTTGGGGCGGATCCATTTTTTTACAACGAGCTGGTACCTCTGCCTCCATGTACCAGACAGACAATGCTAAAATAAAGGCATGCAGTATATATGCAAAATTGCTACTCATCAAATTAAACGGAATATCGCTATTTGATACTCTGTAACAAAAGTCGTAATAGTAACAATGGTCTCTATCACCTTCTTGAATCATCAAATACCAATCTGCATAAACAAACTGAAAAGCTCCCACCATTAAGACCGAACCGACAATGCATGTAATGTAAGAGAACGTTTTGGGCCCTCCTGCAAACCAGTGGTACGTCATGACGTCCCACATGGGTGTCGACGACTTCGCCCCAAGCTGCTGGACAGCATATTGTACATATTTCACAACATATTGTACATATTGGATTAATATGAGGTTTCTTGAAACAATACACAGCCCAAACAGCTGTAACGCCACCAAGAATAAGGGGTAACAGCACTATAAGTAACATAGGTTTTTCATACGAGTAATCAAATGATTTTGTCAAAGTCAAAGTTCCAGTTTTACTTGCATTTAATGGCGTTGTACCTGCAGCGTTATTCAGGGCAATACCAATGTACCAGCTTGCTGAGTCGGTCAGAGAAGGAATAGATGCCTTGGATAAAGTGATACGTCCTTTTCTCGCAAAAGTAAGACGAATAGACTCGCCCTTATAATCCACAAGTCTGATATTGTCCTTAACGTCCTGGCAGTTTCGTGAAACTTTCAAGTAAGAGGGGACATCCGAGTCGGAAGTAACCGTTATATCAAGCTGCGTCTTTGAGATGTCTTTAGGTAGAATAAACTGAAAGACACTTACAGTATTCCGCTCATTTATTTCAAACTCTTTAGGGTCATCGAGGCCTGTTACATTGTCTTGAGATGCTTCTACTGTGAAACCCACTCCGGGTGTTCCCAAAAGCGTTAGGTGCTTTTCCATTGATTCATCTTCAGAATGAGAAGGACAGAACGACAGACTTCTCCACTGATCGCTAAGTGAAGATTCTGAAATGTCCAGATGACCCTCAAGGAAGGTATTGCCCTTGTCATAGACTGATAAGAGAAGAAACCCTGTCAAAGACGAACAATAATACATCACGTAAATACTGAATTAGAGGTATTTGCTTCATGGCAAGGATACTCTTGTCAGGGGCACCTAATGGAGGTTTCCTCCTAATCGCATTGAAAACACTTTTAAGGCTATGCGGAATACTTTTAGATCTCTAGAAATGTATTCTAAGAGGCGCTAAAAAATTTATATCTGTTCGATCATCCTAGGGCAACTTGAGTCTTTTCGAAATTACAAGGGCTTCATAGTATTATTTTCCCGAAAATTTAGCTGCAATTTTGAAAAGGTTTACGAAAGTGAGAATTTTTCTGATTCCTCTCTGCATCGCATTTTCACCCATTCAGAAAATTTTAGGTTTCCTTTCTATACAAAAAATAGCTTAACCTGGGGAGTCAAATGGGAAAAAAATAAACTTCAGAAAACCGTAGGGAATTTATTAGTTAAGTTTCGAAAATTGTACATGAATGGAACGATCATCTAGAAATTTTTAGCCTTCCTTAGGCATTAGAAATTTTTAGGCAATGTTTGCTTCTCCGAACATAAATTTCACAGAAAACAGTCGTTGGGTGCCCCTGTCTTCTAAAAGCTCGATGGGGGGGAGGGGGGCAAGGGGGGGGGGGGGGGTCTCATCACGGGTTCTTGTGTTTCAAGAGTCACGAAACAATGTTTTCACGCTTCTCAAAAATAGAGGTCGTACAAAATGTCAAAAACATTACGTTAGTGCCATTTTGTAAAACAGAGTCCGTCGATTATATTTTGGCAACTTACCTAGAGTTTTACGAGCCTTATGAAAAACACTGCGCGGCTATATTCCCTTAGGAACCCAGCTGTAGGTGGGTCTGAGCGCACTGATGAAGTTATATCGAAAGACTCGAAAGTAAAGTTAAATCAAGCTACCAAATGCCAAGGTAATTTGGCCAAATTAACGATTTACTTTCTTCAATTGATCTTCAATCTACGTGTAAACAATCTAGGATTTTGACAGTTTAAGTTTCATGGAGTGCACTTCAATCACGATTCCACAGAACAGTTTTTCTGTACATCACGACTCACGGACACCAAAAATGGTCGAAAATAAGCTTGCCCCACCTCTCGATACCACACTGCAAAGTATATTGTGTTATACCAAATCTAAAAATGTTAGGTCATATGAGTATTAGAAAGCCAAACAAGCCTATACAAGGTCTTTTGTACGTAATTATAATGTCTGAGCAAGAGACTATATATAGTCTCTTGGTCTGAGTGAGTGCGTAAACTTCGCGAGTGTACTTTTTTGATCATACAGGCCCTTGCAAACAATGTAAGACAAACTAGTGAGAGCAATTGCGATCACGCGAAAGTCCAAAGCACTTCTAAGAAACTTAACCTGTACTAGGCATCTAGATAGCACCTTATCAGCGCAAAAAGAATAGCGGAGCAGACAAAAAGGGCTCAAAGCAATCGCAAATTGAACAGGCTCGCAACCCGAACGAAAATGTTCACAGCCAGTCGACTTTAATTCTTATTTGCCCTCTTCTGTACTCTAAAACTTCCTTGGTTTCTCGGAAAAACCGCGAATTTAGTTATGAAAAAAATGCTGTTTACGCAAAGTAAATGGAAGAGGAATGAAGCCCGATTACAATTGGGGTCTACAATTAGCATTTATTTTGGCCATGATATCGGAATGTTCGAAACTGCGGAGAATTAAGTATATATAGCTATTATTCCTTATGGAAGAGAGGCACATATGAGGGATTTATATTTTGCTTTTGGCAAGGAAAGAGTAGACAAAAGCTGAACACAACTGCGTTGAAGGACTTTGATCTGACTTTTTCCTGTTGTTGTTATTTTGTCTTATTTTATGATTTTTTTTTTTCCGTAAAATAGCGCGAAACTCGCACGGCCAAGCCACAGCAACGAGTTGCATCTCGCGGAGGAAAACATTGGATCGGGATCAGTCTTAAAAACATTGGAAGCTGTGTATATTATCCTCGGATACGCAAAGGAAGAAACCAGTAGCGCTCTTAGATATCCGGTTACGACTACAACCAACCTTCTTTCACTGTAACGAGCTAGAATTTTATGTGGCAAATAGAATCTTTTATTTTTTTTAAGCGAATGGATTACTGACTTTGCCTTAAACGCGATGACCAACTTCGAACCTGCGTGCGAACTATACTTGAAATAAAGAAGAAATCTGTTTTTGAATTTTGAATAACCAAAAGAGATTTTGATCCGATTCACATAGCATCAGTTTTCGGATTTTGAAGAGCCTTAATATATATGGTTTAGCATATAATTAAAGACATGTATAACTGAGATTTTAAAATGTATTCGTAGCCAGTTTAATTAGAAGAGTTAAATCCGAAAACTTCCAGGCGAATCATGCCTCCAGATGCCCTTAGAATGATTACGCTTGCACTTCTGGTTTAGCCCCCCAATTCTTGCTCTGCGAAGCATCATTGACTAGGACAACTTAGATAAACACGCCGGGCAAACTGAGAGCGAAATGTGGCCTCCAGATATGATGGCATGCGGCCAGCGGTATTACGCGTGCAATTCAAGCGTTCACGAAGCATTCACAAGATGGCCGCTAAGAAGTTATATGATTTCTCCGAAGTCATTGAAAAACTGAGTGAGAGCGACGAGACTAACGAAGATGAAGATAGCTACGACGAGGGCGATCAAGTTGAAGAGATAGTCCAGAGTAAAATGATCAAACTTGCAGAGGCTGCAGTGAAGTTGGAGCCTGCTTTGCAACCAAACATGAAGTTGTTTGAGACTCATGCAGTTCGCATTATTTTACCTTGGTTACAGTTGTGCGCTTACCCTGAAATATCAAGCGTGCATACAGTCCTTAAAAGTAGCATCAGCTCTGGATCAATTCTTCAGACTGAAAGCAGGCTATGGCTTAGGTTAGTAAACAGAAGAATCGGTGGGCGTTTAAGGATCAGAAACCCATACTATGCAGAGATGAAGAGGGACCTTCCATATGATGCTTAAAGAGCTTTGGAGTCGAGTATCAAGAACAGTACTTTGAAAAATTTTAAAGAACCTCACTGTGATATTGCAGGAAACAGGAAGGGAACTGTCATTGCTTTCACGTCGGAAAAGGGTGTATTATAACTGTTTACTATGCTTAGTGGGAAAAAGGAAGAAGAAGTGAAAAGGTATTTTCAGCGTTCATTGAAAAGGAGAGGCAAAGCTAAACTAATTGCGAACACCGAAAAGGATTTTTCGCTAATTTATAAGTTAATAAAGGGCAGCTTATTATTGGGTTTCATTTTGGGGTTTGGAACATCAATGGTTTCCCCCAGCACACATAAACAAAAACCTTTCTATTGCAAGTACATTTAGTTCCTGCAGTTGAAGGCTGATTAAGTTGTTATGTCAGCACAAGTTGTTTGGGAATGAATTTTTTGTGTCCAGGAGAAACCAATAGGACAATTGCACGATGACGTCATTTTACTACAGCTACCAGAATCCTTGAGTGTGTTGTTTTCTTGTGCAAATTAAGGCTATTGTTCTTTTATCCTCAGCAGAATTGGAAAATTTAAATAACAAAGCAAAAACGAAATGAATTCTGGTAGTTGTAGTCAAATATCGTCATCGTGCAATAAAATTATTGTCCTATTAAAGCAGGATTGTCATACGCTAGGTAACACAATAAAAAAACATATGAGCCAAATCTCTTTTTTTCTGATCTCCATTGATTTAGGCATTAGTCACTATTGATTTATCAAGAGCAGGGAGAAAGAATGAATGAAAGCAATGGTTTTTGAGTCACAATAAGAGGAGTACATCATGTATTACTAAATGGAATGAAAACAGTCAAAACATGTACATGTAGTTTGTTCAAATTCCAAAAAAAGATAAATTTTCTTCTTCTGTTTGTAGAATACATTGTCAATAAAGTGTGTGGAACACCTTGTTTGGTGGGCAAACGAAATCCAGATACCTCATGCTGCAGATACATTGTAAAGCAATTGGCCATGTTTGAAATAAGGAAAGCACTGGGTACAAGTTTAAAAAACGATGGGGTTTGATTGAGTGGAAATACAACATTACTCAGAAATTCAGGGTTGTCAGAAAGTTTTTTGAAATAGACGGCTGATCGAGTTGTCAAAGTAAGCGGCCAGTCCAGGAATATTTAACACCATCCATAAAGAAATGCCAAGCAGAGTAGCCAGCCGATACTAACCAAGTAGACAGCGGTTTTTGCTGGCAGCCGGCTACTTTTGACAACCCTGAAATTATATGATCTGTAATCACAAGTGTTAGAAAGGGATTTCAGTGGTGGTTCCCAGTCCCCCTATCATTTAGATAATGGGTAAATTTCTGCCACAGAAGGATACAGCCAAGCCTCACCTTGTAGACACCCCAAAAATCTGGACAGCAGCTAAGTCCCTGGCAAAAATAAATTACAGATATTTGACTATATTAAGGTCCCAACAGTGTCTGTTATAAACAGAGTTGACTGTTAATACCTACTCAAAAATGATGCCATGGATTACCAAATCAAGATTATATTTTCAATACTTTATTTATGTGTTTAACATGGTACAAAACTGCTAAACTGGTCAACAACTATCTAAAAAACATTTTTTGGGGGGTTTAAGTTTAAGAGAACATCTAAGCTTTTAAAAAGAGATTTCACAGACAACATTTCGTTTCCAAAGTTCTTTAACTTGTGTTTCCTTAAAGTTCCATGAATGATATAAAATTTGTTATTGTCTCAATATAATATTATTATTTCCTTCATAAAGTTCTATAAATAATATAAATAAGGTTTCCTTAAAGTTGTATAAATAATATAAATAACATTTCCTTCTTAAAGTTCCATAAATTAATATATTAATTAAGTAACAAATAATGGTAGTAACTGTTAACTGTACAGATTTGTACAGGGTAGGGTTAAAGAACATACAATAAAGTACCCATTAACTTTATCTGCATCATTGAGATCAAAACACAGCTCTTCTCTAACAGAATACAGAGTGCCAATATTCACACTATCAAGAAATTGAACAAGTTTGTAGTATGGCAAAAGAGCAGGAACACGGCAGTTTGCTACTTTTAAGCAAGAAATTTTTCCCCCTTGGATAGTATCTTGAAGTTCTTAAATGAAAAGGAAAGGCGCACTTTCATATACTTCCTTTTGCCCATGACACCCATTCTATAATAAACTGACACACTTCTAAGTATGTTCTCATCACTATTCTCATACAGTTTACACTTAGCCTTATGAAAAGTAGATGCAATTTTTTTGGCCAGGTTAGATTTGTTACATACTAATGAACTGACAAGATTCTTGGAAAACTTGGTGTCCAAGGTTTGTACAAGTCAAGTTGCAACTGCCTTGTTACTCTCCCTTGTGCTGCCATGGATTTCTGTGGCAGCATTATACGTCTCCAACACTCTTCTTCGATTTGCCCTCATTGACAGCTCATCAGAGGTAGGCTGCTTTCTTCTCCGAGATCTTGAAACTGAAGGGAGGAAATTTTCCTTTTCACAGCTGCTTTTCCCTCTATCTTGAAGTCCTTCCTTAAGTACTGCAACCTCATGATTATTAGCATCAACAATCTGTTTTTTAAAAAATACAATTTTAACCCAGGGCAATGACGAAAAGAAACGTTTTAAAGAGGATAGCTGAGTTTGAACAGTAACCCAATTTTATTTTAATGCCATTGAAAAGAACTGCTAAGCAAAGCAGCATATGTGTAATTCGGAGTAGAGAGTGATATGCACAGTGTGCAGCCCTATTTCCACAACCCTGCAACCCTCTCGAGCTAAAGTTGCAAAGCAATGCACCACAGAAGTGGGTATGACACACAAGACTTCAACTGAAACCTACATGTATTGTTGCTTTCAGAGTACTGAAGAGGCACGTGCAGCAAAATCATACCATTTCACATATTAAATAGCTTACAAAAACAGAGACAATAGGTGCCTACAGTATACAATAGTACATGATTTTATGGAGCTGTTTCTTACGCTGCTAGACCGTATACAGTTGGGAATTGATCCTGATCAATTTGTTGTTTCTGAAAGGTAGTATGACAATGAGCCGACTGTACTAAAATGGTGGTCAGATTCATTTTCATACATTTCATGGTCACTTGGAGACCAGGCCACTACAAGTCTTGAGAGTGACCAACACCAGTTTTCTCTTAACAATATCAATACATCATCAAGAGAAAAGGTTGTGAGAATGAATAATAATCACCAAAGGGGCAATGGTATGACCATTTATATTAACTTCTCTCAGCTAATTCTTTGAGGAAATGTATGGAGATCACTTTGAAGAATTTGTACAGTGTAGGTGGATATTGGGGTTAAATTGGTAAAACAGAGAATTTGCAAGCACTCTAGAAGTAGAACTTACTTTTCCTTTGAGCCGCCGAAAGCTTAAGCTTTTCCGCTGCTATGGACTCATGGGCTGCTGCTTGTTTCTCTCGAATCTCCTTCTTTTCCTTCATGAACTTGTCAACATTAAGTCGACTCAGCATATTTTTTTGCAAAGGCATCCTTGGCTTCCTCAGTCAATCTAAGAACAACTTGCACCAAACAAAAAAGGTGTTCAGCCGAGAGCACTCATCGAACATATTTGCAATAGAGTAGGTGAGCGGCAACCATTCAAAAAAGCGAAAAAGCCTGAAATTCTGAAGTTTAACGACGAATAAAAAAACATAGGATTCTTACCCAGTAAACAGACTCCAATTTTTTCCTGGCAAGCTCACTGAACTTTCCACAATAAAAAAGCCTTTTGAACGAGAAGACCACAGATATTCACGAGTACTCACACCTTTAAAACGAACAACTGTGGGACCTTTTAGACTCTACTCTAGAAGGACAACTTTTAAAGTCATAATATTGGCCATGTTTGGTATCAAATTGAAGCTTGATTCACGAAAAATCTCTTCATGGCTGTTCTTCGACCCGATTTGCATCATGGGAGGAGCAAAACGACAACAAAGTGGGGGTACCTCTGGGAGAATTTCACTCATGTCCAGTCTCCCAGTCGACGGGACCGCACGCGCCCATGAAAACAGACGACATTGTTCGAGGCCGGATTTCGCTCCCTGTTTGCCCGGCGTGAAAGTTTCACTAGGTGTTTTCACTGTGTATAACTGACTCTTAGATCGAAGGAGGTTTCTAGCTATTTGAATGTTTTGGACTATAACGATGATACCGTCCACTGAATTCGAAGTCAAATGATTCAGTTACATATGCATGCAACCCTTGCAAACAATCATATTTACAACAAGTAAGAATACGCAAGGCATCAAAAAATCTCCTTTGACTCACCTTTCTTCGATTCTCTGTTTCTCTTAGCCCTCAGATATAAAATGCTGTTTGTGTTGTTTGCCTTAACGGTGCAGGAATGGGTCGGGATTCTTGAAGAAGGAATCTGAGAACTTATCTTCATCACCGAAGTCTTGTTTCCATTTTTTTCCAATGTTTTTAACCCCACAAGGTTGCAGTTAGAATCAAACGTCGCTTGAATCATATAATGGCCCATTTCTAAGCTCAAAAAGATCACAAATGCGAGGCTTGGGACAAAGGAAAACATGCTGAAAATCAGCTGGAATAAAGACGTTTACACCCAGTCGACCTCAGTTCTTTTTTGACTTGTACACTTTAAAAATTCCTCGGTTTCTTGGAAAGCCGTGAATTTCAGCTATGATCAAAATGCTGTGAGAACACCTGACTAGACTGCAGATGTCACCAGAGGTATTTGACCCCGCCATAAAATGCTGCTAGCTTTACCAAAGTCATTTCAAGGCATCATTTTTCACTTTACTCTCCCTCTCTTTCACCTACCTTGTATTTCAAAACAACGAAACGTTATTATTATCATTTTTAAATTATTAACGTGTATTACATCGCCCACCCGAGGTGCTAATTCGGGCGTTAACGATTTCTAAGAGCCTGAAACAAGCAATCGTCAGCCTCGTGTGCTACAGAGTCATCAACTGATAAATGGTCTATCACGAGGCTATCAAATTTGGCTGGCTCCGTGAGCGGATAAGATGAAACAAACCCTGTGGCTTGTGTTCTAATTGTCTAACAGAGTGTGCAAGATGGGCCTATCTCGCCTGTTTCTGAGGATTTTCCGGTTTGGTCTCGCAAAATTAAATATCCGTCTCCTTTGTCATATATCAACGGTAAATCGCCTGTTCAGGATGGAGATGGCTGGGTATTGGCCTTATTCCTTTTCCTCCTTTATATGGGCCTGGACGTCTCGGTCTATGAAGACCCGAAGAAGAATTCTTGGCTA
>JBBMOI010000007.1:27875000-27885000 GCA_038088405.1 Porites divaricata
TGATTTTAACATTTAATGCGTAAGCCTATCTTTTAGTCTATGGGACAGTAAACAGGCACAGTCACGTTTATTGATTGGATATCGTCTCCATGGGTGTTTCGTTACCCTGGCTCTGGAAACCCGGGTTACTGATTCCCTCGCTACGCTGTTGCCGACTTTCGAACCTGTCAACCTGGCTAGCGTTGCTGGGAGCAGTATAGCTGACATACATCAGAAGGTGTGCTCCCATCAGCAGACCAAATGAAGACAAAATGTGCCAGATATCGTGGTAGTCGAAGAAACCGAACCATGTACATTCGTGGTTTTCATTACGAGATTTCTCAGGAGTGTTTGCTTTATCTGTTGTTGGAAAGGCCTTAAAAATTACGAATGCCACAACTAAAAACGCTATGGTTATCAATACATAGATCCAAGTCATCCAAGTGAAAAAACATTTCCAAGAAAAACACTTACACTCACACCCACGCCCCGAGCAGTTGCGACAACAGATTTTCATCATAGTAACGAATACGCTTTCTGCAATACAAGTAATAAGAAGCGCTTGTGGAAGGCTATCGATAATCGTCATGAAACATAGCAGACCGACTGCTATGATCACACCAAAAGTAAGGCCAATACACTTGCTTTCACATTCGCATTTACTGAAGATCGAATGCCATTTCCAATCTTCAAAATACAATTTATATCCAACCCAGTTAACAATAAGAAAGCACCAAAGAGCTAGGGGTACGGCCCAGGCCGCCGTTGGGACAAGACCCTCGCTGGAGTGATTCAGTGAACCGAGATAGTTTAAAATATAAAGTGGGACGATAAAGGCAAGGAAGAAATTTGCTGCTCCCACATTACCTCTCACCTTTCCATCTTCCTGGCAGCTCCTTATTCTAATGCCATTATACATTACAACGACAATTAAACCTGAAATGACGAACATAAATGCTGTATCAAACTGAAATGTGATCTTACTTGGGCAAAGATGATAAAGTGTTGAAAACAACCCCTCGAAAAGCAATGCCCACGCAAGAGCGTAACCTATTGAAAAGGAAAATTCTCTTGTGCGTGCCTCGGCACGATGGCGGTCAGTTACTTTAAGATCCGGAACAATCATGGTAGCAAGATGAGGGGAAATGTCAGGGCAAATCAACACGTGATCAGGTAACCGAAGCCGATTATTTCCTGTTGAGGGTGGGGGGTGGGAAGGATCCATATTTTCACAACGAGCTAGGACTTCTGCCTCCATGTACAAGACAGACAATGCTAAGATAAAGGCATGCGTTATATAGGCAAAGTTACTGCTCATTAAATTGAACGGAATATCGCTACTTGATACCCTGTAACAAAAGTCATTATAATAACAATGGTCTCTATCGCCTTCTTCAATCATCAAATACCATTCTGCATAAACAAACTGAAAAGCTCCCACCATCAAGACGCAACCGACAATGAATGTGATGTACGAGAAGGTTTTGTGCCCTCCTGCAAACCAGTGATTCTTGATGACGTCCCCCATGGCTGTGCAGACTTGGCGCCAAGTTACTGGACTGTTAGAAGATTGACTTGGATTAACATGAGCTTCTTTAAAACAAATCAAAGCCCAGACAACTGCAATGCCACCACCGAAAAAGGGTACCAAGCAAATGAATGATCTATGACATGGGCCTCGCATACGAGTAACTAAACGATTTTTTCAAAGTTAATGTTCCAGTTTTAGTTGCATTCAATGGCGTTGTACCTCTAGCGTTATTTAGGGCAATACCAATGTACCAGTCTTCTGAGTCGGTCAGAGAAGGAATAGATGCCTTGGATAAAGTGATACGTCCTTTCCTCGCAAAAGTAAGACGAATAGACTCGCCCTTATAATCCACAAGTCTGATGTTGTCCTTAACGTCCTGGCAGTTTCGTGAAACTTTCAAGTAAGACGGGACATCCGAGTCGGAAGTAACTGTTATATCAAGCTGCGTCTTTGAGATGTCTTTAGGTGGGATAAACTGAAAGACGTTTACATCATTCCGCTCATTTATTTCAAACTCTTTAGGGTCATCGAGGCCTATTCCATTGTCTTGAGATGCCTCTACTGTGAAACCCACCCCGGGTGTTCCTGAAAGCGTGAGGTGTTTTTCCATCGGGTCATCTCCTGAATGAGAAGGACAGAACGACAGACTTCTCCACTGGTCGTGATTTGAAGATTCTGAAATGTCCAGATGACCCTCAAGGAAGGTGCTGCCTTTGCCATAGACTGATAGGTGAAGAAACCCTGTCAAACAGGAACAGCAATCCATCATATAAAAATTGAATTGGAGGCATTGGATGCTCTTGTAGAAGCTCGAGAAAATCGAAGAAAATATAATTCCTAACTATTCAAGTCAGCAATACGTCATATATATTATATGAATTTTAGAAAGCGGTACAAGCTAACACAAGGCCTTTCAAATATGTATCATGTTTTATATACCAGTTGATGCGTACGCACGCCTATCGGCAGAGTGCTCAATAGCTTTTTAAGGACTAGAGCGTAGTATAAACTAGTTCGTCTGGTGTCAACTTGAGATTCGACGTGGCATTTTATTACTACTTAGTTTCATACCGCACTACATGTACCGCACTCCTCAGATAAATTTGCCCCAAATTTATCTGGGGCAAATTTATCTGAGGAGTGCGGTACATGTAGTGCGGTATGAAACTAAGTAGTAATAAAATGCCACGTCGAATCTCAAGTTGACACCAGACGAACTAGATTAGCATGTTTTATATGTATATAATTATGTATTTGAATATATTATTATTAGCTTTAGATGAAATTATCATGTCTGAGCATAGTTAATTAAAGTAGAATAGTTGGGAAACCCTTTGTTATATTTTGTTAGATTTTTTGGACCTGACTGTGCACAAAATTCAATAGCATTGCTATCATTTTGAACTTATTGAGCGATAGAAACATTGCATTAATTTATTCACTCACAATTTGTGAACAAAAAACAAAAGATTGTGCACGGTCAGGGAGCTTCGAACATAACCTACAGCACCATTGTTTTCAACTTTGATGTTTGCCGGCTTTCCTAACCAGTCTACTAACTATGGTCTGAGTGAGGGTTGTGGGTTTACACTCGGATCATACAAGCCCTCGCAATATCTGTGGCATTGGTGACTTCAAAGCGCACATTTTCAGCCCTAAGACAACTCAAGAACTACCTAAGAAGCACCATGAAGCAGGACAGCCTGAAAAAAATTGATTACGGACACACTAGACACTATGAAGTTTACAAGGAGGTTTGCTTGTGCTAAAGGCATTTTGGAAAATCTGAGTAGGAGTTAATGCGCATGACTGAGTGAGAGATGAGCTCCCCCATGCACGTTTCAAAACGCTCCGCGCGCCGCCTCTGTAATTTACGTGGGAGAGTTTGTTAGTAGTTGCAATGCAATGTAGTTATGTGTCGGTGCCCGGTCAAGGCCGATGAATACAAAAACATAAAAAAAAACTCTGTCGGTGTTCTTATAACCATGATTGCACTTCATTTTAATAAACAATGGTTATGGCTACGTGATGTCTGGCTCCCTCAAGGCAATTAATTCTCTTGCACTATAAAAGTGTTGGAGTAAGTTGTTAAATATAATTCAAAACAATTTACTGGGTTTTCAGTCCTTCAGTCATACCGCTCTGGCGGCTGAAGAGGTTTTCAGTAACTTTAGTCTGTGTCGTATTTCGTATTACTCGCGATATCGACTATCGATTGCATGTTCTGGGCTATTTAATTGACAAAATATCAGTCAGTCAAGAAAACCAAACCAAGCAAAGTCTAGAAAACATCTTGTCAAGACCCTAGCCTGGTTGAAAATAAACGGGTTGCATCGCAAGGCCTTGTAAGCAAAACAAACTGAAGATGGAAACCTTCACTGTAATGGTCGTGAATACTGCATACAATGCGCGAAAGTAGTAATTACATCATCGTGAATGACCAACCTAGCCCTCTAGTGATAGCTTTCGATCTCCCGAGGGTCCGGATTTAACTCACCTTCTTTCGAATCTTTGTTTCTTTTACCTCTTAAATATAAAACACTGCTTGCGTTGTCTGCCTTTACGGTGCAGCCTAGGTTTCTTGACGAAGGAAGCCGAGACGTTAATGTTATTAACGAAGACTTGTTTTCACTTTTTCGTGATGTTTTTAACCCCACAAAGCTGCAGTTAGCGTAAAGTTTCGCTTGAGCTATGGAGGACATTTCAAAGCCAATAGCGATCGCGAAAAGGACGGCTTCGACGTAGGAAAGCATCTCGAAGATTAGCTTTATCGAAGGTAGTGACACTCCCTTTTTCCAGCTCGCAAATATTGGAACGACTAGGATGAGACTATACCGCGGTTTCTTCACAATTAAAGTATTTCGATTATGAATGAAATTCTGATTTACTTGACCTCACTAGCTTACAGATGTCGGTATAGTTAATTGACATACCCACTGAGCTGTGCATGTATCAGTGAACTGTCTATTGATCTACCTCAGAGTGTCCAGTCGAGTCCAACAAACTGCGACACTGGTCATATACATAGATATATATAGATGTAGCATGCTCCACTTTTTTGCTGGCTTTACTTGCTTCTGAACCTTTCATCTTCAGTTCTCAGCCGTGAAGCTTTTCACAATACCTCTTCTTGTTTTGATGTTAATCCCTCCTGTTTTATTATGTTAATCTTGTTCTCCTTAGGGTATCAGTATTTTTTTTAGAATTTGACGAGGTCTGGGCGGTATCTATAAACAAGGTCGGTCAACCTTGAACTACCCAGGTTCACTCAAAGGCTTGGGCACTAAGTCACAACTGAAAAAAATGGTTCGTTGCGCGGCATACCGTAAAATTCAGAAAAGAAGCCCGGGGCTTATATTTTTCAAAGGCCCTCTTTGAGGGCTTATTTTTGGAGGGGCTTATCTACGGAGGGAAATTTGCGTTTCAAAATCGATTGGGCTAGCCTTATAGTAAGCTGTTGGAAGTAAATTTACCGTTTTTGCTTTCTTTTACTTTGTAGTTGAGGGCAATTTTCCAAGTACAAACCCCAGGGGGCCTTATATTTGGAGGGGCGATTTAACGGAGGGTTTTTTGCGTTACCGGTTTGGGGGGCTTATATTTGGACGGGCTTATACATGGAGGGGATTATTTTCGGAATTTTACGGTATACTATTTACTAGCTCTGGTTCCATGAGCGGGCAAGATCAGGTGAACCCTGTGTTTTGATTGATGATATGATACGTGACGATGTTTCGTAGATGTATGAAAAAGTAGCTTTTAAATAAATTGGTTATGAAGCGCGTCAGTTTCGATATCAGTCAACGTGTTTTGGACTCTAAACAATGACTACAACGCCGTTAAAAGCATTATTCCCATAATTTTGAATTTACTGTTCAAAGGAAAGGTCACATAATTTCCACACAACTTGTCACAACTTGTGAACAAAAAGCTGTGTCTACACGCATAAACGTTCAGGGGGAAGATCTAGAATTTTCGGAACATTTGTTGTAAAATATCTTGCTTGTCTACCTCTCCTAGGATTTTCGAACGTCTAAAAAAAATTGTATAATTACCCATTTTAACGGATTTTTACCTTATTTTTACCTAGAATTTTCGGGAGCCTTTTCTCTAACTGAAATTTTCGAAAAGGTAAGTTTTGATCGCCTTAATTTTCAGATCACTAGAGTTTCAGCTAGGAAATCCGAACAGTTGAAAAATTTTTAGGGGATAAAAATATACCTATATCTACCGTTTAAATACTAAAATACGTTCACCAATGCTGTGTTTAAGTGGTTTTGAACTATATTCTCTTTCGTACCCCTGAGGGGGTTCTCGGGATAAACTGCCGCTCTGTTATTTTCACCTCTGATGTATGCCGACTTTCATAACCAGGGCGGGGGGGGAAAGCTACTTCCCATACATTCTCTTAAATGAAATCCAAACGATGTTCTCACAACTTGCAAAGCGATCAGCAAGGATCTTGCCAGCGGATTTGTGTACTGATCATGCGCATTACGTCAAAATCCATAGATCAACGGTCTGGAGAAGAAAAAAAAACATGGCGGTCGAAGGCGGGACTGTTTCTCACTATTATATTTTGGTAATTCGCAAATTTATTGATTTGATGTCGCTTTTCAGACATAGTGTGTGGTTTTCATTTTCTGTTAAACAATTTCCCTCTGCAGAGTTTGGAATATGCAACATATAGCTCCGTACTGATAAGAACGGCCAAGAGTTGAGCTATCGAGCAGTACAGTGTTTTGCAGCAAACCTTAGGAAAGTTAAAATCGCTGCAAGGTACAGAGCTTTCAGTAGTAGTTGTGATTTGTTTATTAGGATCGTTTTGAATTTTAATTTTAATTTTGGTGTTGACTGATCGTAATAAACGAAGTGAAATGTTATGAAGTGTGAATGTTTATTCAGTTATGATATGTAGAGCTGTAAGCTCATATTTATATAGCTTTCTGAATATACTTGCTTCCGATAAATTTGACACTTTCTCCAGTAATTTTTATCAGCATCAAGTTATCCTTGCTCGGCAAAAACGATGCAACCTATAAGTCGATCGAGCGCGTTGTTGTTGGTTAAGATCTAAACACGGTTGCGGTTTAGTTTCCCCCGCAATTTCAGTACCGAAAGACAAATACGATATGCAAGAAAAACAAATATGCATGATATTATTTTTTTCACTTTTTTAAGCATTTCTGATTTCCTCTGCCGGTTCGTTTCTTGCTTCTAAAAAGTGTAAAAATATTTACTGTGGGAAAAATACTGCAACTATCCGCTGACCATCACTCAGGGTGACCGCTTTGCAAGTTGTGAGAACATCGTTTCTCGGTCCCAGACCTCGTCTCTTCCCCCCCCCCCCCCGGTTCATAACCTTTCAGTTCACATGCCTCGACCCAGGATTGTGCCCGCAAAAGTACCGCAAATGAACCCCGACCGTAAATGATCCCCAGACCGCAATTGATCCTCGACCGCAAGTGATCCCCATTGTCGACCGCAAATGATCCCGAGAGTAAAATCAGAATGGCCAGGACTCAAGTTACTGGATCATCTTCTCACGTTGATTTTCGCAACAAAAAGGATTTAATAAACTGAATACATTTAACAAATTAATGCCAAGACTGAAAAAAAAAAAAAAAAAAGAAACCGTAAAACTACATTTAAAACTAAGTTCAATAAATAAAACACAAAGAAATGCAGGCAAGAAAAAAACTTAATAAATAGGGTCATTCCAAGGTAATCTGTCGTTGCGGAGAAGACGCTTTGGAAACAAAAAATCGATCGTCTGTAAACTACTAAAAGAAGAAGTACACCTTTTATATATCTTTTTTAGATAGATATGAGCTAAGTCAAGAGAGAATGAGCTAAGAGAGCGAATCCCTGTGCCCCATGACAATTTTTTTTAATCTATTTAAAGTTCGCGCGCGTGCTGCGTAAGTTATTTTTGTCTATTGTTTCCATGACGCCACTCTAACCGACCAATAAGGTGGCGTCCTTAAAATAACCACGCAGTATGACACAGAACCAAGAATAGATTGAAAAACATTTTCATGCGAAGAGGATTATGTATGGGGGATTCGCTCTCTTAGCTCATTCTCTCTTGGCTAAGTGTATCTATAACACAAGATAAATCTACTCCTGCTCTTTATGGAGAGATACAATCAACGAATGATTTCCCGTTGCGGAGAAGACTCGCAAGAAGCGCGAATTATTATCCTTTCAATTCAAGGTTAGATTCTTTCGAATTCGGGCATCTTTTGAAATGACTCTTTCTTTGCGAAGGAAGAGTTCTTTATAGTGAATTCTCCAACCAAAAAATATTTCGTTATTCCTTTTTAATGTACTCGAAATTTTGCAATGATTTGATGCGGTCCCGTTGCGGAGAAGACGTTGCGGAGAAGACAAAAGGGCTCGCTGTAAAAAAAAACTGTCTTGTAAGGGTAAAACGTGGATCAGATAGTACTAAATGACAGGAGAGGACTGGACGCAGTGTCCAAGGTGGCGGAATGGATATATTGTACCCACAGTGCAACAGTTTACTGCTCATGCTCAATGTTTTCTGTTTGTCCCTGAGGGCAAGACCCATAAATCTAGCCAACAAAAACAAGCCTGCTTCCGTAGCTGTCTTCTCCGCAACGGAAATGTCTTCTCCGCAACAAAAATAAAACACTAAATTTCCGTTGAAGTTTTATGTATTTTGATGAATGTTCAATATAGAAAGGTTACACTGACTATGAATCAGAACACATTTTGGCCGATTTTCCTTATTGCAATCAAAACTCTTAGGAGTGAAATCCTTGCGGAGAAGACATTTTGACTTTGGAAAGTCTTACTCCGGTGAATTAAGGAATGGGGCACTGCAAATTTGGAGGGGGCGGTCTGTTTTAGTAGGGATTTTACCTTTCGCATTGATATTTTAAATTCAATATTTACTCCCCATAAGCATTCATTTTTCATTATTAATAATGTACTGTCTGTGTCACGTGACTTGCCACACCCATTTTTGACTTTTTATTTGAATCCAAATTTACACCACTTTATAAATAACACTTGTAATTCAATTTACTTTTTGTCGATGACTATTGACACAAAGTTTATGGAATTAATCGGGGTTTTCTTAAATTATCTACGTTTTGTAAACTATAACGTTTCTTGTTAAGAGGGAGACTGGGACGAGAGAAAAATATCTATTAATTACGAAGGAATGGATCATTTCACAAATCCCCGATTAATTTAGCTTATTTGACTGTAAATGAAATATAGTGGCAGGAAAAACGATTGTGGTCACATTCAGTAAACTGGTGTAATCTGCAAAGTCCAAATTGTGCATAATTATGGGCGTGGCTGGTCACGTGATCTAAAAAAAGGAGTGTTTAATTAAGGTCCAAAGTGGTTCTGGTCTTAAACACAACGGTCTAAGATTAAAATAAAGGAAGATACTGGAAAAAAACAAGATCAAGTCATAAAACCCCGCATGTAACGAGGACCCATTCCTTAATTCATCGGAGTATTCTTTGCACTCGTTTTAATTACTCAAGCTAGGCACCTACATCGTATAGACCATGTTTAAAATATTAAAGACCCAGAGCGGGTTTTTAAAAAAAGTTTTTAGCTTTTCAAATAAGTCAAAAATAAATTTGTCTTCTCCGCAACGGATTTTGGAAACACACGCAGAATAAATTATAATTTTTGCAAAAATATGACCTGGGAACTGTATGATAGTGCTTAAAATGTCAACTCTGGACATTTCGCTTTTATTTTTTAGGTAATATTAGACAAGTTTGGTACTTTTTAAAAACCAATGTCTAGTTTCACATAACTGTGGAATGACCCAATACTGTCAATAAAACAATAGCTCTTGAACAGCAATGCAGTGTCTTGCTTAATTGGTTAGCATTAAAGCTAAAGCGAACTAAACTTCACATTATATTTAAATACAATATTCTTAAGAAGAAATTCCTCAAATCCTATCTCTCGGATACCTTGTATCAACTTGAGAAAATGACAACTTTTGAAACGGCGAAAGTCTGTGAAAACGACCTCAAATAAAAGTTTGCTCTAGTACAACCCCATCAGGAGAATTCTTTGCTTGTAGATACAAAGTTTTCCATTTAATTGTTCCTTCGTTTCTCGTTCCCGAAAAGTGAATCTTTGTAACTGTCTCTGTACGCACGAGAAATGAATAAACAGGTTTGCGCCGACAGGATCCTTACTACTAGCATAGACACGACATTTTCACGAGTTGTAGTTGCTAAGTGTATTCCCTGCTAGCAGAGGTCTTTCACTACGAGGAGATCCCTGCTAGCAGGGAACTAAGTGTATTTCGAAATAATCAGGAAACCCGCTCTACAAAGTGATAAATACAGTGGTCATATTTCCTTATTCCTCGGCGTTAAAATGAAAGGAAAGTTTCCTTCTTAACGTCCTTCCTGTCCTAAATTTTCACAGCAACGAAACATCCCGAGGGGGTACTCCCTTATATAAGCTATATAGTTATGCGCCGCC
>JBBMOI010000007.1:27890000-28027500 GCA_038088405.1 Porites divaricata
TTGAGACACAGTTTGGTGGCAATCGCCTCTCATTTGAAGACCAACGAAGACTGATAAAAGAGGATGTCCAAGGGCAGTCACAAATAAATCAGCTATGGCCATGCTCACCAACCAGAAATTTGAAATTGTTTGTAGACTGACATTCCTAGAAACTGTACTGATCACCAACACGTTACCAACAGTGCCAATAACGGTAGACAAAAAATTAACGGCGATCATGCTAAAGATATGTATCATCGGCAGTAAATGACACTGTTTGCTACTTGCCGACGTGGCTGAATAGTTAACAGCAGCATTCGTCATCTCCGAGGAGATTTAAATTCTTCTTTTTAGCTGCGCCTTCAGTTTAAACACCTGCCGCGACTCGACGGCTACACACTATGCAAGTGGAGCGTCAATGTGTTTCGAGTAAACGTTTTAAGTAAGTGAGCCTGGGTGGTTTTAATTCATGTAACGTAAACCTTGGCAAGTCTCCATTGAAAAAACTGGACAGGTATAAATTAATAACCCAAAATTAGTAGCCTCCCAACAAAACCTCCTACGCACACGTCCTCCTCAGTTTTGAGTCGTCTTACGCAACTCCTCGGTCTTCCTGCGTACTATCAAATTAATGGAACTCAGTCTATTCATCCTAAATTAAGATATCTACCACCAAGCCTGCAAGAGCAGACGGCTTTTTCGGCTTTTGTTTCACGCGCCTGGAAATTAAAGTAAACTCAAGACGACTATCTTTTTTTGTTCTTGTTAAAATTTGAGTTCTACGTGATGAATAGGGTGAAATAAACTTAATATTTATGTAATATATGCTGTGAGACACTTGCACAAATGTTGTAAGGGGCTGAACTATTTTCTGTTTGCATTTAACATATATCTTTTTTATTATGCTTCCTCTCTGTTCAGCAATATGACTGTGGAATTATCCAACCTCCTCTAAAATAGTTGTATCAATAATAAATGATAACGCTCTCTATTCATTTTTTTACTTTGCCTACTCCTTCTTATCATTTATTGCATTATAGAGAACTTACCCCGACCTTAAGCTATTGGGCCATTTATTTTTGGAAATACCGGTATATAAATAGGTTATTAAATAAATATTTCCATGTTATTGCGAAAGAATATCTGCCAAATAAGAGTCTCTGAGAGCAATTAATTGCTTTTAAATAATTAAGGTGTTGAAATGCAATACTGTCCTTCGGTTTTTACGTATTCTCAGTACGCACAATTGTAAGAAATCCAGCATTGGTAAAAATACTGCCATATTAGCATTCATAAATTCGTTTCTTGAGCAAAATAGGGCTTTCCTGACTTAGGAGTCATATCCATTTGCCAAACAATTATTAAAACACATTTCCTTACAATTTTTGCTTTTTCGTAAAACTTACATTTTCTGTAGGTATTCGATCACACCATCCAAATATGGCAAGTTTTTCTAGTTACCAATGATCTATGGTGACTATCAAGATTCTCTCAAACGTCAATTTAAAAAGTGGGAAAAATCGATCACAATGGTAAGATTAGAAAATATTTTCCAAACCAAATAGTAACACGTAATAGTGAAATAAAACGTAATTTTGTTTTGCAATCCTCCAAGCTGCCTGACTGATCAAAAAAGGACTGAATCTTATTTTAGTGTGAGCCAGAAATTTGTTAACATAGATAAATGAGATTACAAACAAAAAATATACAATATATGTGTGTATGAATACATAATATATGAAAATTAAAGTCTATGGTGGGCTTGGAATTTAATAAATTGTACAAAAAACTAGTAAAAGCGCTCCGTCGAGCTAACCTAAAACAAGAAAGAATACTTTTTTTTACGAGTTGTCGATCGTTACGTTTAGCTCAAATAATTAAAAAATATCTTCCAGTTTTAATTCAGTACTGAATTTGAGCAGGCCAAGGCAGTTTCTTGTGAAGTAGTCTGACTTGTACACTAACGGATTCTAAACCTTCAACCTTCAAACCTTCAAGGTGAGAAAAAATTCACATTTTCGCACAAATTGGATTTACACCAGACCAAATAAAAAGCGTTACCCTAAAACAAAGCATATGCTAAACTAGTTTATAGAAATGCACATACATTAGTTCAGCTATCAATCATCACATTCAGAAGTCACAGTACGCTGCTCCCCAATTTCATGAAGAGTTTTCATCAAGAATGTGAGCAAAACAAACATCGAAAACAGCCAACATCAGTTGCAAAAAGAGTATAATATGTCTGAGTGATTTGAAAACTTGTAAATGTAAATCATGTACAGGGCGTCATGTCTACAAGACAATAGAGACCTTAAGATACCCCGATATCGGTGTACGGGTACGGGTAGTGTACCCGTACACGTAAAATGTTTATGTGCGTGACTATTTCGATTAAGATACCCGAAGAATTAACGCGCTGAGATTGGTAAGGATTGTTTACAAAGATGGCGGCTGCGGCGGCGAGGTTGACTCTTTTTCCTCTGAAATAAGTTGACTGAATTGTTTAATAAAGTCTATCAAATGTATCCAAAATTTTTCTTTACGAATGTTCTTTCTTTAGAAAGCAGGCCAATGATATGCTTCTTCTTCATTTGTTGGACACTGAGGATGAGGACATCGAAATTATTCTTCTTCCCTTAATTAGTTAAAAGAACAAGCACGCAAAATTAACTTTGTACATGCGTGTCGCTTAATGCATACAAAATCTCCCTCAAATTCTACACTTCATATCTTAACAACAAGCTGCAACAAATAATTCATTCATACATAAGCTTATTGAAATATCACGGAAAGATTTTAAGAAACTTGGCGGGAAGTCCCTCGACCGAAAGCTTGTTATCGCAAACCCCGCCATTTGATCGAGGCACATCACCAAAGACTTCCTTTGATTTTCAACTTCAACAGTGACTCCCAAGCTAAATTTTTCAATGCTATTTCTTTTGCGAAACTCAAACGTTCGAGCAATTCTCAGAAATCCCCCCAAATACCGCCACAAATTGATATCGTTTCAGAGTTCAACCTGCGCATTTGAGGTCCAAAATCAATACATTTTGAAGCGCTTTCTTTACAGCTAAAATTCAAATTTGGCAAAAATATTTGAGCAGACTCGCAATAACATTGCCAAGGAGTCATACAATTTACATTTGTACTTAAAAAGTCTTAAAAACTTCCTCGTTTCTCCATCATGTAGGACTTGCAGCTACTCGTAAATCTTCTACGGGTAAACTGGTGTCTACCCCGGAAAAACGGCTGGTTCTACCGGGTAAGGTCGATGACGTCACCACAAAATGAAAAAAACATGGCGCTACCCGTTACCCGTACACCGATTTCGGGGTATCTTAAGGTCTCTAATAACAGTACAATACCCCTTAAGTATACCTCTTCATAAATTTTGTTTGGCCAAGAAGTATTTTAAATGAATATGCTGTGGGCACAAACTGCAGAAAAGATGAGGTCAGTAAAGTTTATTACAATTTATGGCTTAAGAAAAAACAAAGGCCAAAGGATGAAATGCAAAAGAGTCAAAGACCCCATATTAAAGCAGATCACCTAAGGTACTAAGATAAAAATACAAATGAAAGCGAAATTAAAATAGCAATAAATAAGTAAACAAGAAAAACATTCAAAGATTATGCTGATCCATAAAAAACTTTTTAACTAATGCCTTAAAAGAGTTCACACTTGTTGCCTCACGAATGGAAAGGGGAACCGAATTCCATGTTCCCACTACTCTATGAAAAAAAGAATTAAAATTTAAGGACATTCGTTAATTCTTGCATATCTCATCTTTAAAGTTAACTTATCACTATGTCTGAAAGAATAGCGATCAGTTTCCTTATAAAAATCCACATAAGGTTCAACATTGATGTCAATAATCTCATTAATTAAGAGCTTTATATAAAAAGTAACATCTGCTAACAATCGCCTCTTTTCCAATGATAACAAATTTAGTTTATTCAGACGGCAAGCATAGGTGTCCTCAGTCTTTAAGATAAATTTAGTTGCCCTTCTTTGGACCCTCTCCAACTTTTCAATACCTTTTGTGGTGTAAGGGGACCAAATTAGACAACAATATTCTAAATTGGATCGTACAAGAGCACAGTAGAGAGTTCTTAAAGTCTTGTGATCATCAGAATCTCTGCAAGTTCTTTTAATTAATCCTAACATCCTGTTAACATACTCTTGAAAATAACCAGATGGGTAGCTTAATTGACGCGGAAAATACTACTTGTAAGAAATTAACATATCATAAATACTCGATTTAGCTCCCCTTCCAAATATGCCCCCTCCCCTTTCGGCTAATATGCTGAAAGCTATGTTCTAGTCTGTTTTCGTGTTTTTGCATGTTGCAGTCTTCATTTATTTGTAATATCTTGCGGAAATGAAATAAGCTAGCCTTTCCCTCTGAATAAGAATTCTATTCCGCATCGAATTAGTTCGGGGAGCAAGGGATGGCGCACTGTTGAGAGCGCTCGCCTCCCACCAATGTGGCCCGGGTTCAAATCCCAGCGTTGACGCCATATGTGGGTTGAGTTTGTTGTTGGTTCTCGCCTTTGCTCCGACAGGTTTTTCTCAGGGTACTCCGGTTTTCCCCTCTCCTCAAAAACCAAAATTTCCAAATTCCAATTCGACCAGGAATACGGTAGACGAAAAACAACATTGTGGATGTGCTACCTCCAAATCATTATTTATTTATTTACTTTATTTATTCCCCTTTCGCTGTAAAACAAAAGTAAAAAAACGACGCTGGCGCTAATTCATTGGGGATCATAGTCCAGCGTTTTTGGGCATGCTCGCCTCATAAATTAAATGAAGTGAAGGACTCCCCTAAAACATTAAGCTGCCATGGATTGCAAATATTAAATCGGAAATCTTTTCGTGTTCACAAATTAACTCTTTTCCTTTAAGTTTCTCCCTACAAGATTGCACAATTTTAATACAACCAAGCTGAACAAGGTTCTTGGTGAGAAAATAAACACAAACCAGTCATTACACGGCACTAGCAACTTGATACGCCATTTCCAGTTCGCTTGATTGAACAGTGTTTACTTCGCGTTGGCGACGCTCACCCTCTCCACTGCAGACAGATCTCAACTGACACCTTAACAATTCTCTGTAGGCTTGACGGAACTCAGCTATTCTGAAACAATAAATCCACGGGTTTAGAGATGAGTTAATGAGCGCCAAAGTCCTTGCCCAGTTATAAGTAGCACCGAAGTTTTCTTTAGCAAATGCGGAACGCAGATACAATAGAGGAAACCAGCAAATCGTGAAAATAACAACAACAATCGCTATAGTGAAAGTCACACGACGCTCAACCATGTACTCTGAGGCTCCTCTGTTCCGAAAACGTTTTAACGTCGTTGAGCCGTGTTTTGTGATTTTGAGGACAATTAAAGTGTAACATACGATTATCGCGATGTAACAAAGTCCGACGGCAAAAACGGTGAAATAAGACGTTGCTGCTTTGCTGACCGTCAAGCGTAACACGCTGTAGACGGCGGGTAGTGCCCACGCGATCATCATCGCTATCTTGAAGCGATGTTTTGTTCGAATCACTCTGAAATTGTAAGGCCTTAGAATAACCAAGCAGCGATCCATGCTTATGAAGCACAAATGAAGAACGGACGCCGAGCATGACATGTTTGCGATCAGACGAAACGCTTGAGACACGGTTTGGTGGCAAACACCTCTGATTTGAAGACCCAGGAAAACTGACAAGAGAGGATGTCCAAGGGCGGTGACAAGTAAATCAGCTACGGCCATGCTCACCAACCAGAAATTCGAAATCGTTTGTAGACTGCCATTCCAATAAACTGTACTAATCACCAACACGTTGCCAACAGTGCCAATGAAGGTCGACAAAACATTCACAGCTATTAAACCGTAAACGTGCTTTTCAGGCAGCAAATGGCAATGCATCGTGCTATCTAATTTAAAGGCTGAATATTGCATGGTAGAATTCATTTTTCACTTAAGGAAGATTTCTGAAAGAATTTAGAACTGAGCCGTGGATTAAATACCAGCCATCATGTGATAGCAAGAGTCTATTGGCTTTTACAAGTTGCTCGTAACGTTATACGTTTGGCGTTTTTCTTCTTTCTTTGCACGCTTTTCAAATTTTATTTGCTTTTTCCATCTGTTTAAGTAGTTAATCCAACTTATAAAAAAATAATTTTCAGTTTACCAGACGCTTAATGGATCATCCCCTAAGATAAAATCAATGAATAATAAAACAAATGAAGTTTTTTTCAACGCGTTCTTTCTTTTCAATCTTTTCTACTTGCTTAAACAGATAATTCAACTAATTAGAAAAGTAATTTTCAGTTTGCCAGACGCTAAATGGATTATCTCCCGAGACGTAACCAATGAATAATGAAAAAAGGAGGTTTTTTGTCGTCTCCTTTTTCTAAGAAAAGGCCTGAATGTTTCCCAGTTCGCATTCCATTAGATTCACAAATATTTTATTATCAGTGGTAACTTGAGAGTTTGACTTTACTTTTACCAAGGGGTATAGCTGTGAGCCCAGGAATTTGCGTGCCCAGAAAGTTTTCAACTTTCACGTACAAAAAATAATAATAAATTTTGTTATCGCCACCATTCAGTACTGTCGGCGCTAATCACCATATAAAGACATGTGGTACACACACGATATACGAGTAATAATTCGTGTGTCAAAATGGCTTCGAGATAAATCAAACCCTTTCCACTAGTCAAAACATAAAACCATGAAATATTATGCAATCAGAGAATCGTGACTGATAACAAACCCTCGCAATCTTTGTATGTACAATGTCAAAGATTATGCTTCTATTTTTCTTTAATGAAAACTGATAAAGAATAAATTTTTGCTTAAAGGAATTCGATTTATGCTGGCTTAACGCTCATCTTTTAACTTGTGGTTGTCGGTTTGAAAGAAAGGAGCTGTATATTTCTGATCCTGGTGGCATTCACGATTGTTATCAATAAAAAAAGTGTAAAAAGTTGAGTATCTAGTTTATCGTTCTCTATGCAAGGAAAAGTGTGTCAAGGAAAGCATCCATAACCTGATTGTGAATTTCAGTCTTGTTTGGCGACGATTGCATCACAGAGGACCAAAAGGCGGTCACCTCGGCTACGTAGACAATCACGAAATTATTTCGAAGGATGCATTTTTGTTGTTGTTATTATTTTGGTTTTTCGATGAACTTAAATGTAAGCGGAGCCCTAAAGCTGAGAAAATTTCGATGTGTATACATTCGAGAAATTTTGGTTGTCACGTGCCCGTATGTCCACCCGTCCGCAAAACAGGAAGACCAAGGTCAGAAGAAATGTTACACTTTCTATAGCTAGTGTAGGAGCCCTGCTAGCAACTTGATATTGCAGCTCTGATGAAAAATATCCGCGCACTCTATTTAAGCCCTGACCTAGAACCCTCAACACCCACAGAATTACACCATACCATGTGTCTTCTGGGAGGCAAGAGTCCAAGTGTCAAGTTGATGTCTCGCAGAGAAAATACAGAATTGGCCAAAACCAACCTCAAAGCATGGACAGAACCATGCAAGAATTACAGCATATCGGATCTATAAAAGATCTACGCCCCCACAATTCATAAAGCAAAAACATTAACCACAAAGGACTGCAAAGGACCGCAAACGAATCTGCCGAAGAACGTAGGATCTATAAAGACCTGATCAGCAAAAATGACAAGTACACATATTATCATATCAGCATTGCAGTATTCTGCTTGCTGAATTTAATATGTCTACTTTTCATGTCGTTTGCGGTCCTTTGCAGTCCTCTGTGGTTAATGTTTGTACTGTATTCTGAGGAGCCTTGTTGCAAAGCAACTCAGTTCATGATCAACTAGGATTAAATTTTTGGAGAGGGAAACTTGTGACAAAAAAATTCATTACGCCTTATTAAAAATGGAACACAGTACATACTATAAAAAGCAGCAGGATAAATAATCAGCTAAGTTTCATCCCTGTATTTCTTAGTATACGTGGTTTATAGCTTATAAAATGGACGACTGAAGTTCAACGTTCTTTTTAAAACGGTTTTTGTTAGCATAACTGACTACCTTCCATATACATGTATCATTGGCTATGTTGTGAAGTGTTGCCAATTCTCAGCTTTGTGTTGGTAGTTAATTTTGTATGAATGTGTTATTTTTAACTCTGTCATTTGTTGCTATTTGCTATTTTTAAAAAAGCTCACTTCACGGGGGGGATTTAGAGAGCAGAAAATTTCAAGAAAAACGAGTTGCTGCATATAATTTTCAGCTGTTAGACTTAAATTGGGCTGTTCGGCTTCACAGCATCACTCCCTTGGCAACAAGAAGAGAGGCCCACGAGTTCGTATCTTACGGGAATATGTATACTTAGTTTTGGCAGTTAAAGACAGGCTGACTCTCAAGTAACAGCTGAAAATGAGTCTCCTCTACAAGTATTGCTTCTACTGCCACAGTACTACTCAATACAAGCTAACTCACAATCATACATTAATTCAAGTCGCAGATTGAGATGTTTAAATCGCAAACTGAAAAATCCAATCAACCAAAACCCATCGATTATATAAACCAACAGGAAATGTTCGATGAAAATAGAATGGTTAATGACAGCTTAAAAAGACGGTCCAAAAAGGGGTAAGCGGAAACTCAATTTATGCTTTCAAAGGTTCCTGGCACAATCCATTGTCAGGAAGCACGCTCAAGCGACCCCACCTACCCGCACTAACGAGTGGCTCAACGAGAGAGTTCATCGAATCGTAAACCAAACTGACCCGATAACAAGCCGTCTAAATCAAGGTTAAACAGGAGGGATCCCGCCTAAGAATAATAAGATAAACAGCTTACAACTGCAAGTCAGTGGAGCTTTATTCTCGACTCTAATTAAACGAAATTCAAAGTTTTATAAGAACACTGTCTACCAGTATGAAGGATAGACAGATTGAGTATAAATGAGATTCAAAGTGGGAGCCTGGGAGTGGTAGCCTGTTCCTGGCGATCAGATAGTGGGGACAACACAAAGAGATGTGAGCAGAAAAGAGCGAAGGGGTGGTCACTTCCCGCCTTACTCCACTATCAGAAGGCCCGGAAAAGGCTAGCATTTTAAGTCACTGAGCACTTTGTGTGTATGTGTGTGCTTTTTTTTTGGCAAGCGAAACGAGCCTAGAGGTGGATTGGACTAGAGTGAGGGAAGGGGCGGCACCCCTATTCCCCTCCCCAGACTCCCACTCGGTTCACTTCACTTTTTGAATTTTTTTTTTTTTTTTTTTTTTTTTCGCCTTTTTCCTCCACTGCGGAGCCTGGTCCCAGGCTAATTATGAAATCATGCACATAGCCTCTTTAAGCAAATGTATTTACGAATAAAAATGCAGGCGACATTTGGAAACTTTTGTTTCATGAAGTGAACGTCAAAATTAGCGCGAAAATTCGAAAACAATAGGAGAATCATACTATTTAAAAATAAATCGAGTAGTAGAAAAAGCTGAAAGCAGGTTTTATCGAAATTATTCTGTTAGACCAGGGAGAAATCAAAGAATGCTTGTTTCTTTTTAATGAAATGAAGTAACAGTAAAAAAAATATCAGCCACGTCTTTGAAATTGACAGTTAACATCAGGCTCCCCTTACACGTCGGACTGAAACAGCGAAATGATATTTTTCTAATTGCCGCTTGTTAAATAAGGAAAATATAGAATAAACTGCGATGCCGGCAAAAGTGAAAGGTATTCAGATACGTGCCAGCTTTGATCAAGAAAAATGCTGCTGTGGACTTCCTCTTTTGCTATTTTTATGAGGTTAATTATAATCGTTGTTAAATGATTACAGAAGCCAACCGCTTTTTTTCTGTTTAAACAGTTCACAGTGATATACTTAGGAAAGCTGACAATAAAATGATGAAATGCTTTCAGTTTAGTTCATAAAATTGTTATAAGTTCTGAAGTTCAATCTGCGAAGGGTGTAATTCTTCTCAATCTTCAACATCTGACCCCGTGAGTACTGCTTCTGGTTCCCGTACTTTTTTGTCACCGGTCTTTCTAGATCGAGTAGTTTTTTCAGTTATTTTTCTTCTTAATTCCTGCATTATTTTAGGCTTCTAGAAAAGCATGAAGTGTTAGATAGTACAATGGTAAGCGCTACTTCCTATCTAGCCGGCAGAATGAGACGAATCGTTTTGCGCTGTAGCTATAGTTGAAACTTGATGTTTTGCTTCCAAGTCACTAGAAAGTGTGTTCATTTCTCGTTGTTCAACTGTTTCACCAGGTCTTAAGGCAAGCTCCCATTGACACCTCAGTAATCTTCTGTATGCTTGACGGAACTCAGCTATCCTAAAGCAATAAATCCACGGGTTCATAGATGAATTGGTCAACGCAAGTGTTCTTGCCCAATTGTAAAGAGCGCCAAAGTTTTCTTCAGCGAATGCGGAGCGCAGGTACAATATAGGAAACCAGCAAACCGTGAAAATAACAACAACGATTGCTATAGTGATTGTCACACGACGCTCAGCTTCTGCTGCTGCGCCTCTTCCAGTTTGATTGCGAAAAAGTCGAGTCGTGTAGCCGTGTCTTCTGATTTTGAGAATAATCAGAGTGTAGCATACGATGATCGCGATGTAGCAAAGTCCAACGGCAACAACCGTGAAATAAGACGTTGCTGTTTTGCTGACCGTCAAGCGTAGCACGCCGTAGACGCCAGGTAGTGCCCACGCGACTGTTAGCGCTATCATGAAGTGCTGTTTTGTTCTAATAACCCTGGAATCGTGAGGCCGTAATATGACAATGCAGCGATCGATGCTTATGAAGCACAAATGAAGAACGGACGCCGAGCATGACATGTTGGCGATCAAACGAAAAGCTTTAGACACGGTTTGGTGGCAAACACCTCTAATTTGAAGACCCAGGAAAACTGACAAGAGAGGTTGTCCAAGGGCGGTCACAAATAAATCAGCTATGGCCATGCTCACCAACCAAAAATTCGAAATCGTCTGTAGACTTAAGCTCGAAAGAACTGTTCTGATCACCAGCGCATTACCAACAGTGCCAATAACGGTCGACAAGATATTTATGGTCATCATACCATAGATCTGCTGTGGTTGCAGTAAAAAACACTGCACCGAGCCCGCCGATATAAATGTGCCCCGCGCGGAATAGTTGCCAGTAAGATTCATGTCTCTACTGACTGGTGTTCTTTACTGCGAGTGGGCGAGTTAAAAGACAACACAGCTATTTCAATATTTTTTTCCGTTACGTCAAACTGAAACACAAGAGAGTCGTAGGACCACTTGGATGCTATTTATGTATACCATCCAAAATATTTACTTAATGACAATTTGCTAAAAAAAAAAAAAACCCTCTCACCACCATTAGCAAAGTTAAAATTACTCTTACAAGGTTTATTTTTGTATTTTTACAAACTTTAGCCAAACCACGTGAGGTCAGTCATAGCGAGCTGACGCGTACCTTCAAGCTCCATCATTCCGTAATTCGTATTTTTTTCTCGTTGTATTTGTTTTTCTAGTTATAAGCATTTGCAGGGAAATAATCTTTCAGTATGGAGAACCCAAAAGAACAGAGGCTAAATAAGTAAAGTAGGCGTGCTTCCAATCAATCTGCTGATGCTGCAGCTGACGGAAATTTTTAAAGATGATGGAGGATTTGAGGCCGAAGCCTGTTCCTTATAAGCACAGTGGCTTCCCCTGGGATTCCTCGCCATTAGGATTTCAAATATTTAGGAACTTCTTTCTTTGTAGATATTATGGCAAGCAACAAAAATTAAAATATTAAACAGCTTACTTACACTTCATTGGCTTCAATTTTGTCGCCTGAGTAGCTTTATACACTTCAAAACTTCCTTTTGTCACCTCATACAGCACTATTTTCCTTATACTTTTAATAGCTTTCATTCATTTTTTTTTCTCGTACACACTTCACGGGATTTCCTTGGGGATCTCAGCTCTCTTTTGAACTCCGCAACTTTTCTTCTCCTTCCTCTCCAAATCCTAAGAATCGATCAATCAACTAACGAAAAGTACTGTTCCAAGTGTGTGGTAAAAAAAGAACACAAAACTTGGATTAAATTAACGCCAAATTAGAACCCCTGACGAATGAAATCTCCGTACTGATACGATGATGTAGAAGCACGTCAAAGCACTTAATGTTTTGCACGTACTAATTAGTTGCATTAGTTCTTAAATTTAGAGTAATAGCTTTTGCAATACTGTAATTCATTTATGGTCATGCAAATAAAGCATTTGTTGTTGTTGTTGTTAATGGCCAAAAAAACCTCGAGTATTTAGGTGATGAGTTCTTTGACTTGAATCACTGCCTATAGACCTTAGGATGAGGCAACGGGAACGTCCATGAAAACGTCGCTGAAAAATAGACGACTTCACATCCTTTTAAACTTTTTCGCAACTAGCCCAAGTCCCCCAGTTCCTTTTACGGGAATTCAACTACTCCAAGTTGCACGCGAGAACAGGGAAAGAAGACGTGATGCAAATCGCAAAACATTACAAGACGCAATAGAAGGATTGTATATGGTTTAGCAGAAAAGCAAAACAGAGAGTCGTCTGTAATAATTTAAGGGAGATCGCAACAGTCATGTCAAAATAAGAAGAGAAGAAGTTAAGGTTTTAAGTTTCGGAGTAGGTACGTATTTAATATACTCTGCAGTCATAAATGGATTCAACTGATGGGCAACTAACGAAGAGATAGTTCAGTAATCGTTCCCCAAAGACAACGCAGAAGCGGTGTAACTGTGTAATTGTAAAATAAATAGTACTTAAACTTCGGTTATTGATATATAAATATTGGAAAATAAGATATTTCTGGTCAAGTTATGTATTGCACTGTTAAATATGAAACCGTGGGGTTTTATTATGAACCGAACCTGTCTATGGGCTGTCTATGCGGGCAATGTTTTGTCACCCACTCCTAGCGTTAGTAATTTAAGCTATCTTTTGAACCGTTTGGGTAACGCGGAGTTCAAACCAAGGTGCTGTCGATGGCTTCAGACGGAAAGGTTTGCAGAGGTTGGCGACCTTTGATTCGCTCTCGGTGCAAATTCGTCTTGAAGAAAGATCACGAATAGATAGCAGAACTATCGTGTGTTACTTATGGGCGGAATTTGGAAGCAACTGGAGCCGTTGGGGCGAATTTACGGCCGTCTTCCTTCGGTGGCTTCGCTGGAGTCCCCAACCTTGGTAAACCTTATATAGAGAGAAAACCGTTTACAGTACAAACCATAAAACGGCCATAAATCGGCCAATGAACCATGCATACAGGAGAGACGTAACACACATTTTATGTAAGGTAAGCTGTTTTTTTTTTTTTTATTAAAGTCCTTTCATTTTCGAAGGTTACAGAAACTTTTTCCTCATACAAATCCTTGTATTTCGAATGTTTAATACGCAACAATGCCGACGCTCATATTTCGAGCTTGGGCTGCCTGTGCGAAACCCCGCTAAATGTCCCAACTCAGGAGCTGTTACTTGCGTCTAATGTTGTCAACTCTGCATAACGTGAAAAACGTGACAGACTAAAACAACTAAAATCTCCCGCTGATGGCTCAGTCAATTCTCCCACCGTGCATTTGTCCGGCATTTGTCATTTCTTGGAGCAGCTAATAATGCCCGGCATTATCAGCTACTCAGCCCCTCAGTGGGGCTGGGCAGCTGAGCAAGCCCGCTCTACCGACCAGGGTCAGTTTATGCGTGAATTATTTCCTATTAAAAATTTTCTTTGCGTTTAAACGGTTGTGTATGAAAAGGCATACTTGTCCACTTTCCGTGTAATTTTGGCTGCTTGATCTGAGATCTCGACATGGAGCGAATTTTTGTCACCCACCCCCTAGCGCAAGTAACTTGAGCTATCTTCAACCGTTTGGGTAACGCGGAGCTCAAACCAAAAGGTTCTGTCGATGGCTTCAGACGGGAAGGTTTGCAGAGATTGGCGACCTTTGATTTGAATTCGCTCTCGGTGCAAATGCGTCTTGAACAAAGATCACGAATGGAGAGCAGAACTACAACACATTTTATGTAAGATAAGCTGTTTTTATTGAAATCCTTTCATTTTCGTAGCTAGGTTACAGAAACGATAGGTTCTTTCCCCAAACAAAATCCTTATACTGTATTTCGAATGTTACGCAACAATGCCGATGAATAGGAATGGTATAGCAACAGAAGTATAAATTATAACCTTGCTGCTGACTAAAATTGACTGGAGTATATATATATATTGCTCTGGGTGGCTGTGATAAGCTGGAGGGCTAATGTACATATAACCACACTGTAAATCAGAAAAATATGTTTTAGATCTAAAAACTGGCTCCCTTCCTCAGGGCCAAGACACAGCTAAGACAGTCCTTCGCTGGGGCTGATTTGGACCCAACGCATACGGTTAAAATGGGTACCAGCGTGGGCTGGAGTAGCCTTTTGATGGGGCTGTTTTGACTTAAAAAACACAATTTGGTATTCAGTATATACCAATAAGTGAACATGAAATCGCAATGTACCAACCTATTCATAAGAAAAACGTGCAGGTAACTTTGGCTCCGTATTAAATGCTCAACATAAGCCTTACAATATCCTTTTCTGCTTCATTTCCGCCGGATGGTCTGTTGGTTTGTGCCCGAAGCTCGGTTCTTTGAGCAACGAGCACCCATTTAAGCCTTACTGGACTTAATGATGTCCCAGGCAAAACCGTGGAAATATAATTTCTTGCCATGGTCGAGTATATAATAGTTCCTTTTTCGCGCGATCTCAGATCAAAACCTCTCCACTCACGAGGAGAGCCGTTGAAATGAAAAAGTTATCGCACAAACTCAAAACTTTCAAAAATAGGACAGGTTTCTCGCTGACATAAAAAAACCGGAAGTCGTTTGCAATGCGAGTGGAAATAAATTTAACAAAAAAATAAATGAACAATAATATCCTGCTATTCTCTGGGTATGAGAGTCATGAGGGTGCGGGGCTTTCCGCTGACCGGGTTATAAGTAAAATTGCTACTCTACCCAAAGTAATATCTGGAATAATTCTTCATAGACTTTGTGGACCTGGCCCCAGTTGTTCAAAAGCTGGATAGCGCTATCCACCGGATAAATCACTATCCAGTGGATAAGTATTATTGAAGCCAATAGTCCAGTTTCGAATTAAAAATTACCGCTGAATATAAACATTAACGACACATTCATACAGGGTTAGCCTCGACGTAAAGTAAAATATTCAGAAATTCTGGTAAGCAAGTGTTTGAAATTTGAATATACACAATGGACAGAGTAATAAACAGCTCTTTTTCTCGTTGGAATTTGTGAATATATTACTTCAGATTGAGGCTAAGGCTGTAAAAAATGCGTCGTCACTTCTTTAATTCAGCGGTCATAGCGAACTCGAAAATGGACTATTGCACTATCCACTGGATAGAGATTTATCCGCTGGATAGCGCTATCCAGCTTTTGAACAAATGGGTCCTGAAGGAGGCACACGATTGGATACTGTATGTAACGGGAGGCAGCGTGGCTGAGTGGTCAGCGCGTCGGACTCGCAATCCGGCGGTCCCGGGTTCGATTCCCGCTCTGGCCATTTGCTGGATTTGTTCTCGGTGTAGTTGTCCTGAGCTCAAATCCTCGGCCACGCTTGTAAATAGCCAACTGGTTGCCTCCTGCCAGTTGGAGTTTTAAATTCTGTTATGTTGTATTTGAATTATTTGTTTTCTAAGTATTTACTGATTGTAAAGCGCTTTGGATCACTAAGAGAAAGGCGCTATATAAGTATATATTATTATCATTATTAACGCTTTGTTGATCATGAAGTACCATAGAATCCGGCAAAAATCCTCCCTCCCACCCCCCCCCCCCCCCCCCCCAGTATCAGGTCTGCGTTGTCTCCATATCTCCACACCAGGGAACTTGAAAATCAACTGCTATTTCCTGGCTGTTGTACAATATAACTCACTCCCCACCATCTGACCGCTGCGCTCTACTATAATCTGAACGCTCGGAACAGGATATGGTTGCAATGTATTACCGGTTTCATTAGACGCTACCTTTAGGGAACAGGCCTAGAACAAGTCAAAAAGTTGGCTACGCCCATCGAAGGATCACAATTATTTAATTCTGAGAAGGGTGGAAAGGATGCAAGGAGCGGAATAATTATTCGTTTTGCTGGGTCAAGAATTCTGTCATAGTTATTAGAAACACTAAAAATTCCAGCCCAATTCAGGGTAAAGAGCCACACTTCACCCACTGCTTCTGTTATTAAAAAATTAATAAATAAATAAATAATAAATAACTGATATTTTTAGAGACAGCCTATCCACGGGGTGGTCGAATTGGAATGTGGAAATGTTGGATTTTGAGGAGACAGGAAGACCGGACCCGAGTACCCGGAGAAAAACCTCTGTGACGTCGACGCCTGGATTTGAATCCGGGTCACATTGGTGGTAGGGGCTAGAGTGCTCTCACTACTACGCATCCCTTATTATAGATCTACACACATAGTTAACCAGCGCGTGGACGGTGTCCCTGAAAGTATGGATACAATGCTCAGTTATTGCGCGATTTGCACATTCAGATGTCTTTATGATGCCTCAGCATTGTTTTGTAGGATGTATCTCTCGTCACATTTTAGTAATGATGGCGAATAATCTCATTATGTCCTACAATCTACTTGATCAACCTTTCTAGGGAACCGGGGGTACTTATATACGTCATATAGGTATGTGCCGGCCCAAAGGGTATGGTTTTGAGGCCTTCTTGGTCTGAAAAAGGGCATACACTTTGCCCATTTTGGTCTGGAATCAGGTATGGTTTTGGAGGGGGCTACGGGAGAGAATGAAACTATTTATCGTTTCAATTCCAAGTGAGTAGGAAAGAAAGAGAAAAATGCCAATTCGAAATAGATTGGAAGAATTCTTTGTTTGCGCTCTGAGCTAAGTAATGATGCCATAATTTCTGTCTAAAAACGGATAGATTTTAGAGGTCTAGTCTGAAAACGGGTGTGGAAAATGACATTTTTTGATCTGAAATAGGGCCAGGATTTGGAGAAACGGGCGGCATACGGTATCCCCATCAAGAATTTCCAGGAGTAACCCCCTCCCCCCCTCCCTCCTCGGGCTAGGAATCCCTTACTCCTACTAGTGTCTTGCTCCGTCGTTCCTTTCCAATAGTTGCTTATGAACAAAATTCCGTTGCACTCAACAAACTTTTCTCTGCTACACCTAATGAACTGCTCTAGTTTGCTCGGTAACTTCCGATCGGTAAATTTAGTCCGGCAGTCCCGTATCTCAGTTCGGTCTTCCGGGCATCTACAATGAGAAAGGGCGAGTAAACTGGAGTTCGAACAGGAGCCGACCAATATTGATGGCTTCTATTCGAATTATTTTCTCGACACTAGACATTTCCTTGTGGTCGCGTGGTAGCCGATTCTTACCGAAAAGGAATCGTCAGGGGGGGGGGGGGGGGGGGGGCTGGCAACGGCCTCTGATCTTGCCGCTTTTCGGCTTTCCATGATCGCTCCAGTTAAGAAATCTGTCAATCATCCGAGAACTGTAGCGAGCATGCGCGTAACGGGTTGGGAGTAACAAGTTCGACTTCGGAGCGGTGTATGACATTTGCAGACTGCAGACTGCAGACCGCAGACCGCAGACCGCAGACTGCAGACCACAGATTGCAGATTGTAAATTAAAAGACACCAAAAATCTTCCTAATAAAGGTGACACCATCAAAAATATAACATCGTGTGAAAGTAAGAAAGTAGCCTGGGAACAAGGTTGATGTTTTTGCGCAAAGTTACATTGGCCTCATTTCCAAGATGCTGTTGGCTATTCTTCACCGACGCGACTCTTTATTGACTCACCCGGCATATCACTAATTGCGTTGATTCTTTATTCTTCTTTGATTATTGTGAATTGATAATGACAAGTAGCAATGCCCATTAATGCCTGTCTAAATAGTAGTCTTCTGTAAAAAAGTGTTTAGATTGCGAGCACTTCGTGCTCACTACAGTTACGCCTACAAAAACAACTAGGATAGATCACGGACATTTAACACCTTTTAAATGACGTATTTCATCTTAGTAGTATTTAAGGATATGCCAGACAATCTAAACCGAACAGATCCTACCCGGACTCGACGAATTACCGGAAGTGCATTTTGAATTTCTAAATAGGCAAATCGACAATGGCTTTTTTAACAGGCCATGTAATCATTGCTCATGCTCAAATCCTAGTACACAGTTGGGGCCCCCGTAGAATAAGGATTCCGACACTGTTTCACAGACGGACTTGTATAACCAGAGTTTAGTTTCGTCTGTGGTGCAGGTTAAATTGCTAGCCTGTTGCTATGGATTCATGAGCGAGTTTGTGACATCGGCAGACATTATTCTGCTCTAATTCAATACGAGACGAACAGCCAACACAGTAGTGTAGCAGCTTCTCGTAAGGTCTCTCCTAATTGGTCACTGTAAACAATGACATGTCATTCTTCCCATTGTTTTAGTATTGTTTGGGGTTAGGGAAACGCACCATTGGTGACTTCTCTTCCGAGCAGCTGCTACATGACACCCAGCCAACAACTCCTTCAGGATATCAGGTCGATGTAATTTGCGTGAAAAAAACTTCGCTTCTGGGCCTTACATGTACTTCTCGGAACAAGGTAATGCTGATGATGACGCCACCTTGATTACGATATTTTTGGCTTCATTCAATTTACAGTCTTGCTGCCTCATGCAGTCTGCAGTCTGCAGTCTGCAGTCTGCGGTCTGCAGTCTGCAAATGTCATACACCGACTTCGGAGCGATTCCAAAGTGTGAAGTGAATTCGCTTTTGGTCCTGTTGGTCTTTGCTTTCTTTGCTGTAACCAATTTTTTCCACGGAAATGTGGAGCTTACGTTTTCCTTTCTTATGGTCTTGCGTTTGTCATTACATGCGGTTTACTACGCTAAGAACGAAACTAGTGAACATGTTCCTCGATGTCAGACCTTTTGCCTATGTGTTTCTGTTTAGAAGACCTACATGACTAAAAGAAGGGCCAACCCTCCAATACGTGTGTAGAAGAGTTTATATTTTCAAGTGAAAAGCCTAAAAGTAATTCTTCACGATATTAAAAAAAAGCTTAAGTGCGGTGGCTGTGGTCGAGTAGAAGAGTTGTCAGCGTTGTTACGGTTTTACTACACCTATAAGACGAGAAGAAATGATGATTGAGATTCTTAATTTTACATCCTTGTTTGTGAACTTATCCTGGCAGAGTTGCGTTGGGTGATTGAGTGGGATGGTCAAATCTCCTAGTTCATGTATTTTTTTTTTTTATGTACAAGAAGGTAATTTTTGCCAAGAGATCATTCTCTCTTGATTTTGCACATATTGATATGTTTAAGTTTCGTTCTTCGTGTGATTTAATTTAAACTTTACAGAAGTTTCTATCAAATGTCTCTTAGGCAAATGAAAGGGTAATTGAGTATTTTTTGTGTTTGGAATTGTCATTTCATGACAGCAATTCTTACACTGCCTTCAGTTTGAGGCCTCATTCAAGTGTCTTTTGTTACAAACAAAGAGGGAAAACTATAAATTCCAAAAACTACACTGCCCCTTGGAACAAGATTATGGTCAGGAAAATGGTGACATTTCTATTTTTGCCTTTCCTTTGGCCACTGTGATCTGTTTTTGCCATACAGTTGCATATAATCTGTTACACCTTTGGAAATCAACCTGCCAGGTTACTTTGTGTCTGTATATAAATATATTTGATGAAATCAAACCCCCTCAACTTAAAAATTGCCTTGTGCTTGGATATAAAAAACACCATAGGATGCCTTGGAAAAAAAATGTAAAATCATATTATTAAGATAATATATTATTTTATTTGTAGTCAACAATAAACGGTTAGAAACTTGTGTTGAGGCAGGCAAAAACATTTTTGAGGGACCATAAACATTCACTGACTTTGCTGTTACAACAAGTGGTAAAAGGGTATTAAAATGTGAGATCACCTCCCACTGAAAGAGAGTATGGGTAGTACGACACATTGTTTATTTGCCTACTCTTTTTAAGCCAAGAGACCCTATTTTTAATTCTGATTCATTTCATTTAGCATACAGAATTAAGTTAGCTTTTAAACTTAGAAACATGGAAAAAACTTGGGGGAAAAAATGGTGCACCAAAAATGTAACTATAGACTGCTCTTCATCAACCTTCACAGCCCAAACAGAAACCCTGTTCAAAACTCTAAAGGTGAAATGGTCACCACCCTAAATCAGCAGCACATACCCATCTAGGCCAAATAAGCCAAGGTCACTATCATAGAAAGAACTGCTGAGGAGATTAGGCTCAAGGGACAATAACTGCTTTTGATGGTTGATAAAAAAGCAATTTTACCTTGTTTGTGTTTGTTGTAAGCCAATTCATAACTTACAAAAACAATTTTCAAGCTCCTTCTGATTCTCTTTATAAACTTTGCAAAGTATTTAATTTTTCTGTGTCTTGTACTTCAGTCCTTTGAGGGATTTTCTCAATACATGCTCCTCTCTGATGTACTCACTCTTATTAGCAACTGGATAAGCCTTTTGTGCCCACACTAACCCATTATAATCATTTCAAGTAAAATTAGAACTACAGGGTAATTTTTGTACAGTTCTGTATTGTTGTTGGACATTTATTGATTATCACTCTAATGATATTCCAGGGAAGGTTTTGAAGGTTCAATAAAAACGCTCCCAGTCTTCTGATATTAAAAATAGCTTATACTGACAGACCCAGGATATGTGAAGCAAAGTGACTGGAAAATTTACCCTGGCTTTTACTAAATTGGCCCTGTATTCTGTATTTTCGCCCATAAATATTTGTTGTGGCTCCCGGTTTACAAACAAACTTACGAACAGCGTTGCAAGACTCAAGCACGTAGCATACGTTTAGGATAAGGAAGAGAGTTCCTAATATTCACGAAGCTTACTGAAATAACTGAACTTGCCGAGATGCCGAATCACGATAAGTGAAGTCACCCATGAACTGTTCATGCATCACGCCTCCTGATGTCCAAGAATTCCATTAAAAATATTATTGAAAACCTATTCTTGATGTTTGGACGCGGCAAAACTTAAAACCGAGCAAAACTGCTCATGGTCCTTCCATGTCTGCACTCTGTCTGCACTCTCCGCCATAGTTGTTTTGAAAGAAAATGGTACTCAGTCTTACTCGGCCAAACTTCTTAACTGCGATCATGTAAACTCGGTTCCAGACCTCCCTGCCAGCCCCCCACCCCCCCCCCCCCGCCCCCCCGTCCATCCCCCCGCCGCCTAGCCCCTGGGAATCGTCGTGTATTGAATTTTTTAAAGAACAAGAATCACTTCGTGAATTTTACCGGGGCCACGTGGAAGGGTAGTTTCCATCAACAAGTTTGTCGGGCGACATGAAAATCTTTTTTATTGCAAATATTCTTTAGACTGATGAAAACTCGCTAGGATGAATTCTGTAACTATATTTTGCAATACACAGGGATGTCATTTATTGATAAGTGGTAAATATAGTCGCATTAAACCATTCCGTGTGCAAACTAATCGAATTAATATTTATATGGTTACAGTTGTTGCTCCCTACTTCAAATTCTGACAATAGCACAGGGTACCCGCGTGTTTAAAAATTGTTAACATGACCAAATTAAATTTACTTCTTTTGGATATCGTTGTAAGAAGCAGCCTTTTCATTTAGATTTTATGCCAATTCTTTGACACAGATCTAAAGAAACAATCACCCGCACCGCCAACATCTATTGATTGTAAACCAAGTTCACCTAATCTTGACTGTATCAAATTCTCAGAGGAAATAGGAGAGGTCAACTGCATTGTTGAGCTGTGATTTTGCATAAAAGGTCTAATTATTACTTCATGATGATCAGTGTTGTATTGAGTAGGTCCTGGATTCTTCTCAACATCTTTACTTAGTTTGAAATTCACATATGACTCACACAATTGCAAGAAAACAATGATAAATATCGATGTGCTTTACTTTTAGTTTCATCATCGTGTGATAATGCATGCCTGCTAAAGAAAGACAACAAATAAGCTTTCTTGGGTATAGCCATTTTATTTAAGTTAATTATCTTTGGATCGCGTTTGTTATTACATTTTTATCGTGCATGACTGAAAGTTTTCTCACCTTATTAACATAGCGATGGAGCTTTGAAGACTTCGGTATCTCAATCGTTGAAATCTTTTTGAAGACAAATTTCTTCAACATGCTATTCTTCTTGTTGGGACCTCTTCTGGAATTCTGCTCGGTTCACGAGCACGTCTAGATCGCCTTGTAGCACGTTTTTTAAGATGATATAAAGTTAGCTTTGATAAGTGTTCGCTTTGATTCTCGATAAATTTCACGATGGAAGGTTCACTCAATGTAGATAGCTTTGATAAGTCGCTCTTCTCGATAAGTTTCACGATGGAAGGCTCACTCTTAAGTGATCGCTCGTAAATTTGTCTCTCCAAATATTCACTCTTAAATTTTCGCTCATAAACTAGTCCATAGTAAAGGTCGGGGAACAAAAAGCTACAATCTTTCTCTTGAATGTCCTCCATGCCTGCCCTCCAGTGCTTTTTAAAATGGCGGATAAGATTTCAATGAGCGAGCCAAAGTAACGAGCCAGCGATATATCTCAGTCAGCGATATATCCCTAACAATGTAACGTTGAAAAAACGGACCGTCTGCATTTTAAGACCGGTTCCCGCCTTCGGAGAAGGCTGGGCCCCGGTAACTAGGAATAGGCCACCGCTGAAAGCAAGGCAATGCTCATTGTCAAGCAGTTTTTTTTATCTCGTCCTTTAGAATACGCAACACAGCGGTGGCGTATGGCGTTCCGTTGCGGACCAAATTATACCGACAGTAAAAACATGTTGAAAACATAATACTCAAGTCGAAACTTGTAAAATACATCGAATATAGTAAAAAATATGAGTCGACATTTGCATCTGTTTACGAACGAAAAAAAAAACACGAGTCGAAATTTTAAAATTTGAGTCGAAAAAAAAATTCGAGTCGAGTTGAAAAAAAAAAAACGCGAGTCGAGAAAGAGAGAACGCTGACCAGTTGTGTTGTCAATCGATGTCTTCACTTCACCAATACGAGGCTTCGATCCAAAGTAGTGGTTTGTTGGCTGCCAAATATTGCAGATTTTTTCTTCTCCCTTGGTAGACTTATCGAGGACTTGGAAAGGCAGCTTAGTTCAGCTTCATATGACAGTTCAGAACACTTGCAACTCTGTCGTCAAGATACTGTGAGACTTACGATTGTTTAGAAATAGGGAAGTTCACCCGTGTATACTGCAGTGATTCCCTTGACCGCTTGATGTCGATGCCGCGCGCCAGTGTTTTGGTGTAATTCTTGCGTGACAGGTTTTGGCTTTGTTATTTGTATCTCTGCCAGTTGTAACCTCTCGAGAGAGCTTCTAATGGTTGAACCGGTGGGTTCCAGTCCGATTTATCTTGACGACAGAGTTGCAAGCGTCCTTTTGTACTCGTCACGGCGCCGAAATAAGAACTTTCTGAACTGTCATATGAAGCTGAACTAAGCTGCATTTCCAAGTCCTTTCTAAGTCTACCAAGGGAGAAGAAAAAATCTGCAATATTTGGTAGCTAACAAACCACTACTTTGGAACAAAGACTCGTATCGGTGGAGTGAAGACATCGATTGACAACACAACTGGTCAGCGTTCTCTCTTTCTCGACTCGAGTATTTTTTTTTTCAACTCGACTCGAATTTTTTTTTTTCGACTCAAATTTCAAAATTTCGACTCGTATTTTTTTTTCGTTCGTGAACATATATTTTGTAAATCGACTCATATTTTTTACTGTATTCGATGTATTTTACAAGTTTCGACTTCAGTATTATGTTTTCAACATGTTTTTACTATCGGTATAATTTTGTCCGCAACGGAACGCCATAGTGGCGTGACGAGACAGAAACAGGTGCGAGGGAGACTAGGGAAAAAACCACGTGCTACGTAGCCTCTGGGGACGGTGCAAGAAAAACTCCAGTCTATGTGCCATAACTGATACGCCGACATAGCAAACTAGAAGTGAAAGGTGGCAAAGGCAAAAACAAGCTAAACCAAATGAACGTACGTCTGAAGTACAAGGGGGTAGGGATAGGGAGCGGATGCCGGTGACTTTCTCGTGCCTTCGCGCTCCGACCCGGCAGCGCGTTCACCGAATTCACTCTCGAGCCAAACAAACTGACTTGAAAATACCCGAGACCTCGGCCTTTGTATCCTGCAAAGTCTAAAGTAGATCCAGTTACAGCTCATCTAGGGCAAGGGTCGTTTTGCCATTGTTCTTGAAAACGCAATTATAAAAAAACTATGTCACCAATTGAGGCAAACGTGCCTTAACTGACGGAACTGGAAGTTTCTTGTAATGTAATCTGTGATCTGAAGGGTACGTGGTTTGATATTTTTGGACAAAATAAGATTGCCAATATGTTACTATTCAAGCGTCTAGTCACTTAATTATATTGTTTTTTCTTGAGCTAAAGCTTGTTTTGCATAAAACATACATGCTTAAAGATTCAACAAGAAAAACGCCCGCTTTGAACGTTTTTATGACAGAAAATCTCCGAACCACCCAAAAATATTTGAAAAGAATTTGTCGGAGACAAAACCAGCGGATGGATAAGAGTTTTATGTTTCACTGAGACAAGAACATGCATCAGTGCCGAGAATTTTTATTCTTCAATTTGTTTGAATGCCATTTAAAAACTGTCAAAGAAATTACACTGTTCAGTCTTTTATTTCAGCAATTTAATCACATTGCAATCACAAACTAACAAAAAATATGCTCCAAACACTTGAACTGTTTAATGTTTATAGTTATATTGGCAGACAAGTTAATTTTAAAAACTAAAAAAAGTTGTTTTTGTAGACTTTTTGTTTCTTACCTCCCTGAAGCTAGATTATGTGATCAAGACAACAAAGCACACAGAAACAAAAACATTGGATAATAATATACACTTGTCATTTCGAAAACGCGACTGGAAAGTAAAGTTATGCTCTTTGCGTTAAGTAAAGTAATTGATATTTCTGACTCCAATGGTCAAACGTCCTCTTAAGCGTTTTTGCGAAGTTCCCATATCAAGGGTATGTCTTTTCTCCATCAATTGGTATCGACGACCTATTTTAGTCGTTGCTAAGCTTCCCAGGTTTTCTGCCCGTTTTCCGGGATGGAACGGTATTAAAGGTGGAGAAGACTTCTAGCCCAGATGCAAAAGTCTTCTAGTTTTTCGCCAGCTAGTTCTCAGCCAGGAAAAACTATTTTTTCAGCTCACGCTGAGAAAAGTGTAATTTTACACTGCATTCGGTCCTTGATGGCTCGTCTCCAAATCGCTAGAATGCGTACCAGTGGTCATCTCGCGTTGTTCTCCTGTTCCTCCATTACACGTACAAACAGGCTTCCACTGACACCTAATAAGTCTTCTGTATGCTTGACGGAACTCAGCTATCCTGAAACAATAAATCCACGGGTTCATAGATGAGTTAGTTAGTGCCAATGTTCTTGCCCAGTTGTAAGCGACGCCAAAGTTTTCCTCAGCGAATGCGGAGCGTAGGTACAATAGAGGAAACCAGCAAATCGTAAAAATAACAACAACGATCGCAATAGTGACCGTTACACGGCGCTCTACAACGTGCTCCGAAGCAACGCCTCGCCCGCTTTGACTGCGAAAGCGCTTAAGTGTTGCTGAGCCCTGTTTTCTGACTTTGAGAATGATCAGCGAGTAACATACGATGATAGCCATGTAGCAAAGGCCCACGGCTATAACTGTGAAATAAGACGTTGCTGTTTTGCTGACGGTCAGGCGTAGGATACCGTAAATAATCGGCAATGTCCATGCGATCACTAGCGCTATCTTGAACCGGTCTTTGGTCCGAATCTCTCTGAAATCGTGAGGCCGGAGAATAACCAGGCAGCGATCAATGCTGATTAGGCACAAATGAAGTACCGAAGCCGAGCATGACATGTTGGCAATCAAGCGAAACGCTTGCGAAACGAAAATGTTGCAATCGCCTCCAATTTGTAGACCCAGAAAAACTGAGAACAGAGGCTGCCCCAGAGATGTTACGAATAAATCAGCGACGGCCATGCTCACCAACCAAAAGTTGGAAATTATCTGCAGAGCGTAATTCGTGCGTACCGTTCCGATCACTAACACATTGCCGATTGTGCCAATAACTGTTGACAAAATATTCACGGACATCATTCCATAGACGTGTTCTAGAGGCAAGAAATGGCAATCTTCCTTTTCGGGCATTCCAACAGAGTAGTTACCCATTTTTACCACGTTCTTGTCGGCGATGCAATAATGCAACAAAAAAAAATCGTCGCAGTAGAGTAATCTCAGATGTCAAGATTAACTGAACTTTACACCTCCAAACGCTAAACCAGACTAAAGCTATGCAGCTTGTATGCTTGATATTTAACTTGGGCTGTGTATTTCCCTGTCGTCACATGTGGTGACGATATCCGGCAGGGTGCGAACTTTGCAAGCGGAAGTAAAACTGGAAGTCGTGGTCGAGTATTCTCAAATCTCTGTGGGAACACATACAACATGGAGTGTCCTCAATGTAAAATCGCAACGCTCAACTGAAAATTCTCTCGTCCGATTCGAAAAAATCGCCATTGCCACAGATGTCAATTAAAAATATGTTTACTTCATTTCGCAAGGTAAATAGAGTTTAGTATTTTGATTAGGTCACCTAATGAACAATTCAAAATATTGCCACTATGCCTCATCAATGGTTAACCGCGCAGGAAATGGCAGATTATAAATTCTTCCCAAAGAAGAACTATTGTTGTAAAGAAATTAGTAATAGTTTTGTTCAAAAACTCAATGGACCACCGCAAAAGCAAATCATTTGGCTGCAGTAAATAACGTTTCGTGGATAAGATTAGCGACATGGCATTTTAATATCGGTCTTTGTAACTCAAGTTTTAGCAACAATAACATTCTTATTTTTCGTTTATGTTCTTTATAAATAAACATAATCTTTATAGCAGCGATAATGATAATTTTAACATATTCTTGTTCGTAGCTAAAAAATACTGACAACCACGATTCCGGATTTCTGTCAATAGTTAGAAGATAACTTGATATGACTTTTTGATTGTCAATTTATTGGGAACGGTCTTATCCGCCCAATCGAGCCCTCTAGGCGCCGAAGATAGCTAGGACTCACTGCCCACCCATTATCTCTAGACCTTCAGACTCGCAATTTACGACAGTCGTTGAAATTGGTTCGGGAAAAGGGACGATTCTTGAAACCACAGACCTGGTGCCACCTGTAAACAGAGAATCAATCAAGCACGCACAGTATACACTTCATCGTTATACAGGCAGAATATTCAACCCAGAGGAGTTTCCACTCGCAGCTCCATTCTCTGTTGCCCTTTCATTGCTTTATGCATCAGAAGGAAAATTAAGCTGAAAAACAGGTGCATGACAAAAGTTATTTAGGCCCACAGTGGAAAGCAGACTCAAACGGATTAAACAAAACTTAACAACTGCAGTGTCCAAGTCATGTTGTGTGAATGGAAATATTTTAATTTCTATGTAACTCCTGGAGGAACAGTTTTCAAAAGGAGAATAACTTCTGCATGGCTTGTAAATCATTGCACAGTTGTGCGATAACATAAGTCATGCCCTGAAAGTCGATACAGGTGGGATGTTCTGTATAGCGGAATGTCACACCCTTGCAAGTGTTAACAAGGCATACATTGCTTGCCATCTTCGTTAATTATTTCACTTTAATTTATATTCCTCAATCATTCTTTACACCATATGTTTTCATTACTTTTTAATTTCAATTTCGCGTCATATATATATTTCTTTGGCACCTTATAATTATATTAATTTAAAAAGATTAGGATCTATAATTAATGGTAAGCCCCTATCAAAATTTGTAATAAAATAGTCAGGCAAACTCTTATTGTGTAAATTCTCTGCCTGATTTTACCATACGCCTATATTCAATTCGGCATCCTGAAAAGCTGAAATCTTTTAGTACTAATTGCAATAGACTATTTCCTTCGGCTAAACCCGTTATTTGTTTAGAAAAGATCATGAACGAAATTAAAAAATACAGTTTTACCTATAGTGTGCCATACGTTTTACAAGTTTACCCAAGCATATTAACAAAGCATAACACGAATCGTACCCAAGAATAGATCAGTAAAATTATGGGGTCGTTTGAGAGCCCGCCGCGGTCGGCTTTACCGGTTGGCGGCTATTTCAAGTTGTGGTTGCCAGATTTATCTTAACGGAGACACACTTGAATTGTTCATTTTAGCTGTCGTGATTTCGAAATTAAAGAAGCCTTTGAGGTTCTTTAAATCCGTGGTCTGTTATTAGAAAATGCTTTTGTCATTAGTTGGCTTTTATCGAGACGGATGTTGTTGACTAAACAACCACGCTGTTTACAACGCCTGGCTCCGGACCATTTCGATTTCCGCGCCCTAAATGTAAAGACCCCCGTTTTTAATTAAAATCCTACGGGAAAAATCATCAAGAAACAACAAAATTTACTGACATGACTTGAAATGCCTTCCATAGTTACCAAACCACCCAAGACACCACCGTGAACTGTTTGGTACGTGAAGGGGTTTAAGTCCGGCAAAACCTCTCACCGATTTTGCACTCCCATGATGTTTTTTTTTTTGTTTCTTAAACGTATTGGAGTAAAATACTTCATCTCATTTCTTTTCATTCATAACACTGTACACGTGTTTTCTACTTAGGATACATGGGTCTGATATCAATGACTGTCATATTAAATTTCCTTTGTCATAAGGAGTGACGCCCACAAGAACAATATTTCATTAGTGACCCGAGATTGAATGAATGACTTTCGATCTTTTAAAGAAAAATAACGTGAACGGGTTGAATACTAGCACGATTAAGCCATTGAATAAGAATGAGTCACTGGGAAGCTTATATAAAGGGAAGATGTATTGCTATTTGATTTCACTTAAGATAAAGGTCCCTCTCTCAACTTAGACAGGAGATTAACAGCCTTAATTTCCCAATAACGAACTTTGTCGATCGATTTTAAGATAAAATTTAAAAAGACACGGTAGGTCTCGGTTTGTACATCTTGAAAAGATTAACCTCCATTTTCAATGATTGCCAGTTTATGACAAGCTTCATCAATTAAGGTAAATACCTCGTTTCTATAGTTCCCTTTAACCCATGAGCACCTGCGTTGCTAGACATTTTTCATTGTCTGGCATTTTGTAATTACCGTAGACAATTTTTTTTAGGAATACTTCAATTGACGTAAATCATAAACTAATGACAGAAATGAAGCCAATTACTTGTATAAAAGGACTAGCCAAGTCAGTAACGTGGTAACAAGCAATCAGTGCCACTCTGACTGAAGCAATTATCTTTTTGGTCGGTCCCTGATTGCTAACAAACGTGTAACTTATTTTTACGGCGGCTGATCTCTCTTCGTGACAGTGATTATAACTGACAGATATTAAATTCATTAAAATGCAGTTTATGTTGTAATATTGAGCGTATATATTGTGGACAACTAAATAAAACAAGCTCTATTCCGAACGATACTGAAGGTTCTTCTCATTCAAAAATAAATTCACTTAGTAAACTTGGTGACGGCAGACCGAATGAACTGTTGAGGAGTTCATTGAAAAAATGGCCCGCGAGCAAAACAAATTCAAACGAAGTAAAGTATTAAGAAAATGACAACAAGCACAAAGTCATCGACAAAGCTCTCACAATTGTCATATATATTCAAGCTCTTTGAATTTGTGATTGGAGCAGTATCATGATGTAGAAAGATGTTTCATGCTTGAAATAATATCATGTGCAAACGCACGATGTGCTTCAGTGAGAACTCAACGTTGTAAGTAGTTCTAAGAAGATTAATATAATCCTATATACAAGGAGAATAACAAATAAAAATTTTGATACAGTTCAGTTTCATAAACGTTGTTTTTCTTCTTTCAAACATAGTCTTTAGTTAAGTCCAGGTCATTCTCTCACGCCCATAATGTCGAATGAATTGTGGTAAGCAGAGCCGGGTCATCATTTTTCATAGCAAAACAGTGCGTAAGAGATAATGAGCCGAATCTTCTTAAAACGGTAATCCCGAGTCTTAGTAGTCTGCTAGACTCCAGTGGTCATAAGGCGTACTAAAAGGTCAACAAATTCACACGCTACCGCTGTCGCCTCCTGACGCTATGAATTACGTGTGTAGCGAACCCCGAGGGCATCCCCCATTTTCAGGTACGGGGCACCGAAATGTAGCACGTTGCGCAACACACGTCCTAATAAAAGTTATTGCACCCTTGATAGTGTACATTAACTCGCAAAACCTAACTGAACACTGCTATAACACACACACGCACCAAAAAGATTGAACGATTGATGAACTATTCTTCTGTCTACGCCGTTTATCAATGTGTCTCAAGAGAGAGAGAAAAAATACTGAAAATCCTTTTTAATCAATTTTGCGCAATTGGTTTTCCTCTAGAGTGTCGTTTATTCGTCGTTTTGTGACCAAAGGCTCATATTTTAAATTCAGTTTCCCTTCAACTGAAGTGAAAACGTCGGGAGACATACAGGAAAAATTTACGTGCGGGAGTATACCCCGCACAATACTGCAAACAAGCATTCAGAATGACCTTACTTTATAGACAGGTTGGTTTTCTCTCAGAAGAGAATCTCATTTAGTAATATATGTAGCTCAAATAGTATCCAGTGGAAGTGGGAACTAAAGGTCAATGAACGCTTCCTAGCACGGCATCTGCAGTGCACGACACGGCATGTATATTCGTTCCAAAGTACTTGAGTTATCTATAACTATAGTGTGCAGTATATTGGTTGTAAGTAAGTGGGCCACACGTTCTGTTCTTCCGGTGGGCTGGAAGGTGTTACTTCGGAGAGGATTAACACCTCCAGACAGAGAAAATGGTCAATTCGCAAGCGGTAACGCTTACCCAAAGCTTGTTGGATAACAGCTTCGCCCACTCTTTTGACTTAAGTAATACGTAAATTTAGGGGTACAAGCCCACAGACTCTTTCATTATTCCAACTAGCTATAGCTCATTTATCTATCACACTGAGGTGATTCATATGGGGACAGGCTTGGTCTTTTACTCCAGCCGACAGCGTGCTTAACGTATTTTCCTTCTAAGATTTAATGTAACTTGATTAGGGAATGTAAAACCATTAATTCTTAAAAAGATTAAGAAAGTGTAACTTTTTAAGCCAAAAATGCCGGTGTTTACGAAATTTCGCACGATTTTAACCCCCTCCCTCGTTATTAAAGTTAGGATTGCAAGATCGTATTCAAGACTTGGAGTGACAACTATTAACGGGAAAAGAGGGAAACGTCTCATGCACTCGTAAGAATTCTGTCTCTTAGACGCATTGAAGTAAGAAATTTAGAGTTCTGTTTTTCAATTTAATTTTAATGAGATTAGTGCTAGTGAAGTTAAAATCACCTAGCGGTACGTTTAAATGTTTTTCAAGCAATGGTCCTATTTTATAATTTAACATTGACAAACATTGAGCAGGACTTCTTGATATGCTACTCACGACAAGGAACTATTTTGTCTAATTATTATTATTATAATTTTCTTTTTGGCCGTGTAACTATTAGACTTAAATCTTTGAGAAGATCATCAGTTAAGTTCAAAGTTTTTAGGCTAAGGTTCAGTTAACGGTGGTCAAATTCAGATCAAAGCTACTGAGCAGCACTTACACCCTGAGCTTGCGCAGTACCATCCTCCCTGAAGCTGATAAGGATCGCAAGCGAGGTGTCCGCCTTGACGTCATGCATCCAGAGTGACAGTGACGTCAAGGTGCATTGTGGGTCTCCAGGCAACCGATAGGCTTGCTTTGCAAAGAGACTGTCTTTGCTTGTTATTTTCTATCGGTTTGGTTTTTTTAGCGGCCGTTTTAGGAATCGATAAGTGCTTTTTGCTATGAATTTCAATGTGTTGTTAGGGTAGCAAACAGTAATACCAAACATTCACGACACAGCTCCTTTGAACAGGTATCAGTTATGGGATTTGTTATATACGCTGCACTGAGGTGTCGCTCCATTGCGAGGGAGGTCCCTTCCCCATTGGAAAGGGAAGGGAGTTACAGATTATCATTAAAAGAAAAGCAAGGCAGTAATTTCCCCTCCTTGTGTTCTTTTCTTAAAGGGGAGAATTGAGACAACTGAGCCTGAGGTGTGCCAGGTGATCTCTGACGTCACTGCGGGGGCCTGGGGAAAGACTTTGTAATGCCGTATCCCATAAACCAACGCGCGCACCAATTCAATTCAATTCAATCTGTTCCCGTCAGCTTTGGTTTATGGGATACGGCATTAAAATTTCTTTCCCCAGGGCCCCGCAATGACGTCACAGATCACCTGGTGCGTATGGTCATCTGAACTGTGACTTGGCAGCCTCTAAGTTTACTTGTAATGATCGAGGTAATATTTTAGCAAGGTGATCAAACTTTGAACACCTTGCTTGATTAGTTTCTATTTTTAACTACGTGTATTTATTATTAACACCAAATCACTTTTGGGTGGGTCAAACAATAGAACGATAGGAACTTTTCGCAGTCACGAAAACTCACATTCTGATAAAAGTCGTAAAACCACCAACACACAGTATCCGATTAATTGTGATGTCAGCTTCTAATGTTAAACGTTGTAGACAGGACATGCAAAGGCGACAAGACTTTAAAGAAATCGTGACAAACAATGTTCTATATATCCAAGGGAGAATGAGCTCATTCTATGGCGGCGTAATGCGACAATGTTGAAACGGCCAGAGAGGCGTCGATGAATTGTGAAAGCCTGTGAAATAATATCCGCATGTCGCGGATGGAAAAAAAAAAAAGATGTGCCTCACGGTACAGATGCCGGCGTCTATTACTGTGCAAACGTTCGATCAAATTATCATTGAGCATGAGTATGTAAATTTAAACTGAAAGTAGTTAATCTAAAGTCATACAAGTATTCAGTTTTATGAAAAAATATCGGAATTTTTTAATAAAAATGTTTATAAGTAAAAATGTAAATTGTTTCTCCACAAAACACCTTTTCTAGAGTGTAGCCAGCTTAAGCTGCGTAGTGGGCGTTACTACTAAGGATAATAGGCGGGCGAAACCAACGCGTGCCACCCCTGCCGGGTAAGGGAGCAAGCTCTAGGAGGCGGAATGCAGCTCGCAAACTATTTCAGGGGAGAGGAGTTCTATAGTATATGGAGACAAACCAACAAGAGAAAGGACATGATCACGATAACCAACAACAAACTCAGTTCAACGGAACCTGAACCCTAGCCAAGCACGACATTTGGAAAGGATGCCGATTGCTCTAAACACACTACGCCACCCTTGTTTCCATCATAACAAAAGAAAGGGTCGTATATTTACAATAAGGAAATCTGCCAGTAATCTGGATCAGCCTGTTTGTCAAAAATAATCACGCAAGGCCACTTTTTGATGATTTCCACTTCCTTTTTATTGAATTATCCGACCTCTCTTAGAGAATCCACAAAAATATCAATCACGGGAAAGGATTATAAAACCATCAAAGTGTCCTGTTGTATGATGGACATGACACGTTATTGCAGGGCTCTCTTTTTGTTGAGAGAGGGAAGCCGCTGATTAAGACCGTAAATATGACAAGGCACGCAATCTAAGGTGAGCGTTTGCAGGCACTCTGGGGAAAGGTCTGGAAAATTTAGGTGGGGGTGGGTGGCTTTTTCCTTATACTCTATTCAGACCAACCAAAAAGGACTATTAATAGTCTTTACCCCCACCCCTCCCCTTCCCGGCAAGTCGAAAATCGTTTACCTGTTGTGTGTTACCGATATTAAGCAAGCAATTATATAAGAACTAATGTAATAACTGACTCTAATGATGACTATTACTAAGTGAATCTTTACAATTTATATGGCGCAATAGTCTTGATGGAGCTGCCACTTTAAATATAGTTACAGTACTTTCTTTGAGGTCGATCGAGTGTTCACGAACATGTTCAAAATAAAAGTCATGATAATAATTCTGTAACTAATGAGCGCATTCTAAAACCCTGTATTTTTTCAACAACAAAAATAGCAACTACGAAAACTTTTTTTATTCAAATTTGACCACTAACCGTTAATATCAACTAAATACTTAGCTTTATGAAGTCTAGTACTTTGAGTGCTCTTTTATTGTTCTTGTTTGTCTCTTTGTGCTCTTGAATACATATAAACACGTTATCACATCATCATCATCATCATCATCATCACCCCATAAAACCAAACTTTAAAACATGAAGCAAAAACGGTATTCTGAGGAGGTTTTGACAGCCACGTGACTAATACTTAAACAAAATGAATATTCCCTTAACGACTCGGCATCTTGTTTCCTTGGTGAGCTATTTTTGGCTGCAATATTAATAAATTAAAACTTCAGAACCATATCATCATGTTGTTTCAAGATGAATATTAGTCAAGCTTCTTATAGAGAACACAATTATATTCTCTTGGCACCTAACAATATCATTGATTGCAGCCCCTACCTCAGTCTCACTCGAAGCGCACGCGTTCGAATCCTGATTTTCTGCTGCAAGCACCTGATCGACGCCTTGGCGTAATTATATTACGAGCGAAATTCTTGGACACAATAAAATGGATCCCCCGAAATCAAGGGTGAAATTGAGGCGCGCGAAGGTGACGTGCTATTTTCGTATCTTTTTTTCGGTTTTGTTTTTTCTTATTATTATTATTATTTTTCTTTGGGGGGTAGGGGAGTCCGTAATTTTCCATCTATTTGTCTGGGACTGAATAAATGAAATAGTAATTCCCAACTCTCCTCGAAATGAAGCATTAATCGCGCAAAGGCCAACACGCGCCAGTTTTCCATCCTTGATTTTTTTTAGCGGGGGGGGGGGGGGGGGGGGGTTGACAAGAGGTCTTAATTTTTCGTCCATTTTCTCTAAGATTGCTGTAGCTTGCAATCACAGCCTTAAGGAAAGCGCATTAGTCCGCTGCCGTAGTGAACATTTTCTCGAAAGGAAAATACCAGAAAAAGAAGAAGAAAAAAAAAGGCGAGAAAGGGTGGGTTTGGGCGGGAGTGGCAGTTCCCAACCTTAAGTTCAATTTGAAAAAGCCATAGGAAGGCTGAGATAACATTGAGAACAGTGTACCACCCATGCAGTTGATATCAGAACTGAACTTGCAACAACAGTTTAACTGTAGGGTGTTTGCATTCTTTATACCAAAACAAACAACGCAATTTTAAGAAATAAAGAATTTTACTCTTTACAATATTTTAACTCGCGTTTTTTTTTTTTCCATATTGTTGAGTATAGTTTCCTAGCTAAGAGAATGAGTCAGAGTTCTGTGAACGTGGCGGAAATTAACCAGCAATTGATTCTCGTATTCAAGTCCGCATCCTTAAGCACTAGCTTTATTAGCTAAGAGAGTGAGTCAAAGTTCAGTGCACGCGGTGGAAACTGACCAGCATTCTCCAGATCCTTAAGTTTTAGCCAGGGGTTCAACAACCGTGGTACAAGAAAATCTATACCTAAGAACATATTGTCTCATCTCTTTCTGCCTCCAACAGTAAATCAGGGGGTTGATGAATGAGTTGAACATTATAAAGGTATTAACCCATGGACAATACACGCATGATCCCTTGTCAAGTCCAAACAAGTAAAAAACCAAGACCGTCAAGATAACAGGTACATAACATACAAGAACAGCACCCACTACTAACACAGTTGTCTTAAGCGCTTTGTTCTCTTTAGCAATTCTTTGTTGCTCTTCTGGTGGTAGCTGTTGATTTTTTATATTTTTTCGCTGTCGATGTACTTCACGGTACAAAATTACGTAGGCAAAGACAATGAAAAGAACGCAAAAAACGACAATAAGAACAGCTGAAAAGTTCAAAAGCGATCTTATAGCCTCGAAGGTAAAATCTCGCCGTCCGCCTATTATATTAGAAATAGAAATAAGCCAAAATACGATGACTGCCACTTTAATATTTCGCCCTGTAACAAGATCAGGGTGATGATAAGTGAATCTGATGGCTATCAGCCTCTCGCAAGTCACCAACATCAGATGAAGCGCTGAACAAATAGTTAAACCACGTAAAACAGAGAGGTAAAAAGTTCCAACAGCGTCTTCGTCTGGTACCTCTAGTAAATAAAGCACTTTCCACACGATGAACAAAGGTTGTGTCAAGAGACCGGTACATGCGTCAGTCACTGCTAAACAAGCCAGCAACATGTTGGCTTTTGTCTGAAGTCTTGAAGTTCTCTTTACCGCCATAATCACGAGCACGTTAAGCAGAAATGTTAACGGGCAGGTTATGCTGTTAAAAACAACAGTTATGACAGAACTTACATAGAGAGCAACAGAGCTATGGCTTTCCATTTTTTTTTTTGTGCTTCCGTTATACCGTCAACAGGGAGGTGAGAGGTCGAAAACCTTATGATGGTGAAATCAAGTGGCACCTGGTTTTTAAATAATTCCTGTCAGTTTTAGTTAAGTACACTCCTTCCTGGTCCTTTGTTTAAGACTAGTTTTCTATTGGCAATGTTATTATAGTTCAGCATTAAGCTACGATTAACAGCATTACAGCGATGCATCCATTAGCTTCCATTCTACTTTAGGAGCTTTGAAATTTGGTTTCATTTGTTTTCAGTTGGGCTCCTCAAAGCAAGAATGCCATTTGAGACCACTGAACACACTTATAGATGCATCAGCCGGAAAGAAAGAAAAGTTCTTCTCTTCACAATTAAGGCCTTTTATCCCTTCTTTGCCTTGTAAATGCTTTGATGTTAAAATTTCCCCCAGGAAAATATTAGCAATTATTCAGTTCATTCCCAAAGCCAGCTCGTCATAAGGCTTTTGTACATTCTGCTTTTATTTCCCCACTCAAAATGCTCCACCTTAATGCTTCAATTTTCCCGACCGTTAGCATGCTCGATCGGTTCTGCGTCATTAAAGTGCTATTAAAGGTTAACAAAAATGTTTAAGTGGTATGACAACAATGAATACAAGTTATAATAGTAGCAAAAAATAATCCTTTACACGGCTGGATTTGATGTAATCTACGTTTTTAGGAGTACACAAGAAAAATACAAGAAAACCATCTGTTTATATTGTGAAATCGTGCAGAGAAACCGAGGAAAATGTATTCAAGAAAGAATCCGAGGAGGTAATGTTTATAACTTACTGTGAAAATATTAACAATGTTTTATAAACCCGTGAGATTATACACTTAATGTCAGGTGCCGAGGGAATCAACAGTTTTGTACTTTCTGTGATTCCTGATGTTCTAACATTTTAAAAAGTGCTTTATTGTATACCGTAAACTGCCCCTTATAATCCCACAGCTTATAATCGGAGGGACTCATATCCAAGGGGCCTCAGTATAACCGGAATAGAGCTTTAGCAGCTCACTTACGTTTTGCATTTACTATTGTGTTTTAAGCTTCAAGGCGTCACCAAATTCATTTCAAAACATTGGGGTGGGGGTGGGTGGGCTTATCATCGCATGTAATTTTTTTGCTTATAGATAGAGGGGCTTATAACTGGGGGAAGGCAGTTTACGTTATTCCTAGACTTTCACTTTAATTCCACCATTCTTTCATCACTAGACCTTTTTGGCTTGTATGGTTTGTTGTCCCATTTCAGACCAACTGACGGTACCTCAGAGAACTGCTTCTTTCAAATGTCGTCCTATACCCGTACATCCACGTGAATATGTATTCATATAATTAACAATTATTTCTCGAGCCCGAATGGGCTCTGAGTCAATAGCCTATGAGTCCGAAGGCCGAATGGGCTACTGACTCAGAGGCCATGAGGGCGAGAGGAATCAGCAATTGTTTTAGTAAAATCCAACTAGTTGGTCAAAAATATCGAGACAAAACAACTTCAGCTAGCAAAACGCGATTCAGCCGCCATAGTTTTGGTTTTCAAAGCCGGCGCTTTTCGCTACTAGTGGGCTATAACATATAGCCTAGCCGTAGCTCCACCAATCAGAACGCAGCATTGATTATAGGCCACTAGTTGGATTTTACTAAAATATATATAAAGCCAAGGCTAAAAGTGAATCTCACGATAGTATTTGTAGTTTGCTCAAACACAATATAGAATCCGCTGAAAATCGTGTAATGCTAAAGGTGACGTTACACGAGACGATTTGCAATGTTGGAACAATGTTGCAACCATTTGAAACAATGTTACAACAATGCTGTAATGCTGTGTTGCGTTAAAAATCGTCGTTGCCAATCGTCCCGTGTAACATCACCTCAAGCGGCGAGAACGAGAACGGTGAAAACACAATAGGTCCAATTAGCAAATCAAAGAAAGACTATCGTCAACTTGTGGGTACGTTGTTTAGAAAATAATCAATTAGTTATCACCTCTGCTTTTCCCACAAAATTTTAGGAAATGAAAGAAATTCAGATTATAAATATACTATCCTTGTTCTGGAAACACAATACTTTTCTTGCTACACGAAAAATGGACAATTTCCGTGTTTTATACTATTGCTGGTTTTCCGTGTCACACCATTCAAAATAGATTAAAATAAAAATCAAAACCATTCGACAGATAAAGTCCAGAATCTTGGAAATGAAAGGAGGTAAAAATACAAAGATCCTCGCCAAGATTTGGGTCGAAGGAATAATTCGTATACGAGATATCCGAAGAAATGTCTTACCCAAACTTATAGAGCTTTGTATGGAGACGCCATGCTGGAGCTCATCCGAATGAGCTCCAACATGGCGGACGGAAACCAACAGAAACATCTGTTACCGAGTTTTGCTACAAAAGCGAGAATTTATTTTTCGATAAACTCATAAACATTAAAGTAATACTTTTTCTAATACATGAACTGTTTAGATAGCAAAATTTCCTAAAATAAGTCATTTTTTTAACCTACATGACAGCTAGCTTGGCCGTCATGTAAATGCCGCGTCACGCAAAAGCTTAGAAATTCAAGCGTACTCTATCACAAAACCAAGAATCCTTTTGAATCGAAAATTTGTATGAAAATTAGTTTTCAGCTGCTCTAATGCATCGTGAAAGTAAAATCTCGGTAGGATCGATAGTTTTTTAGTTTGCATTTTGGTGACGTCATGTGAAAACCAACAATAAGCCGATCTTGCGACCCCTCAGTCTCTTGGTTTGCGGTCTACAGAATGTGTAACGAAACGACTAACGAAACTGTAACGCGATTTTCCAGAGGTTTTCGATGGGTTTTGATGTTCTAACGACAAACACATCTCCTCTGGACCCTGTGGCCATACTTAACCGATTGAAAAAACGACTCGAAGCAATCGGATGAAATTTAAGGCTAATTGAAATCAGGTTACTGACAGTAAAAAACAATGTAAACACATTTCATGCCAATGAAAGAACATAATATTATGCGATACAAAGTCGACACAACTCCTCCGCGAAATAGGACGCAAAACATAAGCTTATGTTTTCTTATTTCGATTTCTGCTGTTATTTTAAAGCTAATGCTCAAAATCACATCCATTTCGATTCCCCCGGTGATCTTAAGGAGTCCTTATAAAGAAGAAGAAGTGCCTTTATTTATTATACATTCATTCATACACATAACCTACTACATTACTACAAGGTATGAGATCAAACCAGCGTCGAAGTTCAAGGAGTAGAAGAGCAAATGCTCATCTTCTCGTCAAGTTTAACGCCTGGACGAGTCAAAGGCTCTTGAATCGTACTAATCTGAAAGATTCCTGAGTGTCTTAAATTTGGTAAGACCTCTATCCTCTGACCGTGCTGTAGCGCACGATGCACGCTCTCAGAGAGGAATTTGATGCCACCGAACTTCGGCGATAGATCTTCGCGCTCTCAAGTTCGGACACGAATAATTACGAAAACGTCTACTACGAGTGAGCGAGCGCCTCATTTGCATATCCCTGTCCCTGCAATAACTCGTGGTACGCTCGCGCGTACCCACGAGTTAAAAAGCAACTTTGCACGTGCAGCACACTTTTTTGTGACAGCTTCGCTATAAGACAAAACTGAGGACAATTCCTTGGAGAACATCACGTGGCCTGAATTGGGAAATAGAAGACTCTTCTCTTGCTGTTGTAGCCCAAACTAGCTATAAGTGCTAAATTTATTCAAATGAAATGCCTTGGGTAAAAGTTTTGCTTACATGTACTACTATTTATTTCTTAAGATTTTTCAAAACGAAATTTGAAAATTTTCTGCGAATTTTTATTTTGGCATATGTTGCAGGTGAAAGGGTAACCAGAAAGAAAAAATAGTTCAACTAATTATTTGAGATTATCCTTTGGTTTTACTCATATTTTTATTTGCCTAAACAAACCTCTTGGGTGTGTCACACCTTGCATATCTTTTGCACAAATAATAGGGAATTTAAGATCCAACGACGCGACGGCCACGAGAACGTCGCTTAAAAAAGTGTATTTGCGTTCTTTCAGTCTTTATAGGGATTATTCGTACCCAATTACTTTGTCAAATGTAGGCGAACCCTCCTGAAGCTGAATTTCAAGGGACCATATCCAAGCTCAGAAAGAGAAATAAAATTTCGTCGTTGTTTGTTTACGTCCTCCATGAAACAAGAAAGTAGGCATTTTCACGTCGTAGTCGTGCAAAAACGGGAGAGAAATGTACAAAAAAGTGTGATGCACGTGCAAAGCTGTTGTTTTGCTTATAAAACCTATTGTTTTTTTGACGTTCTCGTCGCCGTCTGCGTCGTTGGATCTTAAAGTCCCTATTAACACTGAAGCTGTGCCTAAGATAGGCACATTGTGAGGAAAAACAATAAGGTGTCAACACTCTCGTTCAGAAAGATAAATACCGTAAAATTCCGAAAATAAGCCCCTCCATGTATATGCCCCTCCAAATATAAGCCGCCCCAAGGTCAAAACGGAAAAAAACCCTCTGTTAAATCATCCCCCCCCCCCCAAAGAAAATATAAGCCCACCCAGGGGGGGGGGCTTGTACTTGGAAATTGCCCTCAGATACAAAGTAAACAAAGAAAAACGGTCAATTTCCTTCCAAGAATAAGGCTTGCCCTATCGATTTTGAAAAGCAAATTTCCCTCTGTACATAAGCCCCTTCAAAAATAAGCCCCTCAGAAAAGGCCTTTGAAAAATATAAGCCCCGGGGCTTATTTTCGGATTTAACGGTATCTGAAAAAGGAATGTAATTTACTAATACAATTATCATGTTAACTAAGCACAAAACACTTTTCTTAGTCATTCAATTAGTTGCAACCTTAACCTACAATGTGAGCATTTTGTTTTAGTAAATAGGCCCATTGCTGCTCAAGGACAAAGGACCTGCTTCATGGAAAAATTACGAGGCTTAACCCTTTCAACCCTAAGATCAAAATTTGAATTCTCATTTGTTGCCACTATTCATTTCCTACAGAAGTAGTGAGGAGAAGTTGATAAAATATCAAGCAAATTCATCTTGTGTGATCATGTCTGTAATTCTCATGACCACTCTGTTTTACAAAGCATTGATATTACAGGGAGAAATTTGATGCTGATCACTCTTAGGGCTTAAAGGGTTAAGAAAAACCAGACAATAAAAGAGCACGAGAAAATTGAGAGGTTTTTGTGGTTCAGTAACTTTTGCCATTGATGAGTGTACATGTATGTCACTTTCTTAGTTGCTCAATCCACCATAAAATCAGGCTGCAGTTGTTCAAACGTTGGATAGCGCTATCCAGTGGATAAGCATGAGGGAAATCAATTGCATTATCCACTCGATAGAGATTTATCCGGTGGAAATCGTTATCTGCCTTTAAAACATCTAGGTCCAGACTTTTGAGACATTAAATTTTTACCCACACACCCCAATATTTGTTTTATGCTCTTTCAATGTCTGGTATATTTGGGGTTGTATCCCATAATTTGGGCATGAGATAGGTCACATGACCCCAAGCTGCAGAGGGCTTACAAGTAAATCTCTCTTAGATTCCAGCAATAGGTGAAACTCCTCTCCGCTTACCAGTAACATAACTCAATTGCCTATGTAAACACTTTCTTTCGACTCTCCACAGTCTACATAGTAGGCACCCTTATAGTGTCTTTTAAAGCAGGGTTTTCAATAAGAGCCGGAGGCCGGCAAAATTCGCCAGCTATTTCATGTAAACTCGCCATCCACTTTTCTTTGGAAATTACACAGTTTAAATAGAGTATTCATGTAGGATAAAAAAAGCCAAAATTTAATCATTTGATATCTGTGACCTGTTCAAACACTAATTTTTGCTCCAGAATGCTGGAAATGCATTCTAAGAGGCCCAGATCTTAAAATTTTCCCAGAAACTTGCACCTTTGCTGCGAGTTTTTTCCTTCTACACCTACTCCAAAGCTTCTACCACCTATTTACAATCTTATTGAAAACCCTACTTTAGCCTGTGAATCAGTCCACCAGTGAGGGATTGGCCAAAAAGTAATTACATCCCTTCAAATTACTTTTCCTTCTTATTCCAACAAGGCACAAGTAGTTCACAAAGTAGAAAGTACTATCCACTTGATAAACCACTTTCCAGTGGACAACATAACAGCTTTTCCTAATGCTTACACGCTAGATAACACTATCCAGGTTTTATCCATACAAGGCTAGAAGGCCCATTCACAGGCTAAGTGTTTTACTGAAACTCCTGCATTACTTGACTAATGACAGTGGTCCATTGTACCAGTCACTTGAAAAGCACTAGGAAGTATTTGACCTGTATTTACTGACCTGACTATGACTCAAGGAGACAAAGTCAGATCAATAACAGGGGGAGTGGTATTGTCGACTAAAGTATTTTTCCTGACGATTACTTTTTCTGGGGTGTCAAAGGTAAGGTCAATGATGTCATTATTTCCTTGGTTACAGTTCAAGCTGATGGAAGATGTGTTTGAAGAGGGTAGTGAAGCTGATCCTTGCTTTACTCTCCAAAATCCATCAGATGTGAACTCCACACTTTTCACATTTTCTGGAACTGATGCTAGGATTTCAACGATTAATCCGTCCACAATCAACTCAGACAGTGGTGCTGGACCTTTACAAATCTGTAAATAAAAAGGTTAGTTGTAAACTTGGTGTAATATAGAAAACCCAAAGATGTGTTTCAGAGCTAACAAAAAAAGTAACTTTCGAAGCCATCTTGCCCAAACATAAGCGATTGTCTCCACACTTAATTGGCAGGAATTTGAACAATGAGTAAAACCTCACATCCAGGGTGCAAAGAAAGTTACCTCGAATGTAAAAGCCCAAAAGTGATATCAACTAGCCCGAAAAAAATGTTTTAATAAACAGTATTCATCACAGTTCTTCTTTAAATTAAACTCCCAAAAAACCTTCACATTTGCCTGTCAGGTATGTTGAGAACAGAATTCACTAGCCTGATACCAAAATCCACAAGCCCCAGGCTATCGGACACTACTTTCTTTACATGCTGCTCACATCCCCCTTTTGGGAAAATGAATATTCAAAAAGAAAACTTAAATCAAATCAAATCATTTCTATTTTTATGATACCAAAAAAACAACAAAAATCAAACAAAACTCTCAGTCCAGTTTCCTTACTAAAGAGAGTCTCTCTTGGCAGAATAACAGCTCTACTAGCCTGTACACAGACATTGCTTTCTTTTTCTTTTCAATGATCCCCTATGGTTGTTGCAGTAAAGTTCCTGAGTTAAGCTTTCCCCGCCCTGATTCAAAGAAGAATTCAATTTCCTCTACATCGACTGATTCACCCATTCAGTAGTCCGGTAGACTATCGATGTTGATGTTAGTTTTTGGTCTCCGAAAATAACGACCCCCCCCCCCCCCCCCCCCCGAGAAACAACACCCAGAAAGTACATGTAACAAGCCCCAGAGGCTGCTAATTCCAAAAGTAACGAAGTTCGTTACTATGGGAACTTTATGGTACTTTTATACAAGCACTCAATGAACTTTTGAGAAATAATAGAGGGTCTATGAAAAGGCTATGGTTCTACCCGAATGAGTTACTGTGAAATTGCTTGAATTTTCACACTTGGGTGGGTCTGGTCCCAGTTGTTCAATCCCGACAAATGGTAGATAACACTATTCACTGATAAATCTCTGTTCGGTAGATAACACAATTGGCCTGCCTTATACTTACATAATCTGCCCATTAGTGATTTATTCAGTGGATAGCACTATCAAGCACTGAACAACTGGGACCTGGCCCCAGTTGTTCGAAAGGTGGATAGCGCTATCCACTGGATAAATTACTATCCAAAGGATAGCGCATTATTGGTTTTTGTAATACTTATCCTCTGGATAGCGATTTATCCGGTGGATAGCGCTATCCAACTTTTGAACAACCGGGACCTGGTGGATAGCAATATCTACCAATTGAACTGCAACTGCACCTGAGGTCTGAAGTAAAAATAATGACTCCTCACGGTCTACTTCCTCACCATTACAGCTATTTATTTTCTTTAAAATTTATCCATTTATGTTTTGGTGGATACTACTTACTGGGCACTTCCACTTTGCAATTTCCTTCTCCCACATCAAATTGCAAAAGGCCTCGCCATCAAAACAGTGAACATGTCTGCAATCCTTTCCTCTCACTGGGGTTACCATTCGTGAATGAGTGAGTGGACAGAACAAGGAAATGTCAATGGATTCAAGTTTGGCTTCAGAATGGGACAATAACTTCTGATGCAGCTGTTGTTTGGACTGTGCAGCTGGAACAAGATCTGTTAATTTGCATAACTCCATCATCCTGCTAAAACTGTATCAATACAAAACCAAATAGTAATAAGAGCTGTCATTATTAGCCGGCTACTGCAGTAAAATCAGCCTGCTAATCTACGTTTCAAATTAAGTAAAACATAACAAATTGGATTTGTCAGATAAATGACTGGCTACTTTCCCTGAGAGACCGGCTCCTTTAAACCTTAATGACAGCCCTGATAACAATAAAAGTTTAGTTTAACTATGATGATAGGTTTAACAATGATAGGTTGATTTTATGTTTATCTTGCAATAGTCATGTTGTTATTGATCACTATGTTTTAACTGAATACTGTTGGTCTCCATCAAGCAATGGTGGTGGTCGATTGGCTGCTCGGCATTGATAACTTAATAATAAAAATAACAATGATGATGATAATAATGATCATAATAATAATTCTGAAGAGGTGCTGCTTAGGAAACTAAATGAAAATGAACAGTGACAGTGGATGCGGCAAAGGATCCAAAGGAGTATAAGAAAAGTGAAAAGAGAGAAATGGAAAACAAATGGAAAGAAAAACAAATGCATGGGCAAGATGTCAGGGATATGACGGGAGCGGATTGGGAGAAACAATGGCAGGGGTTGCAGAAGGGGGACCTCAAGGGATGTACAGAAGCTTTGATCTGCAGTGCATAAAAACAAGCTTTAAGAACAAACTATATCAAGTTCCACATTGACAAAACCTGGGAATCACCTATGCGTTAGCCTAAATGGCAGGCGCAAAAAGGGGAGGGGGAGGGGGAGGGGGAGTTGGAGGAAGAAAAGTGCGAAACCGGGGAAAAGGGAATTGAGAACCTGCTTTAAGAGCTTGTGTTTTTGTATTCCGCCCACCATTTTCTCAACTAATCCGACAATGTCAACTGTCAATACGTGACCAATCAGAAGTAGGGGGCTTCTCAGCATGGTCCGAACTTAATTACTTTGTTTGCCAGAAATTGTCGAGTCGGGATGCTTTTTTCAAGTGATAATATAATCGAGCAAAATAAACATTTTTACTGTTCTTGCTCCTGCAGGAAGCATGACAATCATAGACTACAAGCGGTCTCTCCTTTTTACTTCTCGCAGTCTATGACAAACAATGATCAGTTTTGTGTGAATACACAAGACCTTTGGTCTTACCTCATCAAACACAGTGGTCACAAAGAACAGAACAATCGCCAGCCCCCGGGTTCCAGCCTGACACGCAAATAATGAAAGAAGAATAAGCTCAATGGATAGTTTTTACCAAAGCTTCAGCTTTCTCTTTACAAACCATTTAGAAGTTCATTCACGACAGTTTTTGTTTTTGCGGAAAAGGGGTTTTGTGAATATGGACATTGCAGAAGCTACCCATTACGGCTAAGCCAATCAGGAATTTGCGGACGCCAGCATCCACAGAAATGAACAAAAGGGGGTTCTTACAGCAGGCGTCCCTTACCCTCTCTCCCCAATCCCCCTCCCTTTTTCCCTTCCTCCTTATCCGCCCCCTACCCCCTTTCGACGCCTGCTAAGCAGGCTACCTATGAGTAGGATGTGCGGAGAGAAGGGAGAAAGTGTAAGTCACCTAACAAGTGAGTGCAGCAAGTTAGCCCAACGTGAGTACAAGAGGCAACATGACAATGTGGCGTGGTATGAGCATTGGCAACTGTGTGGGAAGGAAGAACTGGAATGGGCTGATCAGTGGTACAAACATACCCCACAGCAAGTGGTAGAAAATACAGGTTTTAAAGTTCTATGGGATTTCAATGTACAGTGTGATAGGATGGTTGAAGCCAGAAGGCCGGACATCATCTTCATTGATAAGCAGGCAAGGGAGGCTAAGATCATAGTCATCACTATGCCTGGAGATGCACAAGTAAAAGACAAAGAACTGGAGAAAAAAGAGAAGTACCAATTTCCTCAAGAAGAAATAAGAAAGTTGTGGAAGCTGAAGAAAGTGACGGTTGTGCCAATTGTGATTGGGACATTAGGACCTGTATCCAATATGTTGGGGAAATACACAGGAAAGCTTGACGTTACCATCAGAATTGAAGTGATCCAGAAAGCGGCTGTGTTGGGAACAGCTGGACTATTATGGAAAGTTTTGGCTACTCAGGGACTCCAATGTAAGGACTTCTTTGGGACCTCTAAGAACTTGTTGTTGCTTGCTCCCAAGGGTAATATACTAGACAATGAAAACCTTTTAAGCCTGAGATTCCACAATGTAATTATAAAAGTAAATAATAATAATAATTTAAATATCGTCTCCCCTTATGGGGCTTTTCAAGGACAATGAAACAAATAAATAAAATGGAACATAACATGGTTAAAAATCCCAGCTGGTAGGAGGAGAAACAGTTGGCTACTTTACAAGGCTGCATTGTTGTGGATTTGAACTTGGGACTACTGAAACAAACCCAGCTAGTGGTCAGGGCAGGATTTGAACTCAGGGCCTCCAAATTACAAGCCCTTCACTCTAACTGCTCAGCCCTGCTGCCTCCTTAAACAATGGCAATGGAAACCCTGAATGAGGATTGGAATGTTACTACCAATCACTAATAATTATATACAGCCAATTAGCACCATGAGGACCTACACAAAATAACAAAACAGGGCCGAGTTGTTTGAATGCTGGTTAGCACTAACCCCGGGTTAAATTTTAACTTGGGTTTCTTTTTCTTTTTATCAAAAGCAATCTCTTAGGTAGTTTTCCATATTCGTTTTAAAGTATCCAATCATCAAATTGTAGGCAAAGAGAATTTAACTGAATTAGTTTTTTAAGCTCTCATATTTGAGTTCAAATTTTGCACTAACCCTGGGTTATCTTAACCCTGCTTTGAACAACCGGGCCCAGGGTGTTAAAAGATAGCAGGGATCTTAAGATGCAAAGACAGTGACGGCAGCAAAAACATCACAGTCACGCCAACATTGCAGCTATTTGTGGTTTTTTAACCTTCATTGCCATAATTACCCCAAATCACTGACTTTGTCAAATGTATAGGAACTCTCCTTGAGTTGAATCCCCAAGAAAGAAAATTCTGTATGTTACTTGTTTATATCCATCATAAAATGTGAAATTAGGCATTTTCACAATGTAGTCATCCAGTGACAGCAAAGAAATGTACAAAAAAGTGTTCTGCATGTGCAAAAGTTGTTGTTTTGTTTATTAAACCTATTGCTTTTTTGACCGGCTTGTTGCCGTTTGTCAGTGTTGGATCTTAAGGTCCAAAATAATGCTTGGAAACTAGGAAAGACAGTACTAAGCCAAAAATAGGAAAAAGGCAGGAATGCTTATTTATTTGCAAAAAGAACCATTCAGTAGAATCCCGATTTCTCAAACCTCCTTGGAAATTAGTTCAAATTATCCTGAAGTTCATAAAATCCAGGGGAACATTACAGTGTTTGACTGGTGAAGGGAATTCAGTTTTGGTTGGAATTACTGGGAGTTTCAAAAAACTGAGTATTCCAGAAACTGGGATTCTACAGTGCAAAAAAAGGGGGAAAACAACAGGAAACTTCCTACAAGTTCTCTTGCTATATAGATCTAACCAGTATGCTCTGTTCCAAAATGCAATGCTCCATTTAGCAGTCACAAATTTGCACAGAAAATTCATGACAGATATGTTTTGTGTCAAGATGGCATGCAGTGTGAGTGGGGGTGGGGTGGGAGGGGAAGTAATTCAACATGGTATTGTTGAACTTTCATCATCATCTCTCAAGAGTTTGAATGCTTTTCTGTATAAGGTAAAAGTAATTCCACAAAAAATAGGCAACAATTGTACACAACAGGGACTTGAAACCCTGCTAAAGCATTAATAAAATATCGAAATTTAAACTTCCCATCTGGGTGGTCAGGGTGGTGGGGTTTGTCTTCACAACATTAAGGCAAAGCTCTGAGGCTTAGGGCATGTTTACATGACACCGGGGCAACTTTCACCCCAGAGCGAGTTCACTCCAGTTCCCTCTCATGGCTCTTTATTTGTTTACATGATACCACCACAACATGTCATGCTGGCGTGAGTTAACCCTGGTTCTTGTACCAAGACAGCAATTTCAATCTGGTACGAAATCTTGCCATGGTATATGTAAACGCGCAACGACCACCAGTTTCAGTGTGAATTGACTAGACCGGGTGGCGCATGCATAATGTTTGCGATTTAAGTCACACGTGCATTTTATCAACATGAAGTGTACCTTCAAATAGCAAGATATGAAATGGCCCAGTCATCATGTAAACACGATACGAAGTCAAAAAGTCATCCCGGTATGAAACTCGCGCAGGTGCGAGTTTTCTCATGTAAACACCCCCTTTATGGCGTCCACAACCTCACCTCGGTTTAGATTTCTTTGTAGGTTCTAGAGGCACTCGAACCAAATTGGACGTATTAGGTCCTCGGTGCCTCGACCCATCACTTGAAGACGAAGAACTGCTTCGCCAAATTGCAGAATTGGTAGCCTGATCTTGGCGCAATCGCTCCAACATTTGACAGCAATTTTCAAAGATTTCTAGCATACCATCTTGGGTGCTTACCAACGAACTCAAGTTAGACGCGAGTGTTACGTGATCCGTGTGAACTGAAACGGAGGGAGTTATGTCTGATCCTGTAAAGTAAATATGCGTCGACGACAGAGAATCTTTTTCGCGTTGATACGGTCTATGCCTGCGATGCTCTCGTGAACTTTCCCGACGTCCACTGCTACGTCTATGGCTCCGGTGACGAGATGATGAAGACCTAGAATGCGATCTTTCCTCTCGATCTTTGTCTTCATGCGATCTCTCTCGGTCTTTTGGCATCTTCTAACATTCAAATTTGCGACTACCGCGTTAAAATGACAATAACATTTCCGCTCCTGGTCTAAATTTTGTGCATAATCTACAAAGCGAAAGCAAAACTCACCGTTTCTCCCGCCTTGGACCCAATGGCCTCCTAACGAAAACAACGTTTACAGCTCGACTCGTTCCTAGTCCTCCACCGAGCGTCCAATCAAAACATGACCGTACTGACTGTACTGGGCTTAGGCAAAGATTCGTAGCCAGTCCTTTCAATTTCACGTGGAAAAACAGAAGAAAATATAATCAGGACGAATAGAACAGGGAGAGGGCTAAGATAGAGGGGAACCAAGCGTGGGACTGTCCCTACTCGACTAGGTTCGTACGACGGTTTTATTTTTCTTGCCTTGTTCCCCCATTTGCTTTTTTTTCCTTTTTGAGGAGCCTGGTTACCCCTCCTTCCTCTATCTTGATGGATCACGATGTCGTTACATGTCACGTGCACTTGGATCAGCGGAATCGCCAAGAGCCGCCTCTTTCTTTCTGACGATAGTAATAAGGACCTTTGCGATTTCCGATAAAATTTCGTCAGTAGTACAGGTTATCATCAGTGAAAGGCACCACAGCCAAGAAGCCCTACAAGACGAGGTTGAGCTTATATAGCTCAGTTGCTTTGACAGAGCCGGTGAAAATGAAGGAAAATTTCACACGTTTTCACCGAGAAAGGAACTCCGGACGTCTGCCTTAAAACATAGCAAGAACAGCAAAGATACAACTCAACGTATAACAACTGCTGTTTGAATTGAAGAAATGATGATCTGCTAAACTGCCGAGAACAGATAAATGATCGATCGAGGTTAATAAACTCAGGTTTGGCTTTCTTGGTCTTTTCTATTATGATCTGAAGAATTGTGCAAATCTCGAAGGATTTTAACACCCCGGTCCCTCGATCTGCATAATTCTTCAGAAAATACTCAGCCTCATTTAATCTTCGCTATTTATTTTCAGTAGTGTAGCAGCTGATCCTAAGGTCTCTCCTAATTGGTCGCTGGAAACAATGACATGTCATTCTTCCCATTGTTTTAGTATTGTTTGGGGTTAGGGTTTCGAACCATTGGTGACTAATCTTTGGAACAGCTGCTACATCACCCTTTATTTTACGGCAACAAATAAAGGTAGGTCCAGTTCTATTTCTTTCAAATCGGTTTGTTCCAGCCGGGAAACAAGTTCTTGGAGGATTGGGATGGGAAAGGAAGAGCTTGCTTGCAGGCCACTTTTTCAGGCTCACGCACTCGTTCAATGTCAATACATTCATGCTTATCATCCGGCTAGATATAGAGCTTGCCTAGTCCCTCAGTGTTACAGTGATATCATGATGGGCATATCCATTCCTAATCCCCTAGTGATATGGGCATCCCTTTCTCATATACCTTGGCGATTTGGGTTAGGGTTAGGGTTCCAAGGGATGCCCTTATCGTAATCGTACCTGCACAATCGATCCCAGCGCATTGGGTGCAACATCAAGCACTTTACCTTCTTTCATTTCCCAGATTCTGGACTTTATCTATTGAACGGTTTTGATTTTATTTTGATCTATTTTGAATGGCGTGACACTGAAAACCAGTGGATAGGACCATGGTTTTTCTATGGGGATCAACCACTATGCTATTCACATACGAATGGACGGCTGATCTACTCTCTGTGTGCAACAGAAGCTTTTTTATAACCAGACCAGACCACTGTGCCACTTACTCGCAATACTATCCATGATCTGTGGGTTTGAGCAAGAGAAAATAATGGGCCGACAGGGAATCATAGGGTGTTGGTTCAGTAAAGTTATTTATAGAGGTTGTAATTAAACAGAAGCCTAATTCCTGAGACTTCCGCACATTTTTATTGATTGTTAGCACACCTTTGTTGTAAACAAGATAGGTCTGGGCCATAGCTCGAAAACACGTGATCTAAAAAAGGCGTTAGAGAGTATGTAATCGGATCATTCAATGATTCAGTGTTTTTCTTTTCTCTAGTTCGGAACGGTTTACACTATCTCGGAAAGGATCTCAAGTTTTAGGAGTCAGTCTTGTACGGAAAATTATCTATTTTTCAGAATAAAGAGTATGGTCATTCCAACAACCTTCAACAATATGGCTGAAACTGATACCATATGCTTTTTGATTCCGACAATCATATGCTTTTGATTCCTATTGAAAAACTTAAAAATGGGCGTGATTCTTTCAGGAAAGGACGTGAAGCCCACCTTATCTACAAAGCTAAGACAATTGAGCCTCTGGGCATCAATAAACGTGATGAATTGAAGCTATATATCTATGTTTTCTTGTCTTTTTACAGTAGCCACACCATACCACGTCATATTATGTAATTTCCGGTTATTATTTTATTCCATATATATTTCTGTAAATTCGTGATATCTTAATAAACCTGATGAAGACTGGTACTGGCCAGTCGAAATATCGCAACTCAACTCTATTTCACGTTGTTTGATCAGTCCATGCAAAAGTCTTCTTGACTGTAACGTTTTCAATTTTAGTATATTTTGACTCATCACGATCATTCTGGATCCGACGTTGAGCAAGATTGATCGTACACGGTTTTGCAGTGTTTTTTTTACCTTAATTTTGTATTTTATATTTTTGTCTTGGATAAAACAGCAGGATAAAGCTGTCGTCATTTTATATAACGTCAAAGTTTCCTCCTTTTCACCTTAATTGCGTGGTACTTTAATGGACGCTACCAAATTGTTTGAAATTGGCAATTTTCCGTCTAAAATTGTAGGAATTACCAAATTCAGCATGAAGCAGGTTTGTAAACCTACGAAAAACAATTCTCATGTTGACGTCAGGCCTCATTATTTCCCTCGTCTTCTGCGTTTCTGGTCACGTCGTCGGAGCGAAGAAGAGTGCGTCACCGAGCTGTATTGACCGAGAAGGCCTGGGAAACGCAATACAGACAAGACAACTTTTTCCAAGACAAAAGGATGCTTAAGGAAATTAAAGTAAAGGGTTGAGGGAATAGAGAGCTTTGACGACCAAACAAGATTATTGAGCTGCATGAACTTTTTTGCACATTTTTATTCATGGCTTTTTTATCTGAGTAAATTGCATTCTTCATCATCATGCGTCAGAAAGGTATAAAAAGAAACCGTAATTATGTAGGCAGCTACCAAAAAGCTCCATTGAAAGCAGCAGTTGGACTTTGTCCAATACATCGTATAATTTATATCAAAAGATTGCGTAATAACAGTTCTTTCATCTATTTCATGCTAAATTTCAATATTGTTGCTGTCTTAAATCATTATAAATACAATAAGTTTAATAATTATTTTAAGAAAGAAAGAGATTATTTTATGTAGAGGATCTCGAAAAACATTTAGTAAAATCATAGTCTACTGTGTGAAAGTTTACAATAATGAAAAAAAGGCCAAAATTTACAGATTTTTTTTTTTTGAAATCTGCATGTAGTATACCAGAAAACAAAGGCAAAAAAGAACTCCATGGACAAAACTACACATCAAAAAAGTGTTTGCAATTCTCGAAACATGCAAGACATTGTGCATTTTGTAAAATCCATGCAGGCAATTTCGCAACCTAGCAAAAATTAGCAAAATCAATATTCCAGCTGAAAAATTTGCGTTTGTCTATCATAAGTTAACTTTGCACAATTCTAAATACTATTAATAGTATTCGATGTTATTAATAGCGGCCTTCTGAACAGCACACGAAAAGGAATGCCATTTTGCCAAGGAAACGGCGTCGCTACCACTCACTGCTTTCGTATGACTTCAAACACTCCTAGATATTAACGCCGGGTACCGATATGCTCTAATCGGTCGGGTTGTAAATTCTGGCTAAGATTATATATTTTTCAAGCGAAATTATACTTCGAAGTTTTAGCTGGCCAGGCTTAAAACAAATTAAAATAGCCGATACTAGGCAGAAAACAAAGGAAAAAAAACGGACACAAGCTCTTATACCTACATTTTCAGGTGTCATTTTACTAAAGAAAACTTGAGGGGCTTTTTTTATCGTCTATTTAATCACGGAGACTAAAATCGCTTTACCGGCAGATATTTCACCAAGCGGATTTGTTGCCTGGGTGTTCCAAACCTTGAATTGTGGAAGGGATTCAGCGACTTTAAACAACGCAAATTATGAGTGGGGAGAAGCCTATATCACACTTAAGAATTACCGGTAGTTCTTTATTTAGAAGCCTGACTTGTAAGGCACAGAACTAAGCATGTTCTACTTCATTAGCTGATCCCAAAAGATGTTTCATAGTAGCTAGATAGACAGAAGTTTCTATACCTCGTTTAGATTGTTTCGTCGCGTTTCTGCTGCTAGCAGTTTTAGGGAAAATGTCTAGCATAAAAAGTCCTCATCGAATAAGGCAGTTGCTTCGAATTCCGTTTGACATGTAAACAAGAAGACGATTGCTTCATTGTAGGATTAAAAACAATCCTTTTCATCCTTCTACTGTTTGTTTTTCTTGGTAAATTGTTTTGATAAAATAAATGCTTCATAGCATGAGTACCCATTTCAGTCAACCACCATCACGGACACTATAATTGAAGCATCTTTGGCGACTAGATGAGATACCATTGGTCCTTATATGTTCATTATGGATTGTTTCCCAGTTGCTCAAGCTCCTCTACGGCTGCATAACGATTGCCTATCTTCGCTTAATTTTCGCTAAGTTCTCCACTAATCCACAATAGAACCGCAGGTGAAAGAAAGCACGCCTGGCGAGCGATGATATAAAAAAAAAACAGCTTCCACCATTAACACCACACTAAATAGAAAATGTTCTTTCTTCATGAAAAGCATAAACGCGCGGGATTCCCTCTTTCACAACTCGGTAACCGAAGTCTCTTTCTCGCTTTTTCCTCTTCCGTGAGCCACATAATTCACAGAGGAACCTTGTTCATTCTTCGTCCTCGAGCGTAGATGACAAAAGAGACAGCAAAGAACCAAGGCCGCAACGATAAAAATGAGCACCCCAAGAAAGATCACAATAATCGAGACTGATGATAACATGTTGTTCGCAAGATGAACCCCGTTCACAACGCCGAAGACTTAGTTTTGACCGATAGAATAGCAAAATATAAAAAGAAGGTAATTTATCCCCTCGTGTGATTAAAGCAATTCCTTTCCTGACTCACATAGCAAATAGCCTTAACACAACTAATAACTTTATGGAGAAAATTTTCAGCGCTCTGATTGGATGTTGCGAATATTGCCCTTCCGGTCAGTATAATTTCAACTATTGGCGGCGATATGACAAACAATACACACTCTTCTTAAATTTTAGCAATAAACTTTTGTGTTTATCACTGATATAAAATTAAACTAAAAAGAACATAAGCTGAGAAAACTCTTTTTTTAAATTAAACACCACCATTTTTCATAATTAATTAAATTCTGTCAATGAATTGGTTTAATCCATATTTATGCACGGCGAGGTAAAAGCCGGAGGAGAATGAATTTCTATGCAAAAACCGAGTAAATGATATCTTTTGAAATCATTCTTTAATATTTTGCATCCTTCCGAAATTTGAAATTACAATTAAGAACAAATATGTTTTAAGTATCACTGTTTTATATATTAAAATTTGTTTTGGGCGCTTTTTTGAGCAATCATCGGCACAGTTAGGCTAGAATCCTCCTAAAAAGTTTAATTCATCGTAAATTAGCTTCTTTACTTATTTTTATTTAATTTTCCGTTTGCCTCTTAGAATTTCTTCGTTGTTTTATTCCCCGTAAATTACGCAATCCTTTCTTGTACGTTGACTGATAGTATCGACTTACGTATGTTGACCCGTCGAAGCCGTCGAAATGTCAAAGCTTTGTACTTAGTCAAATTTCCAGTACTGCCAATTCACCTTCATACCTTCCTGTCACTCAGTTCAGAGCAATTATAGATATACTCGTAGTTATACGTGCTCCAAATTTCCTGTATTTATGAGAGACTTCGTTGAGACTTAAAAACTAAAATAATTAGCTTTAAATTTGTTAATCCTTAGATTGTAATAATAAGAAGGTGTACGAAAGCCCGAGAACACTTTTTCGTCTAACTCTGTGAATAATTTGCATTTAATCATTTCACAGATTATTTTTTGTCAGTTTCAAACGAATGACGCGCACGGATGGTACACTTCAACCAGTCGGCACATCGCTAATCACGGAACAGAATTTTTGTTTTAAGATATCAGGGATGGTTCAGATAAATTTTCGTTTTTTTAACGTACGAAATCTTAGCTAGTTTAGCAGGCCATGCTTTGAAGTCTACACTTTGAACTGTGAGCGAGTCATGTCATCAGTAAATGTTCTTCATTGTTGGCCAGCAGGTGTTGCGTTGCGCAAGAAAGCAATTAAACTGGACAGACCCTGTCAATGTCTTTAATTGATATGAATCGAATGAGTTTTGGACGTTCTGCTCGCAAGTGGGAAGAAAGCAAATTGTCATGTGCCGCACAAGTCCCGTAGGAGAAAGTGACTCGATCTCATATAAGATCGAGTTGTACTCCACCTAAAATACCATTTACATTGCGAATCGGATTTTTTTGTTGTCTCATAACCTATAAGGGGATCAGTTGCAGCCCCAAGAAAATTCGTCCCCAGGGGCTTCTGGGCTATCAAAATGGCGACGGCATTATACTCAGGCTGGAATAAACGAAAAGGTCCTGGGAAATGTTTGACCACAACAGGGTTGGATTATGTCCTCTGGGGAGTACATATACCGTACAATTCCGAAAATAAGCCCCTCCATGTATAAGCCCCTCCAAATATAAGACCCCGGGGGCTTGTACTTGGAAAATTGCCCTCAAATAAAAAGTTAAACAAAGCAAAAACGGTAAATTTACTTTCAACTATAGGGCTAGCCCAATCGGTTTAGAAACGCAAATTTCCCTCCGTAGGTAAGCCCCTCCAGAAATAAGCCCCTCAAAAAAGGGCCTTTGAAAAATATAAGCCACGAGGCTTATTTTCGGAATTTACGGTAGCTAAAGAAAATACAGACAGAGATTTGATTGACTTTGACTAGTGCATTACGGAGCAATCCGGAGCTTACCCAGCGGGTTCTGTTGGGTGAAGCAGCTGCAGGGGTATTTCTCCTCCCCACTGGACAGGATGCTAGTCCATCGATCGCATGGTTGTGCCCAGCAGTATGTCATCAGCAGATAGACATTAGGGACTTTAAGATCCGAGACGCGACGGCTGTAAGACGCGACCGGAAGTAAATTTTCAAAGAGGAGACATGTTGCGCATGCTCACAGCGTCGTCCTGGTGTCAGCACGTTGCGTCGAGAACGTGGGTTTTGCGAGTTTGACGTTCTGTACAAAACGTGAGTATATTTGTTCCTGTGCTTAAATTAAATGATGATATATTCCTCTAAACATGTAAAATCAGCACTCTACGATCATTGGGCGTAATTTCTGGCGACATTTTAGATCTCAGAGATGAAAGGATTTTAATTATTTTTAAATTTCTTTCAGGTGTACGAAGCTTATAAAATGGCAGCGACTTCGAATTCGACTTCGAGCATAGCCTGAATTTCATCCGACTAATTCGAGTCGTTATTACTCCCTCAGTTGTTGACTGAGAGGAGAAAACGACTCGAAGCAATCGGATGAATTTTAGGCTACTTCGAGCAAGGCTTTCAAGTAAGTCACGAGCTAAAACTACAAATAGTGAATGCAGGAGTCTTCTGGATTCTATTCTCGTCTCTTGTACCGTTGCAATTCTCGATTTATTGCGTTTATCTGCCGCTAAAAGCCAATTTTAAGCCTGAATTATTTTATTTTATTAAACTGCGTGTGTTTTTATGCTTCTTTTTAGTTCAGTAATGTTTTGGACACAAGATCATGAAGCCATTCTATGCAGAGAATTCGTCAATGTAAATCCCTACACAACGATGAGCCAACGGAACTAGAAAACCTATTGGATATGATCATCGCGTTGGAGGAAAGTGGCGAAGCGGAATTACAGGGAACAGCTAGCAAAAAACTTCAATATTAGATCGGGCTAAAGCGAAAGATGTTAGACTAAAAGCGATGGAGAAGCTGTCAGAGACGAAGAAAAGAGGTTCATGAGCGGATGAAAGCGATGACAAACCGAAGCGTCAACGAAGAAGTGGAGGTGATGCTATCGAACAAAGCACAACAAAGCATTTCTTGGACTTTCTTAAATGATGCCATGGCTATTTCTGCGAAAGAATTACCGAAGAATACGTGAAGAATCAAACTGATAAAGAGCGGTTTGCAGTCGCGTCGTCTTGCATCGCGACGGAGATCTTAACTTTACTTCTCGCGTGCAAACGACGGCGTTCTAGTTCCAGTCCTTAATCAGTCACCGCGTTTTAGAAGTCTTCGCGTCCCAGATCTTAAAGTCCCTATTAACTGCAAAGGACCCCAAACGAATATGCCACAGAACGTAGGATCTAAAGAAGACCTGATCAGCCAAAATATACAAAGTAGCTATATAGACACATTGAATTCTGCAAAGCTGATCATACTACGTAAAAATTAACTTTGCAAGACATCAAAACGACACCGAAAGAACCCAAAACAGAGCGGGGTTGTACCTCTGTTTTGCGTTCTTTCGGTGCGTTCTTTCAGGCACTTGTTCAAACAGTTGGGAGGAGGAACCGTCGTAAAGTGACCTAAGTTTTTGTGTAAAGAAACAACTCAATACACAACAGATTTGAAGTAACCTGTTGACTGGAAACTCGGTCACCTTACCTCTCTTATGAATTAACTGATCTGGGTCGGTAATTGCTGCACCAGGTGTTAAAAATGGGAGCGGCTTGCTACTGAAGAGTGCGAGCAAACGGACTCATTTTGGAAAAAAATCAGCGTTTCTTCTTTTATTACACGAGGACAAATGGGACTTGGACCAATGCATCATCGGCATCCAATGTAATCTTTACCCTTTACAATGGCGAATACTTTTTGTTAATTTAAACTATAGTTATAAAGACTTCACTTACACATCTACTGTACTTATGATCTACGAAGTTAAGGGTTATTTTACTTAACCCATGAAGCAGTTTCTAATAATAACTCCCATAATAGTCACAAGTGAAAAAGAGAAAACAAAACAAAAAAAATAGATTGTAGTGCTTTTCGGTAGTCCGGCTCTATCTATATTTCACGGGTTAAGAAAATTACTCTAATCTATGCTAAACATTTTTAAATCTTTCAGCAACATAAATCTTATTTTACATATAACTTTTATTACCGCTTCGCTTTCACTATTCACGGGTTTAAAGAATCGTACAATTTGCGTTGGCTCCGGCCTCCCATAAAAGCTCGACGCATTAGCTCACTTCCCTCCGTTTTTTCGCGCGGGAGGAGTACCACGTTTTTATTTAAAACATTATACAGTATATATTAATAGTTCACAAGAGAGACTCCCTCTTGTCATTCAGTAAAATTCAATGGATTCAGCCCCATAAACATTCGCCAAAATTTAACAAAATCGACAGTACTTTCAATGAATGAGAAGACAGTTGAAAGAAGATCTTGAACCTCTCTTCTTGTAACAGCTGTTGTAATAACAAGAGGCAATCTATTTATAGCCTGCATCACATGAAATTAAACCTCTGAATAAGTTCTAGCAGAGGATAATGGATTACGTCTGCGACTCAGGTTATCCATAAATCGAAGAGCGAAAAATAGAAAATAGTTACTGTTAATCGAGTATCGCTACCGATGTAGTGGCAAAAACGCTGAGTAGCGAGACTGTAATTTTGAATTCCTTGCACCAGAAACCTCCATTGATAGGATGCAAGAATTCCCGAGGAAAGGTTTTCATTACATTCCAAGAGAAAAGGCGTCATTTTCTTAGCAGCAGTTGCGTCAGTCTAGTTTTAGAGGAAGGGGGTTTAGTCGTAAAAAATTCTCAATCGGCGATTGAATGGTGAGTGTTTAATCGAAAAACTTCGTTACTACTTACAATATTGCATCAACTCACAAAACCCTTCTGAAATTACACATCACAGCGTAGAGCCCTAGTTTTTCCGTGTCATACCTTAAGAGGTTCAATGTCAATTTTTCGTTCATTTGGCACGCATCATGATTTTTAGCCTGACAGTTATTTACAAAATCCCACTAAACGCCACAAATATTATACGTCTAGTCAAACGTGTCCATTAATGTTTATTGTACAACGACACCTATCAAAAACCTATAAATTACTCCCTTAACACTTAGTCATTCTGTTCAAATGATGCTGAAGTTCTTCCATAAAAGGAAACTATACATGCATGTATTAGAAAAAACTAGACAGTCTTGGATTGTGGATTCCACCTTGTAGATTCCAATCGTCAGCCATATTCATGGATCCCAAAACCTAGGATTCCGGATTTCGGATTCCACAAGTAAAGATTTCCCGGATTCTAGAATCCGGATTAACTTACATGAGACGATTTCCTGCTTTCCCTCTGCTTATGGCACTGTTTCGGGTGGACCCCGTTACCTTGGCTACCTATACCTAGACATGCACTAAGTCTAGGTATGTACGTAATGGTAATAGGACTGAGTGGAGTCCAATTCGGTCTGTGATCATACGAGTGATTAACAAAATCACGATTATGGTTACGGACGGAACTGGACGACACGAAGTTCTATTACCAATTAATCATAACTATAACAAAATCTGTGATATTTTAGGCTTTTTTAAAACTAAAACTCAAGAAATTTCACGAGATTTTTTTGCTAGCATTGAAAAAGCCATTTAAGTGCTCGCGCGATAGCGTGTACTGTCCAATTATGACGCGTATTGCCCTATCACACTGTCCTATTATAATGCTGAAATCAGGACAGTTGATAGCCAATCAGATTTGAGAATTTTGTTATAGCTCTGATTAACACTATATCTGTTCTATTCCTGATGGTATGGTTGTTAAAATATTATTATTTCAGGGCAACTTGACTTTGTGTTTATAAAACGGTTTACTTTCTAAAGTAATTTATAGCTCCTAGAAATATGTTTTCCGTTTTCTTATGTACAGTTTTAACCTGAGATCTACATCTATATCATGAAACTCTCACGGGTGATGGTGTTCTAAGAATAGCTACAGCATCGTCATAGCCCGCGCGGAATCCGTTCTCCATGTCCTGGAGACTAGCTTCCAGGCTGTGCGTGGTAATGGAGTGCGCGTGGTGGGCTTGAACGAGGCGCTCCAGCCGTGAAATTATCTCGTAGTCTGGGACCGAGAGGGTGTTGATGTCGAGGCCGAGTAGACGAGCTAACACTTGGCGGAAATCCAACAGCTGAAGAAAGGGAAGAAAATCAGTGAAATTACAGGACTATTTCATGGTCGGCGTTTTAATCCACTTTGCCAGTTACTTCCTAAGAAACCTCTAAGTGACGAAATCACAGTTTCGTGCCCAAAAATATGCCTCTCCTGCATAATAATTCAAAGTCATAGGCGACAGACTGAGATTAACTTCCAAAAAACTGAGCGCGAAACCCCAGTTGTAATTCGTTTTCAAAATCTTTTCACTATTGTGTATCGGTGACTTCTGTTTTGTTTGCTGTATTATTTAAACGTTGATATTTAAATGTTCTTTCACTGTTTTCAGCAGTCATCTTTTTATTTCACTCACCCTGGTGGCCGAGAACCAATAAAACAACAAAATTAACTGTAACAGACAGCCCCGTTACAATCAAACTATTTCTAGGCTTGCTTTCTATTTCTAACCTACCGGACATCCTCTATTAAGCCCCCCTCTCAAATAAGCCCCCTCCCTCTAATAAGCTCCCCCTTTTCAGGGGAAGAAAGCTAATACCCCCCCTCTCTATTAAGCCCCCCTCCCCTCCCCTCTCCTAATTATTCTTCACTAATAAATGATAGAGTGTATTAATCAATCACGACTGTAAAGCTTCGTGTACACTGATCCAGAATACAAAGTGGAGAAGTTCAAAAACAAGAAGATTGGAGGATCAGAATCAAATCCGAATTTCCAGTTGGTAAATAAACCATTCTGGATCAGTACACTCGAAGCTTTACAGTCGTGATTGATTAATACACTCTATCATTTATTAGTGAAGAATAATTAGGGGAGGGGAGGGGGGCTTAATAGAGAGGGGGGGTATTAACTTTCTTCCCCTGAAAAGGGGAAGCTTATTAGAGGGAGGGGGCTTATTTGAGAGGGGGGCTTAATAGAGGATGTCCGGTAGGTTAGATTTGATTCTGATCCTCGGCTGATGACCTCCAACCTTCTTGTTTTTGAGCTTCTCCACTTTGTATCCTAGTTCTTCATGAAGAACTGATTTCTAAATTAAATAAGCCCCCCCGGTCTCTATTAAGCTCCCCCCTCAAATGGGCTTGAAATAAAAAAGCTTAATAGAAGATTTACGGTAGCTTAATGGCCATAGATCCCACGAGTGTCCTGTAGCTCAGTGATAGAGCATCTGGACTGGTAAGTAGAACTGAGGTCATGGGTTCGACTGCTATTGAGAGCACTCGAATTCTTTCTTCCGAGTCGCCTGTGTCACTGAATGAGTAACATCTTCCTCATACAGTATACCTTACCTGTTTTTCTCTGACTCTACTCTCCTCCAGCGCATGTTTAGTTGTTTGTAATTCTCTGTTCAGTTGTTGAACTGTTTGCGAAGACTGGGCCTTCTTTTCTCGTGCGTGGGCCTCCGTCATTTCAAGCTCGCTTCTTAGGTCGTGTAGTTCTGCCGATGTTTTGTGTCTACTCTTGGCCAGTTTATTAACTGTATTTTCCAGGTCTTCGATAGTCCTCCCTTGCTCTAAAGTCCTCACCTTTTTAACGGAAAAAGACAAACTTTACTTAGTTCTTTTAATCGTCAAAAGCTGTTTAATAAACTGCGGTACAATGAGCAAACGCCTCTTAAGGCTCCCCGCTGTCTCTGCAGTATGAAAGGCCGCCAATAATATTCAAATTTTCAATTTCCCAGATAAGGAAATAGCAGATAAAAACTGACCAAAATAATTCTTTTGGGCATTTTTGGGCAGAAATGTCAATGAAAAGTGAAAGACAAGTAAAGTGAAAACTTGATTACGAGGTATAAATTAACATTTGCCCTTTGAAATTTGTATAAGAAAATAAACATCCCAACAAAACCTAAAAACTCAAGCTGTTTTTTTATTTTTGTTTATGGAAATAAGAAACAAAAACTATTTTATCCCACGAGAATAAAAACCTGGTAAGCGCTAGCTAACGTTTTCCATGTTTTGCACAGACGGCAAGCAACAAAGAAAGAGGGGGCAACTATAGTAGAAGACGAGAATCGTGTTTGAACTTTAGCTGTACGGTTTTCTTTCAGTTTCAAACACGTTAACAACACATTATAAAAAATTTAAGTATTATACACAGGCTTTGCTTAGTTAACTTACTCGAAGTTCGCTTGCTTCCAGTAGCTTCGCCTTAAGATTTGTGACCTGTTGTTTATAATCCAACAGCTCCCTTTGTAATTTGTCATTGTGTTTAACAAGTTTTTTGTATCTGAGCGAATTTTCATCCCGCTCAACTTCGACTCGGCCTTTTTCTCGTAAAAGATCTTCAAGTTCCGCAACTTTCTTTTTCAGAAGTCCGAGATGTAAGTCTTTGCTCTCTATCTGTTGTTTTGACCATTTCACGCGTCTTTGTAGGTTGTAAATGGTAGTCTTTCTGTCGTCTAAGGCATCAGTCTGTGAAAAAAGGAGAACGCAGAATTTGAGGCCTGATGAACAAAATAAAGGGAGTTTATGCAGCATTTCTTGAAATAAATAAATGAATGAAGAAATAAATAACTAGTGAGAAACAGCATAATCAAACAAAGCAGAGACGCATAACTACTTTTCTATGGCAGCGTTTAAACAGTTCTACTTATAGGTAACAAGTAATAATTATAATAATAAGTAATAATAGTAATAATTATAATTTCTGAAAATAAATATAGCAAGATCATACAAATTAGTGGAAATCAATCAAAAAAACGACCCGTTGCGAACGTTTGAGTGAAAAGAAATACCTCGAGCTTGGCAAGTTGCTCTCCTCTCGCTAACAGAGCGTCTCCGTTTACATCTAGGCCAACGTCATCAGCAATTTCATCGAGTTTCATGGCACGGGCTAACTTCTCGCAGAAGGCGACAAACTGAAAGTGCATCAAAATAAATGAGTAAACTATATGTAATCACCTATACTTTCTACTCGGCAAGTATCTTAACTAGTGAAGGTTTAGAACTCTAAGAAGTAGAAAAACCGCCATTCAAATATCAAATATAATTCCATATTGATAGCATCAGTCTTTGATCGAATAGCCAATCGTTTTCCTCAGATACAGCAGAGCGAGGGAAATAAAAGGGTTACCCGCGATGATGGTAACACGAAGAGGGAAAAAGGAGATTATTTCTCCTCTTCCTTCGCGTCTCGCCTATCATAGCTTGCAGAACAGGCGTTATATTTTCCGGTTTCTCAGGTGAACAAAGGCAAGCGCGAAGCGAGCGAGGAGCGCTAGGCACGAGACACGCGCCTTTCCCTGCATCGCGCGTGTCTGGCGCTCCTTGCTCGCTACGCAGTTGCCTCCGCTCACCTGAAAAACGCCAAAAAATAGAGCGATTTTCGTATGACCTTGAAAAATGGTTTCCGTAAGTGTTTGTTACTTGTTTTATCAGCCAATGGATGGAAAGAACAAAACATGGACTCTACGTTTTCCCGCCAAAGAAAACCCTAATATGGAGAAGGCATTGTTCGATTGACCAATCGTGTTGCAGTATGACGTCAAAGCAAATTCTAGAAAGTTCTTCGGGCATGAAGTTTGTTTACCCGAGCGTTCGCTTAGCCAACCAAAAGCTAGGTGCGTTTGTATCCGTTCGATATAACCAATCAAATCGCTCTATTTCCGTTCGTTTGCTGTTTCTGTTTTGTTCGCGCGTTTTCATTTCAAGGTCATACGAAAATCGCTCTAACGCCTGTTTTGTGAGTAATACCTCTCCTCGCACGCGGCAAATTTCACTTGCGCTCGCGTGTTTCCCTCGCTCGACTGTCTCCGAGGCATAAATCAGGGACTATGTGTAGTCTACATAGGATGGGGGGGAGGGGGGGACATACCTTTCTTTTGTCGTCTTTCAGCTGGTCTCTCTCGACATCCGATGTCAGAAGTTCCCCTTCAAGGCCTGTTACACGCTCTTGGTTCTCTTTCAGCTGGGTCTCCGCTTCGTTGGCTCTTTTAAGAGTGGTGCGGTGAAGGTTCCTCTGACTGTCGAGCTCCTCTGCAAGGTTTTTCAACTGGACACTCAGTGATTCCTCTCTCTGAACAGAGTCAAAATGTAAGCCATTTAATTGGGCTACTTAAGCCACCTCTTTCAAAACGGATAGACTAAAACTTTTAACTTGTTTAATTGCGAAAAAACTAGCCTGAGAAAACAGCCGACATTACCCGACGCTACCACTGGTTTCCCCGCCAAATAACAGGGACTTTAAGATCCAACGACGCGACGGCCACGAGAACGTCGCTTAAAAAGTGTATTTGCGTTCTTTCTGTCTTTATAGGGATTATTCGTACCCAATTACTTTGTCAAATGTAGGCGAACCCTCCTGAAGCTGAATTTCAAGGAACCATATTCAAGCTCAGAAAGAGAAATAAAATTTCGTCGTCGCTTGTTTACGTCCTCCATAAAACACGAAATTAGGCATTTTCACTTCGTAGTCGTGCAAAGACGGGAAAGAATTGTACAAAAAAAAGTGTGATGCACGTGCAAAGTTGTTGTTTTGCCTATAAAACCTATTGTTTTTTCGACGTTCTCGTCGCCGTCCGCGTCGTTGGATCTTAAAGTCCCTAACATCTAGAAACGAGCGCAGAAATTCCATACTGATGATGCGAAACTTCCCAGATCTGGGTAGCGCTTCTGATTGGTCGCGCCGTAGGGGAAATTTGCTTCCGGGTAGCAATTCGTCGTCAGGACGGAATTTCTGTGCTCGTTTCTCGTCATTTCTCGGGGAAGCCAGAGGTGACGTCGGAAAATGTCGGCGGTTTACTCAGGCTACGAAAAACGTAAAAAAAATAGTCTTCCCTTGCTCTTTTATTTAACAAATTCCATAACAAAGGAAAGGAATAAGTTCTAAAATGTAAGGATTCTTACTTTTTTAACACCTTGCTTCATCGGATTACACTTTTTAAACTATTAAACTTTTAAAAATAACAATAAATGTATATAAACTAACTACACTCACCGCTTTAACATCTCTGTAGTCTCTGGAAATATTCTTCACCCGAGATATGATGACATCTTCTTCTGCCGCAACAGAGTCATCTGAATCTGCAATCAGTTGAGCCAAGTGACGCTTGAAGTTGTGCAACTGCAAACACGGAGAAAGCAGTCTCGGTTTTACAGAACACAAAAACTTACAACAGCTCAAAAGCATTCATAGAGTCATTAATTACGGCGCATCAAAAGCTTTTTACTGAGGGCTACAAGGCTTAAAGAGATTGCAAGATAAATCTTTTCCCTCGCGTAAGGAAACGATACACATATATATCTTGCAAAGTGAATGACCTTTCCTCCTGGACTTGTGGACCGTTATAAACAGGAATATAATGTTGCTTATTATCCACCTAATAGTTTTTGTGTTTCGTTCTCTCAAGTTTCTCTTATCTTTTGATGGCGAGACAATTCACTGTCCCTTTCACATTTTTTTTAACTTTTCGAAGAAAAATTCTCCCCAACAAAGTCTCAAAAATTTCGCGACTTTGTGGCGCCACATCCTCGTAGGTGTCTTACCAGTTTATCCCTCTAAAACTTTACTCTATTTAACGCTTTTTTTCTGGCGGTGTCGATGGATTTTAGCATTTTAGTCCATGGCATTTTTTTAGTTGATCAATGTCCTTTTATCTGACTCTCAAGTTATTAATGTAAAACAATCATACATACCCTCGATTGAGCTGACTGGCCTGTATATTCACTGGTGTGAAGCGTTTGCTCCATTTCCTCCAGCCTGTAATCAGACATTCGAAGTCAAGTTATCTAACCTCCCCTTTAAAAATGTCCAGTTCATTAGTACGTGTATAGGATAATTGCACGATGACGATATTTGACTACAACTACCAGAATTCATTTCGGTTTTGCTTTGTTATTTAAATTTGTCAATCCCGCTGAGGATTAAAGAACAATAGCCTTAATTTGCACAAGAAAACAACAAACTCGAGGATTCTGGTAGTTGTAGTAAAATGACGTCATCGTGCAATTATCCTATGGAAACAAAAATTCCATACTGACGACGCGTCACCACCCAGATCTGGCTAGTGCTTCTGATTGGTCGTGCCGCGTGGGAAATTTGATTCAACCAATCAGAAGCACTACCCAGATCTAGGTAGTGTTTCTGATTGGTCGTGCCGCGTGGGAAATTTGATTCAACCAATCAGAAGCACTACCCAGATCTGGGTAGTGACTTGTAATCAGACTGAGTATGGAATTTCTGCGTTCGTTTCTCAGACGTGATTTGGCGGGGAAACCAGTGGTAGAGTCGCAAAATGTCGGCTGTTTTCTCAGGCTACACCACCTTAAGCACGTTTTAAATACACTTGAAATGTAAGCATTTAGTGAAAGCTACTTCGCAGTTTTCTGAGTTGTTTTACAGTTAGTTGGTAGCATTTCAAAATAAAATTAAACTGCACGAAGGAAACTTACTTATTTTGTTTTTCATTAAGCTGTTTCTTCGCTACTCCCCATGCGTCCTGACTGGCAGCGAGTTGGTGTTTAAATCGATCAACCTCTATTTCCATCTCCCTTATTTTTTGCTGTAAGCTGTCACGCTCTCTAGTCAAGCTGTTGATTGCTTCTTGGCTCTGACCAGCTGATTTCTTCTCTTGTCCAACTTCTGAAACCAGTCTCATTATCGTTTCCCTGGCAAACAACAAAAAAGTAAACTTAAACTGTAAACTCTCTAACTGGCATGATCCGTGATTTTCCCACAACTTTCCAGGTGTAAAGCCACATTTATAATGGTACAAAAAATGTAAGTACTTAATTATTTCAATGGCCAAAGGGCACATTTTCTGAACGTGAACGCATCTTAAAACTTGACTATAATTACATATTTGGTAGGATTTTTACTTTTGGATTATTTAAGTAGATTTTGCCATTCTCTGAGTCTCTAAGTATTGTATTGTTTCTGCTGTTTTACCCCCAAACAAGGTCGCAATCATCTAAGGTGTTAGAACATCACCCTGCACTCGGAGGCTACAAAAGTCGAGACAGCACTATTTTTTTTTTCATAATGCTATTGAGCACGAAAATCAAAAGATAGTCCTATTCAAATACTAAATATAGACATTTTTATCTGAATTAAGTTCGAAAATGTCACACCTGCTTGCTTTAGACTCCAGGGTGCTTTCATGTAAGTTGCGGGACAACGTGTTGGCTTTTTCTTGTAAGCTATTCCTTTCTCGGACTATTTCTGCGATCTACAACAACAGCAACAACAACAATAACAAATATGAACATTTTTATGTGGTCTGTACTGGTGACCTCGGCCAAGATTCTCCCTCAGACCTCCCTCTCGGTTTAATAAGAGATAAATATTAAAAACTTGTGTATAAATAAAATTTATCGATCTTAAAAAGTTTCTGTAAAGAAGGAAAAATTCAAAGCTATAATTCTATCAGAAACATTAAAATGAACTCACCCTTCCAAGAAATGATTGCACTGATCCAGATGCTGCTTGTGATGGATCAAGCTGCAGAGCTTTGATCAGCTGGGCTTTTAATTCACCATACTGTTAGAGTATTTAAAGAAAGTCTGTTAGCTTGTCAGCTAAATTTTGGGGAAAAAAATACTTTTGGTAGTAAGCATTACTGTATCACAAATTAAGTGCAAGGATCAAGAATAGTTTCTTCTGGTTGGTGAGTTCAGCCTGGGTGAAAATTAAGTTTGTGTGCACAAAGACAACCTGTGAGCTGTGACCCTTTGATTTTTATTTTGAGGCAGGTCAAAGGGCATCTGATCACAGGGTACCTTGATACATTGCATCAGATTTTTTACAATCATATTTTTGTGGCTATCAAAAACTTAATTAAATTTACAAATTTTTTGTCACTTAATTTAGTTATTTGTCTGTGTTGGGTGTTAAATTCTTCAATATCTACCGATTTTCACCTAGATGAATATGTTAATTAACAACCCATGTCATCTCATAGTTGGTGACTTTTACTTCACTCATATATTTGACTCTGCAATTCCCAAGGAAAATAACAGACTACTGTACTTGTAGTCTACGCCTACAGCACGCCTCTACCACGTCCCATTTTAGAGTAAAGGGAGTAAAGAAAGGCAGGGACCAACTCTAGATGTCTGTTTTTAAACTAAGGTATCCGTCAAGAGAGAGCTGACTGTAAAAATGACTTTATAAACTAGCTTTCAATTTGTACATTGTACAGCTGTAGTACCTTACTCTCCCATTTTGCTGCTCTGCTAGAAGCTTCCTCCTCAGCACTCATGTGATGTTTCAGTGATGATTCCACCTGCTGAAGACGGTCTTGCTGATTCTGCATTTCTTTTTTTAATGAAGTTATGGTGATGTCACTGCGATTTGCAAAGTTCTCCTTTTCAGCCGCTGAATCTTCAGCTTCTCGTATTCTTTCGCGTAGTGACTGCACCAGGGCTGACTGTCGTGCTGCATTCTGCTTGTTGCTTTCTATTTCACACTGCAATAAGAGAAGGCAGGATTTGAGCATCAGGAAATGTACATTTATGTAAATATAGGGGTACGCTCAACCTGTTTTGACTGTAAACAATTTATTGTTGTAAGGGTTACATCTGTAGATACAAAGGATACCTGGACACACCTTGAATTCTATAATTTGCTGATCTTTTTCAGATATTCTGTGCTGGATGTCTCTCACCTATAAGAAAATGATTTCACTGTCAGCTCTTTTTCAAAATTGTTTTTCTGATTACAACCGTGCATGTGATCTCAATAAAATCAACTTCAACCCTTTAATTAAATATTACTCTGGGGCCAGATGGAAGGAAGGACTCAAATTAGAGTTACGGTGTGCAAAAAAGTAGTGTACCAATTAGCCTGGGGCTAATGGGTTTTGCTGTCAGGCTAGTGAATTCTGTTCTTAACTTGAGCAACAAGCAAGTGAAGTTTTTTGGGGATTTCAATTTACAGAAGAACTATAATCATGCAATCCTGATCATTAAAATTTTTTTGGGGCTAGTTGAAATAATCTTCTGGGCTAGTAAATGTTATGCGCTACAGCTTGCCCACATGGCAAGCTGTAAAACTGACTTTCTTTGCATCCTAGGTTGTGGTCAAAGTTTATGACCCCAAACCTCCCTTGCAAACCTGCAATAAATTATGTGAAAATTTTTAGTGACAAACAGGATTACTCAGTTATGCAAATTTTAACAGGCCTTTTTATTTTCTTTTGTTTTAGTCCAGTCAAAATGTGCTGATATAATTTTTTTTTTTTATTATTGCTTCCTATCGGAAGGCCTTTGCTCTGTGTTGGTGGACTTCTTACCTCTTGTTGTAAGCCGGATGAAACTACTTTTTCAGCTGCTAGATCTGTTTGTGCTGTTTCAGCAGTTTGCCTGTAATGCGACAGCTGTTTGAAAAATGTTGACAGAAAAAATAGAGGTATTTCTAGTTTAGGTATTAGAAGACATTTGGTTTACCTATAAAAAAATTCAGGTAAATTTGCCTCAGTATTGAAAAGAGATTCAGGAGTCAGCATTTCTTGCGGAATTTTCAAATGCTAATTCCCTTTTCAGAGTTACTACGAGTCATAACAAATGAATACAGTACAAATGTATGGTGCAGCTAAAATGGATCTTGAAGAGCTCGCATTTATTAAATTCAGGGGAAACGAAAAGATCTAAGTTTATATTATTGTTATCAAAACAAATAGCACATAAATGCTTAAGATATGTAATTCCTGCCAATATTGTTTATGTTCTGGGTAATAGCTGCCTTCATTTACCTGTGAACTAAGATGTTCTCTTTCCTGCTGAAGTCTTGAGATCTTATCCCTCAATAGCTGAGTTTCATCTAAAGATGAACCAAGTTCTAAAGAAATGGACGGGCTGCGGCAGGACACAGCATTCACTTCAACCTATGATTACAATGATCAATAAATTATAACAAAATCACAATTATTAATCACAATAAATGGATAAGAGGAGTCAGTCATTAAAAGCAAGAACTGTGGTACACTGATTTGAATTCACCTTTTAGCGGCCTTCATGTTCTAAGCAATCCCATTTGTTATATCAACTTTCCCTACAGTATAATAACATTCATGTACTCATGCACTCATGCACTATTGTCTCATTGACTACTCGCCTAGAGTTTATTTTGAAAATCAGCGGAACCTACAGGTAAGTTATTTAATTTCTGCTAGCAGTGATGGACTAATCTATAGGTTGTGTGTGCAATGCATGATTTTGCGTTTTTATTCATGCCCCCATTCAATAATCCCCGTCACTTGAAATCTGGAGTACCCCCCCCCCCCCGCCCCCCCGCCCCCCCGCCCCAGGGTGAGAGAGTATGACACATGTAGAAAGTGTTCACTTGTCTGCATGTAACTTTTAAAAGCAAACTGAATGTGTGTCTTTGTATTCAACATAATCATGGATATAATATACATAGTTTCACAAAAACTGGGAATTATCCTACAATTTTGTTAATTAGCCTTACATGTCCACTTCATAAGACTGAGGTAAAAAGCACACTTGATAGTTAAACTAAAGAAAACAACTTTTAGAAATTATATAAACAACATCTCTTTACAACGTTTGCATTATTTGGTTGCTATAGAACTTTCTCTGTTCAGGTTTAAATAACTAATTAAATTATATTGTAGTTCAAGAGGATAGCGCCTTCTTCACTGTTATAAAAAGATGGGTTTAGAACAAAAAAGAATGCCAGGTTTAAATATGTTTTCCAGTTAGTTCTTTATTGGCTATCTGTACTAGTAAGTTGAAACTTGACAACATGCAAGGGTGCTGTGAATTGCATTTAAAATATCATAGTAAAAAAATTAGACATGCTGTAAAGTGTGTTTCGTTCGCTTGTAAAAGGTTTTGCTTAGATGGAAAGAAATGTACTAAATATTTTAGTGACAGATTTACCCTCAGTCATAGCGTTACTTTTAAGCTTATTTTCAAAAGATTATAAATTGAAGTTTTAAATTTGTTTTGACTAATAAACAGCCATGGAAGATAAGATCTGTCATGTTTATTCGGTAGTTTTTTCAAACTTTTTTTCCTCAGAACCGGTAGTTACATTATAAAAAAACGAAAAATAATCAAACCGTTTCTAGTTTTGAATGACTTGAGCGTATTAGAAGTATCTTTTGAGCGATTCTAATACCAGAATTCGATTGCACTGTCTTAATTCAAGCGCTGCAAACGGAGTGTAATGTCAAAAGATTTGACTATTTTATACCTCATTTCGCCTTTGGACAGGTGAGCTTGTACGTGAACTACTTTGACTGCCAGATTTTCTTTGCCCTATAATCATCGGCGGAGAATTTCTGTAAAGTTGCCTCTCATTGCCATGGTCCCTCCAAAGTTCTCGAACATCCACTCCAGAATCTTCAAGATAAGTTAACTGAGAGCCCGGCTTGGCTTCTACTAGTCTTTGTTTAGGAATTTTGGGAAAATGATCTGATCTATCTGAATATAAAGATGCCATTACATTATAAGGATCGACCAAAACAGCTGTGGATGTGTCGCACTCAGCGAACTATTCTCTGAGTGTTCAACTTCATGAATGAAGTTCCAAAATGGCGGGCGCAATATTTAGCTCCTCGTTCTGTTGCGTGGCAACAAGAGACGCCATGTCTAGCAAAGCCTAGCCTGCGTAGCAAGCGTTTCCGTTTAGTTGTTGTTTAAATGGAAGATAGAGGTTTAAATAGTTTTTCATCTAACATGATAAAACTCTCAGTTAGTGAAACAAAATGGAGTAGTTTGCTAGCCAGGACCGGCGCTTTTATTCTTTACATTTTGATTTGAATATACGGGCCCCAGGCCCCTGATGATCAGCAAACAGCCTCGATTTAAGAAACCTTAGCGGGTAGGAGAAAGGATTGTTGTGCGCGCGCGAAGCGAGAATTTGAACAGAAGATGCAAAAAAGCCTCTTATGGCAAAAAGTAGAGTTTGCGATGAAAATTGATTTCTATTTTATTTTTATGCACGAAGAGAAATATGGAGAATATAGGAAATGTAACAAGACAACAGGACAAGGGGCCCATCAACTTAGCCAGTATTAGGTATTACAGACATTTAGCAACATCCTTTAAATAGAAATGCCTTTGGCCTATTCTTCCGGCTTTTTTACTCTCTTCCTATTGCCTTTTAGTTTCATTATATTTTTCCAAGTTCTATGCTGAAAAAATTAGTCAGCTTTCGTTTCAGATTTTTTTGTTGTTGAATTTACGAAATCTGATTGGTGGAGACTAATCAGCGTTTATAATATTCTCGCTTCCTATTGGCTAGTATTTTTCTACCACTTTAACTTGAAGAGGGGACGCTTTATTACATCAACTGCAAACTACAGCCATCTTGGCTTTGAAACTGTGAAAGCGCGCGTAGTGGACGGCTTGTGCATCAAGGACAAAGAAGATTAAAAGTTATACAGTAACTCCAAGCCTTGGTAAGTTCCATTTCTCTTTATGATTTCAAAATCCTGTGTAAAATTTAAATCTGGTCTCCCTCATTACACAGAATGCAATATGGAACACCCGACAAACGTTCCCGAACTTATGCAGTTCGTGCAAACAACACTTCAAAATATGCAAGAGAAGTTCCAAAGCGTTGAAGACTCGATCGTCAAAAGAATGACAGACACGGGCAAGAAACTGGACGAAATAGAAAAAGGTCTCACAGATTTGATGGACCATTCCGGGATGGGGGAACCGTACGAAGAAGACCTAGAATCCGACAAAGATTTCTCCGACACAGACAAGGGAAGATAATAATGCGGCATTAGTCCGTTGCTATAGAGGACAGTAATGTAAACAGAGCGTTTCATTCGTTACATTCGCACCTAGAGTAGGTTTAGTGTCTGTTTTACTTATAGTGTAATAGTTAAGTTAGTTACTAAGTACTTCGCGCCTCATCAATCTTTCGTAGTTTCTACAAGTAATAAAAAACCATCAGCTTCCTCTATTTTATAGACCACTGTCCAAATTTGCAATTTGCACCTCACTGTTCCATGATAAAACCATCAAAGAAGAGTTTTAATATATTCAGACTGTGGTTAGGGTAGATTTTTTATGCATTAGATATGTGGTTCCATTAGTATTGTGAATTGTACTCGCTGAATTTTATTTCTCTGGGATTTTACAATAAATGTTATCGAGTTTTACCAAAGAGTTTGGCAAAATTTATATACATACGGCAACCGTTAACTCATCCAGCAAAACAAACCAATTTGATTGGTTCAATAATTTCCATCTACTGCCAGGCCAAATGTGCGCTACCAGTACACTGGATTTCAGATTTTTCAAGAAAACATGAGATGCAAAATGGATTTCAATGCCAAGAAATGGATTTCCTTTACTGTTTTATAGGGAAGTCTGAAAAAGGATTTGCAAACTGGTTTCCATGACAAGTAATCATTTTCTGCTAATTATTAGGCATGTGTCTTCAAAACTGCTGTTTTTAGAACAGTTTGTCAAAGCCAGGGTCAAAGCCCCTGTTTTCCATATTTCCCCAAAAACTGTAAAAAAAGAAAATCCAAGGACAGATTTCTTGTGATTTCATGTTTTACTTAATCCAAAATCTGGATATCCAAATATGAATCTAGCTTGCCCAATCAAAAGCACCCTGTCTCATTACTTCCCATGTGTTGTGATCATCGGTAGATTGTAACGTGTTGACCTCTCATAAATTCTTAAAAGTGCGCTTTAATGAAGAAAAGTATGTGAAACAAGCTTCAACGAGGTTGCCAGGAAAAAATTAAATGTCTTTTAAAAAGTCTAGATTATCAGTAGTTCATTCTTCCTCTACTTGCAACTCATGAATCCTTGAAAACCCAGGGGCAGCTAACAATGGAATGATGGAATTATCCCAAGGAAGCTTGCGACTCTAAAAAAAATAATAATAAAAATAACTTTTTTTTAAAGAGGGTGACACCTATTACTATGAAGTATTCTCCCTAGTGGCCCTCTGTATTTTACGTCTCCAACTGAAGACGGGACCGCCATTTTACGTGGTCATCCGAGCCACGCGAAGGTCTCGCCGCTTGCACTGCAAAGGGAGTGACTTCACTTCTCAGTTATTTTAAGACCCTGAGTATTGGTCTTGCCCCGGGAATCGAACCCGCGACCTCCCGCTCTGCAGTCGACATGCTCTACCGACTGAGCTAACACTGCCACTCTGAAAATCTCATTTTGACCAACTGAAGTTGAGCAAGGGTGGCGCAGTGGTGAGAGCACTCGCCTGCCATCAATGTGGCCCGGGTTCAAATCCTGGTGTTGATGCCATATGTGGGTTGAGTTTGTTGTTGGTTCTCTTCCTTGCTCCAAGAGGTTTTTCTCCGGGTACTCCGGTTTTCCTCTCTCCTTAAAAACCAACACTTCCAAATTCCAATTCAATCTGGAACGCATGGACACGTTTCAACAATAGACTGTTCACAGTCTTCTATTTGTCCGTAAGATCATCGAGATCGAGCACTTTGCGTTACGTGCTGCCATCTTGCATGAGTGTCAAAACTACTTAAGGGGCGGGAGTGGTTTGGGAGGAAGCGAGAAAAATAGATATTTTTCTATTTCAACAAGTTGTTAAGAACTCTTAAGTTTTCTGTGGGTAAACCAAGTACAATGACAATACAAGTCACATGAGCACTGAGTTAGATGAAAATGGAAATAGGCCAGTTGGCATTAACAAGATCATGCTTCAGCACTGAATTTTTACACTACCTATGTCATAAGCACTTGGCCATAAACCTTCCACTGCTGACCCAAACAATTCACCAAATATAAACTGATTACCGTATATTATATATTATACAATAAGCTATAGAGTAATATAGACTTTCTTTGCCTGTTTACCCACTCCTAAGCCAAAACAACCATCAACACACAACTTAAGAACAACAACTTTCCATGTATCCAGCAATTTGCTTATTTATTGATTACAACATATAAACAAGAAAAAGAGTAAAGTTTGACCTGAGAAAATGGGAATTAATATTAACATCCTTAAGGCAGTGAATGCCATTTTGTGTTCGGGATCACTAAGAGAATTTTAATTTTATATAATTATTATTAATTTTAATAAATATATATAAAAGCCCAAGTAACGAGGTTGCAAGTAATTGAGTTCCAGCTCAAAAGCTGAGTGTCTGAAAACGACAAATACTCTTTAGGTGAATTACTCTTTTTGATTACCGGTAAATTAAAATTTGATAGGTGAAAACTGCATCACACAAAATAAAAGTAATATAAGCCCATTTTGGAATAAAGGTGATAGCTTGGTCTCACAGGCATTTATGAGGGTGGGTGGCTGGGGGGTTTGCAGAAGCCAAGATCAGTGAATTCACAACTAAAACATTATAATTTCCAAATTGGATAACAAAAAAAGTTAGGTGTACAATAGATATATGTCTGTGTTACTGACTGATCTTTGTTGAGTTTAGGCTCTACAGGCATTATCGCTGCCTGATTGTTGGGAAGACAAACCCAAGGAGTCAGTCTCCATCCCTGCCCCATCTAGAAAGATCCCACAAGGATTTGCAAATGCATTACTCTCTAGTTCCCAGGCTATCAATCTTTTCCAAAGTTATGCATTGATTGCACAAAAAATGCATCATCTCCTCATTAGCCAGAGTTATGCTAGACATCTTATACTAGAGGAAGTCTAACAACCAAAACTCTGTTCCAAGGCCTTTCCTATTTGCTTCACGCAATATTCAATATCATCAGGTTCATTATAAGAAAAACTCAGTCTTATGCAATGTTTAAATTTTCCTGGGGTGGCACAAAAGCGTGATCCATAGTTGAACTCGACAAGATATTCATTCTTGCAAACATCAAACAGTTTTTCACAATCAATTTCTTGGGAGAAGGTTACCCACACAAAATAACCCCCATTTGGCTTCTGATAAGAGAACTGTCCAGGCAGGTGCTTGTCAAGGGCATTGCACAATGCATCAAGCTGGCGAGTATAGACTCTTCGAACCATGAACAAGTGCTCTTTCAACAAACCCTCTTGTATTGCAACAGAAACAATGCATGCCATGTACTGATTAAAGCATCCTCCACTCAAAGCATAAGCACTAGTTCTCAACACTTTTCGAACCCTTTCTGGGGCTTCTATCCAACCAAGACGCAACCCTGGCCCTAGTATCTTGGAGAATGAGCCATTAGAGATGACATTCCCTTTGTAATTGGCATCAGATTTTTTGTCAAAAGAAAAAAGCCTTTGTGGGGGTGGTGTGCACTCATTGAATGACAGCAAATTGTAGACATCATCACACAAAGCAAGAACATTGTGCTTACGAAGCAGCATAATCAACTTCTGGCATCGCTCTGCTGGAAGATAGGATCCAGTCGGGTTATTGAATGTAGGGACAATATACAACATTGCAGAGTAAGGCCGTTTCTCTTTTGGAAGCCTCAGTTCATTAGAATGTTCCATCAAGAGCTTTTCTAGCTCATCAACAATCATTCCATCTTTATCAGATGGGACCCCAATGACTTTCATTCCTAGATCATCCCTCAAGGCCTTCAGACCAATAAAATAAGCTGGTTCCTCCACAAAAACTACATCCCCAGCCTGAAAAAGAATATGTCCTAGGAAATCTAGACCTTGTGAGGCTCCAGCACTAGCCCACAGATCTTCTTGATCTACAGCATCAGCATAATGCTCACTGAGGAACTTGGCCAGCTCCATGCGGAATGCCATGGGGCCTTCTTCAATACCATACTGGAGTGCATTTGGACAATCCTCTGATTTGTGAAGAGAGATGGTTGCCTTCTGGATGAGTTCAGCAGCCTTCTGAAGAAGATAACTGCTTGGCCCTCCCACACTCAGGCTGTAAATTTTCTTAGGTCCACTTTCCAGACGTGAAAAGGCTGTTGTAAACATGCTCATCCTCAGAGAGATGCTATCATTAAAAAAATAAAATTAAAAAAAGCAAATGTCTCATTCATTTCATATGTAGCGTAAGTACAGTATATGCCTGGGCAGAATTAGGGGTGGGTCAAGGGGGCTGTAGCCACCCCTTTTCCTTTGAAATTTTGCATTAGTTGTATAGAATTCTATCTCAGAAAAATAAAAAGTATCTAGTACAGAGCTGAGCTGCAAGTTAAGTGTCCTGGCCACCCCTTTCTGAATTTTCTGGATCTGCCCCTGCAGTATGTTTGTTAATCATTATCAAGAGTGTAGAAATGTAGTAGCTTTGAGAAATGTCTTACCTGCACTTCTGTGCTAATTTTTTCTGGTTTCTTTAATAGCTAAAATTATCAAATTATAGGGATACGAGGGGGGCGTAAGGGTTTGCGGTATTGCGGTATTGGGTTATTTTTGGTGCGGTTTTGCGGTAATTTTTATTTCAAAGTACGGTATTGCGGTTTTCAAAGTCCAAGCGGTATGCGGTAATTTTAAATTTTATGTAGCGGTAATCGGTGAAAAATTGTTGTCTCGCGGTGATCTGCTTCCTGAGTCCTTTCCTTTTTAAAGCATGACAACTATGCAATCCTAAAAGGAGTCCTAAAAGGTCCTAAAAGGTCTCGCTAGCTAGCCTGCATGTCTTCCCAGTTGCACAGTCGGGGACCGTATTGCGCAAGCAGTCCAGACAGATCGTATGGCTTGTAATTTCAGTTAATACTTTATATGATTAACAACATTAACCTTTTTATCCAATGATACGGTAACATGTCGCATTATTTTATGACCTCATTGACCTTAAGGGAATAGTCGGCTGGGCTAACCTTATCGGACCTTTTCGACCTTTACCGGTTCTTTCATGCTAGTCGCGAAACAAAAGCGAGCGATCCAGAAGATCAATCAGTTAATCCAGCAAATAGCGAGGTGGTTTTAAATTGCGTAGCATTTTTCTACGAAGAAGGAAAAGGGGGGGGGGGGGGGGGGGGGCGGGGGGAATTACAGGAAAAAAAAACAAGTTCCTTTGTTTGGTAAAGTGAGGGGAGAAGAGGCTGGTACAATTCAGGGAAACCGTTTGGTAAGTACTATCTTCTTATAATTAATCCTATCCTACCTTAAAAGTACATCGATTATCGACATTATCCTGTCCTTCAGTCCACTTTAAAAAAATACTGATAGTTATCGGACCTTATCGTTTATGAGCTTCACTTAAGGCCACCAAATATAAATTGGGAATTTTAAAATCTCTTTGGCTGACAATGAACGTGGCATGTATCCATGTCCAATCAGTATTGCCGTACCATCATATGGGTGGATTGCCTTTCTTTCGTTCGATGCGAAGAATGGTAGTTCTACCCTGTTCAAAGCTCGTCTTCACAGTCCTGTCGACAAAATCACTGTTCTCTGCAGAAACCTCAAGGTTAAACAGATCCATTGCTCTGACGGTATAATATACCTAACTTTCGACAGAGGACCTATCAAGGCCATTGAATTCTCTGAAGGAACAATCAATATGATTTCAAAGGAAAAGAAAAGAAAAGATGACCTTGTCAACTTGGCAAGAAAACTTAACGTGTCACCGGTGGGGACTGTTGCTGAAATTTCGTCGAGACTGAAGAAGTATTTCGAATCAGTCAAAAAGCAATATCAAGGAAAAAGTGCCAGAAGTGACGAGATTAACTTCTGGGACAAGGAAATACAACCCAGCTTTGAGGCCATGGTTTGTGTGGCCAATGATTTGATCTATGCAGCTGAAGTTACAAACAAATCAATCGTTTCCATCGAAGTCGAAAGGGATGGAGTTGGTCTCAAGGGGAATAATCTCCAAAGAATTGTTTCTTACGGAAACACATGGGGAAAGGTTTACAGTATGTGCCTTAGTAACAGAAATCTCTTTGTACTCCAAGTCCAGGGAATAAGCATGATCAACATGGAAACCAGTAAGTGTAAGTTAGCCATGAAGCTTGACGATGAACCTTGTGTTCTTACAAGGTTTAGCACAGATGTCCTATTCACAAACCAGAAGAAGTCTTCAATATGGCAACTCAGTGGCAATGGAAAAGAGTTACGCTTGTTTGCTGGCTCTGACAAAGAAGACGGAAATATAGATGGGCCTATCAAAGAATGTTGCTTTAAACAACCCGTAGGCATTTGTACAGAGTTCGATGGTGTTGTGTATGTTTGTGACGCTCAAGCGAACTCAATAAAGATCTGCACCAAATTAAAAGAGTGTGCCCACTTTCTTAGGCCAATTGGCTGTTTGTATGAAGCTTTCTCTGTGCATCACAAAGGTGCACAGTATACTGTTAAGACAGGAGAGGAAGCTATTGGTCTTGTTAGGCAATGTAGAAGGATGCTTGACAAGAATACCTATGATATTCAAGAAACCACTGGCATTACAAGAAGTCTCAATGGACCTCAAGGCCATGTGTCGGCCAGGACAGTAGCTTCGGTTTCCATGATAGAAAAAGGGCTCCAGAGATTGTACACTAACCTTGAAAATTTTGATTACGAGAATACACTAAATCTTTTGAGCTGTATGACACTAGATGTGGAAAACTGTCACACCACCGTACATGTAAAGCAAGCAAACATATCAATGGCAGAATACTGCAGGTCATTTGGCTTGGCAATGAAGGAGGCAGTGAAACGGGTGACCTCTTGGGCTGCATACTACCACACAAGCAGGCGATCTTGGTACCCCAAACCAGAGGGTTCTTTGCAACTATCGCAGGTTCCTATCATGAAACCTCTACCTAGTGTTAGTATGAGCTCAGCCGACTGCACTCAGGGACTGAGCATCCTCCTATGGAGCTGCCGTAAGACAACGAACGGTACGACAAGAGACTACCATGGCAAAGCATGGCACGCTCCCTGAGTTTATGTACCAGAAACAATGTAACATCTCAGAGAATCCTGTATCTATTGCCTTTGATGAACGCGTTAACAGGGTAGAACATGCCAACGAAAATAATTCGGAAGAAGACGAGAGTGACGCCGAGTTTGATGAAAGCAGCGATGAAGATGTTGAAGATCATGGTTGGGAAGAATCGCTTCTTCAAGGAGAGATCGGAAGTCCGGCCACGTTTCTCCTGGGAGCGAAGACTCGATTTGGGAGAGTTGTTAGATTTAACAATTGTCTGCTCTACTGACCTCAGAAACGCCGTAGCTGGGTCGTAGCCTGGGTCGACGTCTTGAAAACCTTTCAACACAGAACAGTGTCAATTATGAACATGAAACAGCCTCATAGGAGTCAACTGTTTTCCGTCAGAGTTTATGATCCAGGTTAGAATTAAGGTTTGTAATAGTAATACGCCTGTTGTATCATTTCTGTCATTTACGTATAAACGTTTAATGAACCAAAACGAGTGCGAGGGTGGTATGTTTATCTCACGCTCACCATCGACGCACCTTGATTTGGAAACACTGTCATAAAAATATTATTGCTATTTAAAAGGCGCAACTGTTAGTCTTCAGAACGGCAACTTTTCTCCATTTGTTTCAATTTCGGTATTTGGGTAAATTTTGATGCGGTATTGCGGTTTTCTCTCTCTACCGTGTGCGGTATTGCGGTATTCTCGCGCTACCAACTGCGGTATTGCGGTATTCGTACCCCCCTTACGCCCCCCTCAGATACCCAATATAACAATCTCAATCAAAAGACAGCAGTGACAGTGCAGCAGTGCAGTGTTTCGTCCATCTTGTCCTTTTTTTCTGGCATGGGAAAAAGGTTTTTTTGTTGTCACTTATGACTTCAGGGCGAAGATGCAACTCTGATCCGGGGAGAGGGCAAGGGGGGTGGGGAGTGTCAAAAATTGCACTGTACTTATCATGTTCCTTGTTTCCCTCCCCCCCCCCCCCCCCCCCCCAAAAAAAAAATGCGAGGAAAAACAATTTGATATGTTCCCGAAATCAATGTTTCCTTTTTACACTCGACAAACTCAACAGTCTCTCTGTTCCCTAACAGCTAAATGTTTTCCCCATGCGCCGGCCATGTTGACCGAATGCAGGTTTGTTCAAGTCTGTTTAAGTTACTTTCTTATAAATTAGCACCAATGCAGAGCAACACACTGAGCTGCAGGGGTTTGAATGGAAATATTTAACTCAACTCCATATTCCATGAGCTATTTCCTACCTTATAATTATGATCCTCAGCTAGTAGACCCGTTGATTTTATAGAAACGCTGTTCTAATATCAACAAATTTTGTAAGGCGCCGATTTGACCGAGCAATACTTTTGCCAGCGCGGGACCTGGGCTGGTTTTCTTTAAAACTTAGTACCGAGTCTTTTTTGGGCCAGACATAAAAGGCCGCCTACATAAATTAAACTGAGAAAAATACAATACTTTAACATTCTAAGACAAGGAATGTTCAGATATATAGATTTCTCGGCCGTAGCCTGTTCACAGACCCTCTATTTTCTGTTTAAAGTCCGTCGCGCGCATGATAAAAAATAACAACTGCGGGCCAGCCTGCTGGTGACCGCCAGCGCAAGAGGGTAGGGGTAGGGGAAGATCTAGAAGAAATATTTTTCTTTCTCGAACGAAACGAAAAGAAAAATAAAACAACGTCTGTGTACAGGCTATCTCGGCCGCCATTTTAGTGCCTTATCATATACAAAACAACCTGTCCAATTTAACGGAATAAACTTAAAAAGAAAAAAAAGGTGTGTTCAGATGCTCAGCTAACATGACTCAAGCCTCCGAAGGACTGATGACTCTTAGGGGTTTAAAATTTCGATTATGTCACATGAAGATGCAAATCAAAAGAATCATTCAAAGATTTTTATCGTGAAAACTAACAACCGATGCATTAATTGACTCAGTTAAAAATACTCTAAAATCGATTTCTTGACCAATCGTTGTTCTTTACCCATAACAAAGAGAGCCTTCAGATATTAGTAGAATATATTAGGAACTAAGGCTATAATCTTTCACGTGTACGTCCAAAACTCTACTGTACGATGCAACTTTTAATTTTAAAAATTATTAGCGTAACAAGAACAACCGACAATACCCGTTATTATTATCATTTCGAATCATTATTGTTTTTATTATCATTATTATTTTAAAAAAAAATGTCATGGTAAATATATCCAGCAACCAGGAAAACAGCAGAAGTATCTTACTACAGTAAGAGCGCTGAGAGAATTAGACTCTCTTTCCTCTCCTTCGATTCTATCTCTTGCCGTGGGAGACCTCTGCTAGCAGGCACTAGTCGTGTAAGCGCGTACCGTAAAATTCTGAAAATAAGCCCCGGGGCTTTTTTTTTTCAAAGGCCCTTTTTGAGGGGCTTATTTTTGGAGGGGCTTATATTCGGAGGGGCTTATCTACGGAGGGAAATTTGCGTTTCAAAGTCGATTGGGCTAGCCTTATAGTTGGAAGGAATTTTACCGTATTTGCTTTGTTTTACTTTGTATTTGAGTGCAATTTCCAAGTACAAGCCCCCAGGGGGCTTATATTTGGAGGGGCGATTTAACGGAGGGCTTTTTGCGTTACGAGTTTGAGGGACTTATACATGGAGGGGTTTATTTTCGGAATTTTACGGTATTTAGCAGCGGATGGAATATACTGGCTCGATACTGGCTCAAATGAAATATTCTTGAGTAATATCATCAACAATTATCCTAATAGCTTTCTCACAATTTTCACCTTGAAGACTATCAATATTGATAAACAGTGGGTGCCTGTGCTCAATCTCCGAACAACAATTAGTAGCAGGTGCGTTTATCAATCCTGGAATGACAGTCCCTTAAGCACATTGAGCAGATGTGGTAGGGGGTGGGGGGAAGGGGTTGGTCTATCTCCCTGTTTGCCGGCCTTCCTCATTTATCTCTTTGTCTCAGCCTGTTCAAACTCGGAAAGGCCTTGCTGCATTACCTGCCTTCAAGCTGAGCGCCTTGCGTTCTGAAGCCAAGGTTTCCCATTCATTAATGCCAATGCCTAAGGCCTCCAATTCCCTCTTGCAGACGTCTTTATTAGTGGGGTGCTTTCCCTGAGCTAATTACAGGCCGTAGAGAAGATTTTTTGGGATCCAGCCGTCGTCCATTCTCACGACATGGCCAAGCCAGCGAAAACGTCCGAGGCTGGTTCAGTAGTGCATACATGCTGGAAATTTCAGCTCGATCGTGATATTCTGGAGGAAAATGTGTGCAACTTGTATCAAATAGAAAGGTTTTTGTCAACATTTTATTAATTGCCTGTGTAGCTGGCGGGATAATGGATTTTCCCTGAAGCATGAGATCATAGAAGAAACGTGCCCGCTTTTTTAAAGACAAATTCTTGGGGATAACGGGTAAAGGCGCACACGAGCCAAAGGCCTAAACGGCCAAAGCTCTACAATAATTATAGACTAATTATATCGTGTTTTTCTTCATCGATTTAGCCTTAGTAGTCACTGGTAGCTCAACATTAAAATTATAACCAATGCATATTTTTTACAAAATGTTTCACTGTGCTCCAGTGATTGTTAAATTAGCGGTCCAGTGTAAACATTATTAATACCACCACAGGTGTGCACATCTTTTGATCTTCTTCCTTTAATCCCTCAACGTGTGTGGCCGAGCGGTTAACACCTCGAACCCCAAATCTGCAAGTCCAGGGTTCAAGCCTCGCCCGTCGTGTTTTTTACTTAGACAAGGAACTTTACTATACTTTGTCTCAGACTGTTGTCTCTTCACCCAGGTGTACTGGGTGAAAGATGGACTAGCATCCCGTCCAGGGGGGAGTATCAATACTCCTAGGTGCTTCATGCTAAGGAAACCGGGATAAGCTCAAGCCATTTGGGCCTTTGGCTCGTGTGCGCCTTTACCGTTATCCCCACGAATTTGTCTATAAAAAAGCGGACACGTTTCTTCTGTCTCACGCTTCAGGGAAAATCCATTATCCCGCCAGCTACACAGGCAATTAAAATGTTGATTAAAACCTTTCTATTTGACACAAGTTGCGCACATTTTCCTCCACAATATCATGTGCCTATTTTTTCCGTACCACTTTTTCTTCCCTACTGCCACTGGTTTTCCGAATTTGAGAAGATGGATGATGGAATTGTAGAACCCTAATGAGGGCCCTCCATACAGAATCTCGTTTTGTGGGCGCGAGTCAAATCTCTCAAACGAAAAACAACAAATTATTAACCGCCATATACCTAACAAATCGACCACAATTTTCCATGGTCTACACTCTTAAAAACCATGGAAATGACGTCATAAAATGTTCAAAACTCAAGTGGAACCACGGGCCGCAGGCGAGTGGTTTCACTGCAAAGTTTTTTTACAGTAACATTTATTTTTTTACGAAAAACCCTAAAACAAAATAACCGGCACTACGTGACATGTTACGTCATTTCTATGGTCTATACTCTCATAGACCATAGCTCTCGATCAATCAGCGTGCAAGTATTCGCTCAGTTATTGCTAAGCTAGTTTGAGAAAGGTTGTCGGAAGAAGTGTGCACGCGACAATCCCTGCAGGTAATATGGGATGTGATCAATACATTGTTCCTGACACCGTAGCTGTCAAACCTGCTTTTGTTGCTCTCTTTTAGCACTCACAAACATACATCCATGGCCTCTCGTGTCATTCTTTCAATTTTCTTTGAAGAACAGTGAACTCCAAACCACCCAAAATACCTTTTGGGACTGTCATGTGCACTTTTCTTGAAATAGCTATATATATTCTACATGTTTCTTGATATAGATCCAATTTGTGCAATTGTGTATGTTAGGTGAGATAAATTCAACAAAGTATTTTATTCAACTTTATCTTTTCCAAGAATTATATTATTATCAATATTATTTTTCTAAAAGAGACTACATCTTTTTCCCCTTCATTTTCTTCCATGCCCTAAAATATTGTATAATATCAGAAAGACTTGATTCTTACCATTAACAGCAATTTTGCTATCAAATTAAATAAATGAAATTCATCCAAGTTTCCCACCAGTCATTTTTCTTAAAAAAAATGCCAGTGTATTTTAAACACAATCTATATTTCAAAGGGTACATTTTGAAAACTATGATATTAAAAGTTATATAAAGAAATCTTTCAAGACAAACTAAAAGAAGAACTTTCAATCAGTTGCACCTGTTACCACTGAGACAAATCAATCAATCAATCAATCAATAAAAACACACAAAAGCAAACAAACTTATTTTGCCCCAAGGGGCCAGAGAAGTGTAAAATCACTGTTCTGACAGCAAGTTAAAGCAAGTTATTGCTATCCAATGTTGATTAAATGGAGCCACATAATGCGCTGATCATTAACTTCAATTTCAATAATTTCAGAATAAGTACTACTCTGTCAAGTCTTTTCTTTTCCTGGAAAATAATCCATAGTAACTTCTGATAAATTGCTTAATTCTCCTTCCAAAATGTCCCAAGTTAAAATGAGAAACACAAGGGGAATCTTGTGAGGAGATGTAGTGGGACAGGGTAAAAAAAGCATGTTCACGAGACTCTTACACAAGCGCTGATCCAGGGAGGGGGGGTGGGGGTACTTTAGGAATTTTTGGGTGAGAATGTGCCACTGGGATCCTAGAACCCTTAACCTATACCAGAGCTCGTTCAAGTGAATTTTGCTACCCTATACTAGGTCAAACTCCCAAAATCCCCCCTATCCCAGAGTAACTGTTTTCCAGAAACTACTGAGGTTACAACACAGTCCAGCCAAAACAAAACCGATTTGATTTTTTCATATTTTTGAGTGGCAATTTCCGGTTTTCCTAGTCTAGACTAAAATCTTTAATCAATTGATCAGTTTCCTGGAAAATGATACCCTATTCTAGACCTAAACCCTCTGATTTATATACCCTATCCCAGAGTAAATTGCGCGAAAACCATACTCTTCACAGTGGCACGTATCCATATAGCCCATATATGGCAGTAACCCCAACCCACCCCACCCCCCGGTGCTGATATAAGAAACTAAAGCTGAGGTCAGAAGTCACTTTAAAAAAACCTACTTATATAAGCACTGCCATTCAATAAATCTCACAACTTGGACAATCTTATAAAGGTTAGCCAATAGCACAAGATAATCGTCAGTGAGTACTGTCAGAAACGTTTGAACTTATCTCAAATCTTGAATTGAGCCATCAATCTTGATGGCTCATTTTTTGCTGCTTCTTTCAGTGTTTGTCTTTTTTGTTTTATGTGCTCTTTTGTAAACACCAGTGAGTAAGGAGGTGTTTATCAGCTTAATATTTCTTTTATTGCTGAAGCTATTTGCTTTACACAGTGATCAATCACAGGACAATCATGAAATGCAAAGGTGAGCCGCATGCAATTCTTAAACTGACCTGAGGAAGAAAAACCAGAGCCTTTGTTGAATTCAACATTGTACTTTTCAAAACAGATATCATACAACTTATCACAGTCAACTTCAGAAGGAAGAACTACCCAGACAAAATAGCCTCCGAGTGGTTTCTTGTACGTATAGGGGCAAGGCAGGTACTTTTCAAGAGCACTGCATAGAGTGTTTAATCGGTTACAATAAGCCTTTCGTATGAAGGTCAAATGTTCCTTCACAAGACCCATTTGTAATGCCATCGCAACAATACAGGAGGTGTAGTGATTAACACACCCTCCACTCCTGGCATAGCCACTTGACTGTAAAATCTTTCGCACTTTTTCAGGAACTTCCATCCAACCTAGACGCAAGCCAGGGCCCAGCAGTTTGGAAAATGACCCATTGGAGATAACATTACCCTTGTAATCTGGATCAGATTTGTTGTCAAATGAAAAGAGCCTTCGTGGAGGCTCGTCATCAGAATAGGACAACAAGTTGTACACATCATCACACAAAGCAAGCAGGTTGTATTTACGCAACAGTTGAACAAGCTTTTTACACCGTTCTTCTGGCAGAATGGAGCCAGTAGGGTTGTTGAAAGTTGGAATACAGTAGAGGAAGCCAGAGAAAGGTCTTCTTTCTTTTGCTGGTCTCATCTGATGACTATACTGTGACAAAAGCTTTTCAAACTCATCAACTATCATTCCATCTTGATCACTTGGAACACCAACCACATTCATGCTAAGATCATTCTTTAGGACTAATCCAGCAATATGATATGTGGGTTCTTCCACAAATACCACATCGCCAGGCTGAAACAGGAGGTTTCCAATACATTGTAAACCTTGCGTTGCACCAGCATTGATCCAAATATCCTCACTGTCCACTCTAGTATTATACTCCTGACTGAGAAACTTTGCGAGTTCAGTTTTGAAAGCTGATGAGCCACCGTAGGGGCCATACTGGAACATATTTGCAAAATTTTCTTTCCTATGAACTTTGATTGCTGCTTTTTGCATGAGGTCACCACACCTGAGACGTAGATCAGCACTGGGTGATCCAACACGTAGAGTGGACATGTTCTTGTCGTGCATGCTGAGGTAGTCAAACATTGTTGTCATTTTGAAGATACTGTAAGGTATCTGATAACTAAATAAAATAAGTGTTCCATATCAGTACCTCCATTATTCAATGCTCTGCTTCTGACCACGGTTCTTTTAATAATATAATGATAATAGTAAAAATAATAACAATAGCAATAACAATAATAATAATAATTAATAATACTAATAAAATAATTATAATTAATAACATATATTAATTTATTCTGCAGACTTAGTCAATCATGTGGCCTATACTTTAAAGTATTGTTGGTATAAACTCATGTGCAGAAAACTATATACATATACATGTACCTAAAAACATGAGAAAATATAGCCTGACTTGTGGAGAGGATAAAAAAAGCCTGTCTTTTGTTTTAGAAAAAAATATTTGAAAGAAACAACCGAAGTTGAATGAATTGTGGTAAGCTGTGCTCTTACAATAATATTATTATTATCTTTAGATATTTTGCTTTCTTTTTAGAATTAACTTTCTATTTTTTATTATTTAATCATTATTACTTATTTATTATTTTTATCTATTTTTGTGCACGACTTTTTCAGGTATGCACATATGTACCGTGCGAACAGGTAGCTATGCACCTCAAAGTGGAATGGGCACTAAAGGGTTTTTGGCACTATGCTGTTTTCTGGCATATAACCTCTTGCTTTTTATAACATGGCCTCATTCACAAAGTATTACAAAGGATAGTTCATCAAAATGCATAATGCAGTGCCTGTACCACAGATGCATAACCAGAGAAACGACCTAAATTGCGGAGGTGGCAACACTCGTATTACAAGCTTGGGCTACCTGTGGAGGAGGCACAAAGGACACCAGTAGGGAAAGCTACTGCCTATGACCTATGATGACCAATTTTCTTTGTGGAAGGTATATGAAAGAGGTGCCTTTTCCGCAGAAAATGTTATATAAAAGGGTAAGGGGCGGAGCCTCCCCGCATAAAAATGTGTTTAGTAGTCCCCTCCCCGACTACTCCCGGGAACGGACATTGAGATAGCTGATAGAGTGCAATAATTACTCTCTACGAATCTCTAAATTAATACGCCCGCTATGACCTGTACATGTGCGATATTGACCAAACGTTAGGTCAAGATGGCTAGATATTGGAAATGTTCCTTGTTTAAGTTTTTATGGAACGAGATGAATTAAAATCATGACCGCGGTCAAGAGTAGCCAGGACAGAACAGCCTGCAGAGGTTATATTAAACAAGTTGCGCGCCAACCTACGCCGGCAATCTACGTCAAAAACTGAAAACCGAGGCAAAATATTTGAAAATCACACAAGCAAAATCTAACACGTGAGATAAAATCAAGTCTGATTTCACCTCTTTTGTAAAGAAAGTAGAAAATTGCCTGTAAGATCTAAAATTCCTTACCGATTTGCGAGGGTCTTCCAGCGGATAGAGATCGAAAGCTCGCAAGGCCTTCTGGGATAACTCATTCTGCTCTTTGTTCAGGATCAAAATGGCGGGCGGAGGTAATGGGCAAAAAATCACATTGCGTCGGTTGATGACGAGCCGAAAACTTGTTTTTCGTTCCATCTTGATAAATTTTTTTTCATTTTTGTTTTCTCTTTAAGGCGTTGAAGAGTACCACTGTAATTACTGCCAAGCGGATTGCACGTCACTCCGAGTGAAATGTGCAGAATGCACTGATTTTGATTTGTGTCTTCAAGTAAGATCCGATTATTTTTATTAAGTAGTTTTTGCTTATTTTGTATTGATTTTAAGCCTATTGTAACTGGTTGTGCTGAGATCTTGTTTTAGTGTTTCGCTTGTGGTGCAGAAATGGGTAAACACAAAAGAGGCCATGATTATCAATTGATGGTAGGTCACGTGATCTTAGATATCATGTCGTTTTCCCATCCAGGTTAGTTTGATGATTAAGATGGGAAAAGGATTGGCATCTTATGAAAAATGCCATTTTATTGAACAACCTTTTTTTGAAGAGATTTTTCCTTCAAACATGTATCACAGGGCCGTTACCCCCCCTGTCTAGTTCAAATATTGAGAATTGAGACGAAAGGGGTGATAGGTGATGTCATATCGCACGGCACATGACGTCATTTGTGTAAAGAAATACTTGTTGACTCCGATTGACGTATATATCCCAAAGATACTGATCGAGTTCCGTAATAAACAGAATACATGTAAGTGTGACGAAACTCTAATGCTTGGTCACAAGATGTCCACAAGGGAAGAGTTGACTTAATAGCTTTGTACAGTGTATTTCTGAGTTGCCACAGCCTTTGTTTCAAAGCAAGGCTAAGTTTGAAGCCATCGATATAAAAATGGTTTTTTATTCTGAGTCATACAAATAAAACTTGTTATCACAAGAAAGATTTACTTTGGCACTTAACCTCGTTTTAAAGATGAAGGTTTTTGGAATTCAGAAATGGCCTATTGTTGTTAATGTCATGTTTCAAACCGGGAATTTTATACACTTTCTTTGTTTTTTGTTCTCAAGGATGGAGGTACATTTCCTCTTTTTCATAAAGAATGGTCAGCTGAAGAAGAGGTTTTACTTTTAGATGCTATAGAGCAACACGGCTTTGGAAACTGGTTTGTTGAACCATTGTTTTAAACCCTCAGAGTGATTATTACCATCATCTAATTTCTCCCTAAAATATAACTGTTTGATAAAAAAATATTGTTCTGAGTCTGGAATAAACAAGGCTGTCACTCAGGGCTGGGCTCCAGGGATTTTCCCTGGCTACTATTAGTATTTTTGATTATTTATGAATTGGGGCCATTAGACAAAGAAAATTTATAGTCAACCTAGCTTAACAAAATTTTAACCGGTAACATATGTGGTCCTGGCCGCTGAAAAGTTTAAAATTTTTCTAATTGTTAAACATTACATCTAGATCTATCTGAAGAGCTTTATAATATTTAGTTTGTGAGTCTGAAGAACAGGCCTTTTGCATTAGTTGATCAATGATCAACTTTTGGTAAACATGAAAACAGGTCTCTTTTGTCATCACTACTTTTGAGATATACAGCTGAGAATTTACAGGTTACCTAATTTTAATATGCTCTTTCAGCTCGTGCTAGCAAAGTGTTCAAAAGTGAACTGTTTTCGTGTTTACCTAAAGTTGATCATGTGGTCAACTGATGTAAAATGCCTATTCAGGCTTGAATAGTAAGTGGACATGAGAGATTTTTGTGCTTTCATCAGTCATCATAGCCTGCTAATAAAATTAGGCTGTGCAATTCTTGTGTTAAGAGGATAGAAATCTCTTACTCTACGTTTGATACTTTTATTACAAGTAGAACATAATAATGTCTGTTATTTCAGGGATGACATTGCTGATCATATTGGAACCAAAACAGGGAAAGGTAAGAAGATCTTGAATCCTGTCTTAATTCTCCTGATTTTGCTTGAAAATCCTGATTCCTGACTAATATGCAATTGGGATTGGAAAAATCCTGATTTTGATACCTGTTCTGATATTTTCAATTGAATCCTTATGATACTTATAGAGTATTAATTTTATTTGGCTGAAACGGATATCCAGAAAACTTTAAAAATCAGCGCAAAATATTCAATAAAATCAAGTACTTGTATTCAAAACCATGCAAAGAGAAGAAAGAGAATGTAGCTACAGTGTCTGCCAGGTTATTAAAATTAATAGTTTAAACTGAAGGTGCATGGATGTGGTGATAATTCAATTAAATAAGCCATTACCTCTCCTCAATACCTTTTATTTCATAAAATATTTTGAATTTGATGCTGCCAGGTTTACTTTGTTCAAGCAGAACAGTCCTTTGTCTTATAACAATGTACCAGTACATTGGTGCAGTCTGGCATTGCTCATAATGACACTGAATTTTTCTTGACTCTAATGGCATTCTCATTTTTTTTAAATACATTTAAGCATCAACTAAATAAATTTATGTTGGTCTTTCAACAGAAACAAATGAACATTACAATGATAACTTCATTTCAGGAATTGTAGGTCAAGGTAAGTGTTAATTCATAAATTCAGGAAAAGACAACACTGCCAAAAGACCTTTCTTGTTCAGGCAAGCAACTTGATCCACAGCTTACTATTTTATGCAAAAAAGTTGGCAAATACATTGCATGGGATATGATGTCTGACTTGATCTTGCACATCAAACCGTAATAATTTCACATTGAAAGAGTAAATTTCTTTTGTGAAACCTTAAGCTAGTCTGTATAACAACATAAAGTTTGGAAAAAATTCTGAATGTCTTGTTCTGTTTTTTGCCAAATCTTGACCTTAGTTGTTGTTTGTCTTACCGTTTAGCAACTGTTGAACCATTTAAGAACAAGATAGTGGATCATACCTCTGCTGACCAAGGTAGGATCGACCCCTCCTGGAGCTATTGTTACTATTTCAGTGAATTTTATATTTTTATATTTTTTTTTCTATCATGATCAGCTAGTTCAGGCCCTTTGTTACAAATTTGGAGACCAGTAATCTGAAAATTTGTCTCCAAATTTAGAATTTATCAGAAAATCAATCTGTGGTTGCAATGAACATCCAATTCCATCTATTTGTTAAAATTGGCACATTTTCCCATCAGTTGATAACCTTCACCTAGGAAATCTGTTATTGAATGCCATCTTTAGATTACTATCTAGATTATCTAAGGGACCATAATGATGGTCCCTTAGAGGGTCCTGCTACAGTTACACCGGGTCTAGCGTACCCCTCAAGATTACACCCCATTAGTCGTTGCTGCAGCTGCAATTCTGCTTATGCAATAAGCGGTGAATTTTTTTATGTAACTTTTCTTATACGGTCAGATTTTTGTTGAAAAAATCATTGAAAGGACAAAATTGCTTTGAAGACATTTACATCAAATTCAAGAAAACTGAGCTGGTAGAGATTTCATAACTAACTTGCATGCGAATTCACTGCTCATTACGTAACTGCAGGAATGCAAAGATGAATCTGAAATCTAAAATTACCAATGGATTCATTGATGCAATTCATTTATGAGATCTTGTGGGGTATGCTTGACCTGGCTTGACTGTAAATTTTGTTTTGAGACAAATGGGAAATAGGCATGCTACTGGCTAGGATTATTGCAATGAAAATTTAAAATTCTGGAGGGTTCAGCTCTTAAAAAAAATGAATGAGTGATTAACATTTTCTACTTATTAATGTACAACAACTGGGTATTTTACTTTTTGGAATTGGTCAGCTCTTTGAAATAATTAAGCAGCTTACGGCTCTGGTAAATGAAGGTTCCCTGAAAAGGTAAATAAATTTTAGTCATGATTGTGTTCTGTAGAAGTACTATCACCAACATTGTTGCACCCTCCTGAACCTGTTGAGATGAGTGTTACAGAGCAGCAAGAGCTAGGATATATGCCGCTAAGGGACGACTTTGAAAAGGTAATCAAATACAAATCAACTTAATTACATAGGACAAGTAATATTATTACTCACTGACCTTAACATAAATAGCTAAATAAATTTATTAATTATCTAGTTATGGCCAATGAATTAACTTTAAACCTCCTGTAAGCAACCAAGTTTTCAAAATTTGGTGATTATTTGGGACTAGGGAGCTATGAATTGTTTTTATGTTTCTGAAGAAACTGTGTGAGTTGCATTGGTGGGGAAGTGAAGTACAAAGATTTGGTTAAATAATCATACAACTAACTATGACTCTGAAGCTAACTAACACACAGGTTTGTTTTCAAAACCGAAGTCACCGTCAACAAATGTCCTATTCAGGATTACACCCACCCAAATGATCATGCTCCACCTACTTATGAAATAACGTGAAGAAGAAGGTGACATGATGAAGGGCTAGTGCTTGGAATGTCAGCTTCAGACTCTATCCACTTATGAGTGGCAGTCGCACATAAATATTGTACTGTACTGTACTACGGTTGCTTTGCCATATTTATGTGGACATTTGGGGCTGACCCATATGTCTACATTTCTAAAGCAGAAAAATTAAATGTGTTATTTTTAATTATTAATTTATTTGTGTATTTCGAAAGGTGGGAGATATCCTAATCGTGAAATAATCCAGGATGTGTTTTTGTAGGAATATGACAACGATGCTGAAACTCTTGTCAGTGGGTTGCAGTTTAGTTATGATGATGAAGATGTGGAAACAGGTTAGGAGTTGTAGATTTTGTTCTCGTAGTGATGAATTTTCAGAATTTATCTTTTTAATGTTAATATCACATTTACTTTGCTTGACATCCCATATTCTGTTTTTTAGACTTGAAACTAGGAATTATAGACATGTATTTACGAAGACTTAAAGAAAGACAGCACAGAAAAAAGTAAGTTTCTATGTGATGGAGTTGTTAGTATTTTACTCAATTGAATTTCATGCTTGGTATGCTTAGCCTGAAAAGACCCAGCCAAATGATGTCTGAGAAATGAGCACAGAGATTCAATGCTGATGACATATCATTGTCCAGATCTGGGTAGTGCTTCTGATTGGTCGTGAAATGAGTGAAATTTGCTTCAAACAGTCAGAAGCACTACCGAGGTCTTGGAGGTGGCTTGTCATCAGTATGGAATTTCTGCGCACGTTTCTCAGACGTCATTAACCAGAGGCAGCATCGCAAAATGTCGGCTATTCTCTCAGGCTAGGAATGCTGAGAATTGTATTTTGTAACCTCTAGAATTAACTATCTTCTGGGTGGGAGAGGGTGAGGTGGGGGGAGGGGTGGTTCTCTCCCCCACCCCCTCCCCCCAGACAGAGTAAAAAGGAATAAAGCCCCAAATTTTAGGTCACAGTCACCTTTTGCACCTTACACAGGTGCCTACTGCAATCTCATTGAATCTCTTAAAGTTGCTGAATGCTCGGTACTCTGATAACTGAGGTATACTTTATGTTCTTTTTGTAGCATTGCAAGACAGCATGGACTTATTGCCAGTAAACATCGGATAATAGGTCAGTTTCTTTTCTTGCGTGATTATTATTGCTTTTGGAACTTTAAGAAATTTTAAATTAGTTACTGATTTTTATTTGTTTCTAAGTATAAAATTATTGTTATTGCCTTGTTCCTATGCAGCACTTCGCAGAAAATACAGCAAGGAAGACAGGTTAGTTACTGTTTCACAAATTAGACCTGGAATTTAGTTTGTACAGCAACTCATAAGGAGCTGGAACGTGTAACTCGCCCTCAATGCTCGTTAATATTCATTTTTCTATGTACCATATTTGGAAACCTTCGCTGCAGCCTCAAAAAAGCAATAGGTTTAACAACAACTTTGCATGTACATCACATTTTTTTTACAGTTCTTTGCCGTCACTGCACGACTACGACGTGGAAGTGCCTAATTTCACGTTTTGTGCACGGCGAAAACACAAGACAACGACTTTCTTTTTCTTTTCCAGAACTTCGATATACTCTCTAGAATTCAACTCCAAAAACATTTGCTAACATTTGACGAACTGAACGACATGGAATAATTGCGATAAAGTTTGAAGCAGCGCGACTTCACTTTTTGAGTATTTTTTTGAGCGGGCGCGGGAACGTAGAGTAAAATTGCGTCACGTCGTTTATGTCCTTGTGAGTGGTTGTTTTCGAAAATCAGAAAAAGGAGTGTGAATCAATTTATTTTCCCAAGCATTTGCATGAACACGGTAAATTCAGTATAATGTCCCTTGAGACCGACACAATATCCAACAACATCCGCTGATTTTGTGAGACTAACCGTGTTATGTTGTTTACAGAGAGTTTCGGGATGCTGCTAGAGTGTTTGCAAGATTGAAAAGTCATGGCGATTGGGAGGAATTCTTAAATGGCCATTTAAGTAAGTTATTTGGTTTATTGAGACATCTGAGACATTTTCATTGAGAGAATTTTTATGTCAGAAGAGAAATGACTGGCAAATGTTAAGAGTCCGATTAAGGTATTCCGTAAATTCTAAAGACCTTTATTAAAGGACAAGGTCAACTACGAGGACGAGATCTGAGTTTAAAAGTTGCTTTCGCATATTCTCAGAAAATGGACACTCCGGAAACCTTTACTAGAAAAGTTTGGACGGTTTTTTTTAATTGAAGGTGGCTGAGCCCTCTACGAAGCGCAAAATGATAAAACGTCTAAACATTTGGTAACTGTACGTTCCCGCCTTTTTGTGAGCATTGGTGGTCCCCCCTCCAGCAGGGAACACAAGAAGTACTCTTCGTCAGTTGTTGTACTTTGTACAAGATACCTTTACATTTACATTGGGTCGGTAAAATCGTTAAGATATCACACCAACCGTTGAAAATGTGGTTCATTCATTCGCAGGAGAAAAAGAGCTGAGGGCAAGAATAAAGGACTTGATTAGATACAGAAAAAATGGGATTACAAAACTTTCAGGTATTTCCGGACTACTGCAATGTATCCAGGTGATCTGTGACGTCATTGCGGGGGCCTGGGGAAAGAAATTTTAATGCCGTATCCCATAAACCAACGCGCGCACCAATTCAATGCAATTCAATCTGTTCCCGTCAGCTTTGGTTTATGGGATACGGCATTAAAATTTCTTTCCCCAGGCCCCCGCAGTGACGTCACAGATCACCTGGATCTTTGCGAATGTAAAAGTGGTATAATATTTTTTCAATACTAAACTGTGATATTGAGCAAGGTATTCGACTTTATAGACTGGGAGCTGTGTTTTGTGCAATATTTGCTGTGACTTGGGCGCTGTAAATTCTACTCAGCTGTCGTCTGTTTACATCTCGTTAGCTTGTTGAAAACGAACCAGAATTAGGCTAGCATAGAGTCTTGCTTATAATTTTGGATCATCGTTTACGAAGGGAGACAAGTTGGGACTAAGAGACAAGGAGCTGTGAACTTTTCCAGGCGGGATGAACGCTGAGCTGTCTTGCAGTACTGTTGACGAACTTGCTAAACGTGTTTTGTTTGCGTTTTAGAGTGTCAAGAATATGATGAACAGAGACTACGACGAGAAAGACGGAAGGAAAATAAAAGAAAAATGGTGGTAGGTATTTAAACTCTCTCATAGTCGCTACTGGTCAGTGTTTCAGAGCTGACTATTTACTGTATAACCGGGGTTTGTTTGTTCCCTTTTTTCAGGGTGGTACACAGCCAAGGAGAACAAATGTTTCAATGGGAAAGAAGAACGAGTGAGTTTCTTTTGTTTAGAGCGATTTTCGTATGACCTTGAAATGAAAACGCGCGAACAAAACAGAAACAACAAACAAACGGAAATAGAGCGATTTGATTGGTGTATGAAACGGATACAAACGCACCTGGGTTTTGGTTGGCTAAGCGAACGCGCGGGTAAACAAACTTCATGCCCGAAGAACTTTCTAGAAATTTCTTTGACGTCATACTGCAACACGATTGGCCAATCGAACAATGCCTTCTCCATATTAGGGTTTCTTTGGCGGGAAAACAAAGAGGCCATGTTTTGATCTTTTCATCCATTGGCTGATGAAACAAAGAACGAACACTTACCGAAACCTTTTTCAAGGTCATACGAAAATCGCTCTAATGTTTTGACAAAGCCGTTCAGTTTCAGTTACATAAATGATAGCCAGGAAAAGGGCAGATTTTTGATACGAGTTGACGACGCGTTCATTCTAAAGATTGGTTTGATTAGTAAGGCTCTATAACCCTTGGGTTGGCTCCGAGCTGGGTATTAGGCACCCATTTTGACGTTGTGCTTGAGTCTCTGAGACTGTCTCTAATTACCCTATGCGACCGTTTTCAAGGACGGTATCACTCCGTCTATCGGCCATAACAAGGTTACCCGGGAATACTGGGTCAAATTTGCTGCCCCAGACGACCCCAGACAGTCTCACAGCGTAACTCTTCAAAAAAGTGAACACCGACCGGGCCTCACGCGCAGTCGCACAATGACGGTTAATAGGGCGAGGAGAAAAAAAAAATCAGGGACAGTGTCGTTGATTTTTTGCACTCTCTTTACAGGCAAAAAAGTATGCATGTAGCGTAAAGCACAACCTTAAACTTTGCCCTAGAAACTGATACGTCTTAGTTCGACGTATTCTCATTGTAACTTTTCTCTAATCATCTTATATTAATTTTTGTGCATTAGTCTAGAGTGATATTAATACTACATTTTAAAGTTTGTAAAAGATCGGATTCAGCATTGCGTTTCTATCCGATGATGCACTTTGGTTTATTTTCAAGTTTTCATAGTGAAAGCCATACTTGTTTAACGCTTATCTTTCATTTTTCTGCAGACCTGTCTCAGAGGATAAAGAAGAAAAAGGTACGGCGCACGTCTTAAAACCCACACCAAGTTTCACTTCATTCTAATTTTTTTTCGCTTCGCCAGAGTTAGCACTCAGGAATGGGGGCCCCTAGCAGTCGCTTCCCCGCACAACCCCAGAAAAGTCAGTTGCCACATGACCGTAGTGTACTTCCCCTCCTTTTTTCAAGGGTAATGTGAGTTCCTTTACTTCGCCCATGGATTCGAAAGGAAGGGCCGAGCCTCGTTCCTAGGGCGAGGACTGGAAGAAGAGAGATCCAGGGAACGAGGTTGGGAAGTGTATTGACGACACAAGGCCAACGGCATAACGTCATTACCTAATGACACGATTTTTGCAACTGACACTTGGTCTTTATTACAGTTAGCATGATCTAACCAGTTTCTTAAAGAACCTGGTTTACGGTCCTTACTGGTCGGAAACCGAAGCTCCTCTAATTAGGTTAACCAGGCGACAGTTAGTTTTGGGAATTTTTAATTTTTGCACTTTGGGTTTTATCCTTTGTTAAGGTAAAACGGCGAAAACACCGCCCCTTTTCGTAGTACGAGGGCACTTCTATACCCATGCATTTTAACCAAACAGGCGCACACTATATTAGAGGCCTTTTGATTCGAGGACGTGAACGGCTACGAGTATGAGATTTGGTTGAACAGTTTTTGGCGTATTCTCAAAAAACAGACACCTCGGAACACTTCATTGCACTTTTGATTCACCAGACAAGTTAGCACTGTTATCGCTAAAACTCGTAGTGGAATGACGACGATTATCACGTTTTCCCCCCAGAATGACGCTGGTACACGCACGAGCACTTCTTAACATTAGGGACCTTAAACAAGACGACGACGACGGCAGTGAAAATGTCGTTAAAAAAATGAATTTTCGTCTTTCAAGCTTAATCGCGTCTATTTGGACCCCCTCAATATGTCAAATGTAGGCCACTTTTCCTGGAGTTGAATTCTTAAGGATTTTATTGAGGTTCAAAAAGAGGAAAGAAAATTCGTCGTCGTATGTCCCGCGCTCTCCTTAAAACGTCAAATTAGGTTTCACGTCGTAGTCGTGCAGTGGACGACAAAGAAATGTACTAAAAAGCGTGATGCACGTGCAGAGCTGTTGTTTTGATCATGATACTTTATTGTTTTTACTGAAGTCGTCTTTGTGGTCGTCGTCGTAGTTGCTTAAGCTCCGTATTGAGAACCAATAGCCGTTCTCGTCTATTTAAAGCGGTCTGCTTACTGTAATAAAAGCCACTGATGTTAATAATCCCACCCTACCGGCCCTGTTTATGCCTCTTGTGCTTCGTAAAATACCGACTAACTGAGCAGGTACCATAACATCTTTGCAGACTGTTCGCTGTCGTCACCGACGTTTGCAGACCAAATAAAAAATTGTGCCGCCTACAAGCTACTATCACCGGTCGAGAGACAGGTTAGTTTATTCTAAAAAGTTTAAACTGATGCTAGACCATTCTATTGTTGTTGTTGTTTTTTTGTCAAACGCTATGTTTTCCGACTATCTACTTTTATTTGCTCAAACGACGGGCGTTGTAAAAGGTTGCAGTAGATATCGCTCTCATTACCTCATCAGTACTTTACATTAAGTTGTAGCCTGCGTGCAGGCGTCTCCTAATTACCTTGTCACATGCGGAAGTGGTTATTGTTGCATAATTTATTCAAAGTTGAATACCTTGGGAACGATTCCGGAACACGATTATCGACGGCGTTTAGCGGAGACGTCTGCACGCAGGCTAGTTGAGTTCAGGAGATGAAATGTGCGTCGATTGTCATCAGATTTTCATTGCTTTTGCTGTAATTCAGAATTTCGTCCAGAATCTACGCAAACCATTCCCACGTGCACAGGACGAAGAAATCTTTTTCACAGCTTGAAACCTTTGGTCTATTTCCATTGATGATTACGGATGGGTCAAGTTTGAACTTTTCTTTCTTTGCTCAACAGCTGTGCTCCTCACTGCAGATGAAGCCCGGATTTTACCTCACAATAAAAACCATCATACTTAAGGTAGGTTAAAAGTTGTTATGTTAGGAATTTCTCGCTGTGTGCTTTTATAGGCCTACCTTATTTACAAACAGAATTCAATAGCCGAACAACCTCCTTCCAGTTATTAAAGAGGGAGTAGTGTAACAACTGGACGTGATTGCTGAGAGTTTGAGCCGTGTTAAAAAATTCAGTGCCGAAAGAGCTTCTTTCTCGTATTATCTATAAGTTTCTCTTTGCAAAGGTATAGGTTCTCACGGTAACGAGAATATATTGCGTTTTCATTCCATAATACATTGTTTGCGCCCCTCCCCCCCAATTTGCTTATGTTAATTATTGTTTAAATTGTTCCTTAGAATATGTTCTCCCAGAAGCGATTGAAAACAATAGTGGCGGGACATGGCGGGCTCGGGGGGGGGGGGGGGGGGTATATTATAGGGGATTCGAGAATAGAGGACAGGCGTCTAGTTTCCGATAAGACTCTGTGACTTTTGAACTTCTTAGAACTTTGTCTTTTACTCTTTAAAGATTGATGCCATTTACCGGCAATGATCCTCCGGTTGTATTGCAAAGGACGTCACTGCAACGTGTGACCACATTTGAGCGGCACAATGCTTTTACTTTCTTGTAGGACAATCTGTTACGGCGACAAGGCGTACAGGTTAAAACTCGATACCCACCAAATCTCGACAAGACCCACAGAAAACACATCATGAACTTCCTCAAAGAGAGCGGTTGGGTGGCCACGTGATGACGCCTACTTTTTTTTCGGTTGTGTCGCGGTTGCGTACTTCATGTTAGGTGAACTGATGTGTAAAGTGTAATATAGAAAAAGGAGGAACGACCTCTTCGGTAAATAACTATAGACTATTTGTAATGAAAGCAAAAATAACTTTCAATGACATCTTTTTAGCTACCAAGTTGTAAATAATTCCAAAAGAGCTGCTCATTTACCATACATTTTATTTTAAAGGTGGCTACAAAATCAATTAAAAATATATAATTATGTGTAATCAAATGGTGATGAGTGAAATTAGGGAATAATTTCACTTACGTTTTTTCCAAATCAGGTGAGGGAAATTATTATGATTAGGACAAAACGCAAGTGAAATTATTTCATAATTTCACGAGTAAACGGTTTGATTACCTATTAATATCATGAGTGACGAATTAAGTTTGCAATCGTGGATTTTTTGAGATGTTTATCCTGGCTCTCAAAAGTTTAGAACTTACATTTGGCTCAGTAAGTTCAGAATTTTTCGACAAAATACCTGTTAGAATCCTTCTTGATGTGCTTTCCCGTGTGTTTAGGTTTTCTAAAGCGTCTTTTAATGCCCTGACATCTCTATTCATTTCGTCGCCATCTTGGCACTGAGTTTTACGAAAGTTTGCCATGGCAATTTTGTAATTTCAAATGAACGCTGAAATTTCGCGCCAAAATTAAGGAGTAATTCGTCACCTAGGATATTATTTCGATTATGTCATCACCTGTTTGATACTATAAAGCAGGTAAATTTTAAATTATGACGCTCTGCTTCCCTGTTTGTACCATGTGGGTACGATGAAGATAGGAAAATAATAAAATAAAATCGTGGAAAGGGATGGAAACTTTGACAAGTGTTTTGTTTTGCCTTTTTCTCTTTTTAAATGGGCTTTCAACTCATTTAAGTGGAGGAAAAATACCTTTACCTTTTTTTTCGAAATTGGGCCAACCTTTACTAGATCGGGGCGTTTCCCTAGTGTGGCGGAAACTATTATTGATTACGTTTTGTGTTGTGGTCTGGGTTTTGTTCCGTGTCTTTTCCGTCCTTTGGTGCTCACACCATCCGCAATACCAAGAAACATTTGTAATGTTCTTACTTTATTCCTGCCCTCATTTACGAGAAACTGGAAGGGTATAATTTCACCCCGTGTGACTCGACATTTATACATGTATAGTCTTTAATACAAAATTCAGACTGGATGAAAAGGGTACGAGCCCAAACCAAAAGTTCCAAAGTTTGCCTTTATGTGAAAAACGTGACCTGGGAAAGAGGACGGTGGTGGCCCTTTTTCTCCATTCCCACGAACTCTGTACATTACTATCTTGGAATCTTGGAGCCTGGGACAGGCTATTAGTGGATCAGCCATGTTCAACTTTTGTATCGATCACTGACCACTGCACTTGTTTTCAGTATTCATAGGATTACTATCCAGAGTGAAGCCCACAAATGACACAACAACGATTAACGAAAATTCTTTGATGTTTTATTATTTGAGGTTTAGGCAAGGCGCTTGTGGTTGTAAGGTAATTCGTTCACGCACGTCTCGCACTGTCATCAGTTTGGAGAAAAGATAAGGTTCAAGAGGTCTCGGTGCGTTCAGTAACACTTGCTGTCCTTCCACATTACCACAAATCTGGAACAATAAAAACAATAGTTATTTTCACGATATCGTCTCTTCATAACAACCACCTGGTCAGATTTAGTTTTTGTCAGGTTTCAAAATTTAAGATATTTAGTTTTTTTAATTATCAGGCCATCCTCTTTTTTTCTCTCCGTTTACCGTCGTCCGACCGACCCAAATTTTTGGCATTTTCAAAACCAGGGCCTACCATTCCGAGACTTCTTGTTATTTTTTTCTAGGTTTTTTTTTCATTCCGACCAACCAACCCACCCAATCCAGGTGATCTGTGACGTCACTGCGGGGGCCTGGGGAAAGAAATTTTAATGCCGTATCCCATAAACCAACGCGCGCACCAATTCAATTCAATTCAATCTGTTCCCGTCAGCTTTGGTTTATGGAATACGGCATTAAAATTTCTTTCCCCAGGCCCCCGCAGTGACGTCACAGATCACCTGGATATCAGGAAACGCACTCGACGGTAAACGAAGAAAAAAATGGGGGTGGCCTCATGTTCATTAGACCTTTTCTTACCTGTAAGGCCATCAGCAGATCAAATCGATATTGGATGCCTGTAGGACGTGGTATACAGGATATTTTACCAGCCAAGCTAAACTGCTCCCCAGGGCTCTAACAGAGAACAACAACAAAAAAAGCCAACCAGCAATCAGAACAGAACAAAGTTAGTAGTTGGTGAGATATAATTTAATTACTGTGCTGCGCATTAACAGTTTCCCCAACCGAACCTGGAAATTAAAAATATCACGAAATATTTGATAAAGGAAACTTTCCCCTGCAAATACGACTCAGCACCTTTTATTTCATTCACTTGACACTTGGAGTACACCAAAATTTCTGCAAGTCTTCTAAAAATAATCTTGAGAGAACACTCGAGTCGCCCAATCAGAAATCAGCAGTAGGGGAAAACGCAGCGCGGTGATCCCTTAATTTCTGGTTGGCTTAGAGACATCTCGTGACACTACCCTTCAACTTGTGACTTGTCCACACCTTTTTCCTCGCCCTTGGTGCCTGCTACGAGAATTTCATTTCAGTCCAATCCAGTCAGATTGGATCACTGTATGAAATATCTAAGTTTCCTAAGACTCACTAGCAAAAGAGTTTCCAGTAAAGCCACGCGAGGAAAAACGATGTGGACGCCAATTTTACTTTCCTGTTCCAATAACAGGGAATACTTTTGAATGAACCGCGTTAAGAACAAGCACGACGGAAATTTTCGTTTGTAATGACAGGGCTCTACCTAGGATTTATCGTTTGGGGAAGAAGTCCCGTGTGGCTGAGGGCCACGAGCTTCCTTGCGGGATCCAGAGGCATGCGTCCCTGGAAATGTTTTAAAATGAATATGCGCTGAGATGGAATCTGGTGCATTGTAAGACTCTATTTTGAGAAATGCCACAGTGGTATTTATTTATATAGTGTCCTTAGACAGGTAATACACACTTCATGTGCACTGGCCTCAACGCGTCTGGATGATGTTTTTTTATAGTTACTTATATACTGTAATGATAAGAATGTACTTGGGGCAAAGCTGGGCATTTCGTTTAAGGGTGGGGGTGGGAGGGAGAAAGCTGGCACCCCTCAAATACCCTAGATAGAACCCTGAATGAAACCGTTTCCTAGTAAAGCCACATTTTAGAAGAAACAACGTTTCCTAGTTTCCTAAGAACTAACTTTGAAAGTTAATAACCTAATATTTTTTTGTTTTACCTCGAGTTCCCCAGCTACAGCATCTGTGCTGTAAAACTGATGATAAACTACTGTGTCAATCAGCGGTTTAATGTCTTCTGGTGGCTGCAATAGAAATAACAAATTCAGCGTGAAGCGAATGCGATATTATGTTGATTTTGGTTAGTTTCGGAATGGTTGTAGAAGCCTAGTCGTAGTTCACTTCCGGCTTCCACGTGCTTCAGGTCGCGCCCTTGCCTTATGACTTCGTACCTCCCTTAGTAGTATACCGTAAAATTCCGAAAATAAGCCCCGGGACTTTATTTTTCAAAGGCCCTTTTTGAGGGGCTTATCTACGGACCGAGGGAAATTTGTGTTTGAAAATCGATTGGGCTAGCCTTATAGTTGGAAGTAAATTTACTGTTTTTGCTTTGTTTTACTTTGTATTTGAGGGCAATTTTCCAAGTACAAGCCCCCGGGTGGCTTTCATTTGGAGGGGCGATTTAACGGAGGGTTTTTTGCGTTACCGGTTTGGGGGGCTTATATTTGGAGGGGCGTATACATGGAGGGGCTTATTTTCTGAATTTTACGGTATGTTGATTTTGGTTAGTTTCGGAATGGTTGTAGAAGGCTAGTCGTAGTTCACTGCGTGCTTGAGGTCGCGCCCTTGCCTTATGGCTTCGCATCTCCCTTAGTAGTGTATTAGGGACCAAATTACCCCTTTATGTACATTGTATAGGAATAAGGGGACATACTCGTTGCGCGCTAACTGGAATGTCACTCACGTGTCACTGAGGCGTTATATATGCTTTATTTACCAATAGTGAGGTCAAGATGGCTGGATATTGGCCAATTTCATTTTTGCAATTTTGTCGAGGAATAAGCTGATAAGCGCGATGGGATTGAATGTATTTAGATCCTCACACCTCATGCTTTAAAAAGCACGAGGGAGTGAATTTTAGTCTTTAATAATTACCGACGGCTCATTTTTCTGCATAGACGCCTCTCTGCAGTCTTGCGATGGGGTTTTGTCCTCCATCCTCGCCGAGCTATTTTGCCTGCTTGTTGAAGTTCGTCTATTTTCAGTCACTATACTTTCCTCTTCACTTCCATGTTTGCTTTTCTTTATGACTAAGCTACTCCTGCTACTGTTACTATAACTTCTCTTGACCCCTGTAACGTTTTGTTCACTGCTGACTTGGCTGCTTGGGCAAGGTGGACTCCCATCTTCCAAGATGTCCCTGTCCCTTTCAGTCACTATACCTTCGTCTTCACTTCCATGTTTGCTTTTCTTTATGACTAAGCTACGCCTGCTACTGTTACTATGACTTCTCTTGACCCCTGTAACGTTTTGTTCACTGCTGACTTGGCTGCTTGGGCAAGGTAGACTCCCATCTTCCAAAATGTCCCTGTCCTTAAAAATCTCGACCTCTGGGCCTTGTATTTCGTCTTCATCCTTGTCTTCATCTTTGGTTTCTGTGTCCTCTTTCGAAGCTGGCTTTTTTCTACAGCAGCATTTGAAAATCGCCTTGCAGAGTTTAAATGACAGCAACAAAGGAAGAAAAAGGAAGAAAACCAAGTTGAAGAGAAACTCCTTGGCCTTGTTCCGTGGCTTAGTAACTTCTTTGCTAAAAAGATAAAGGTGAAAAACTCCATGACAACGATGCGGCTGGCTTCTATACTTTTGTGAATGGCGTGGTGATTTGTAAAAAAAAAGTAATGAAACCTGTATTAAGCGGACGCTATACTGAGCGGACATAGGCGTAATTATTCTTGGCACGTTTTCTGTACAAAAACAACCAGTATCAGTATGGTTCCTCCCGACCCTTGCAAGAATTCCGTTAGTGTCTACTCAATCCTAGTTTCTGCACATTAAAAATAAAATTAAACTGTTCCAGAATGGGAAAATGATCAAGAAAAATACGGTTAACTTTATACTCACGTGATGGGATCAATTTGTTCTCCTTGTTCATTATACTCCACCATGATAATCTGACCTTTGTTATCTCTTTTCTCATGCTTACCCTTTTTAACCCCGCCCATTCCAAACCGTGCCACGGCTGCTCCCTTTCGCCTGAGACCCATAAAGGCCTTGAGAGCACCTAGACCCACCAGTATTCCCACAATGGTTGCAATACCACCAGCAGTAGTGAAAAACTTGAATATTTTGCCGATTTTTTTGGCATAGTTTTTAATTTTTGTCCAGATGTCAACAGCGTCGGTCAAGTCCAGGCCGCTATCGGTTGGTTTTTCCTCGTCCCAATCTCTGTCGTCTCGGTCCACGCATTTGAACCCGTTCTCGTAACACTGGAAGGAAATAAACAAAGACACTGATCACAAGAAGCATTGTTATCATATCAATAATAACCATTACAATTTCCTGAAATTTTATTGGTGCGCAAGTTACTATATTTTTCCCCAATTATTGTGTAGAGTTGTAATCGGACTGACAGTTGACTGTGATTTGGCAGCTGTAATCGGACAGTTACATCGGTCAATCATATTAAGTTCACTCAGCTAAATCCACCAATCACAGAATTTATCACAATAACCATAGCAACAACCACGTACCTTACCAAACTGGGGATTTTCCAAAATAGACGAATTTGTACATTAGACAGAAACCTAACCAGTGACATTTTCCCTCAGTAATTTTTGATAGTTGGTATACCCTGAACGCACTTTCCCAAAAATATCATGCATTTTGTCTTAAAAGTTCTTCGGAGATTATAATGGTACTAGGCTCCTGATTGTACTTATGATCTAAAATAAAAGGACTTCGTGTCATCCAGTTGGGTGTGTACTCATACTCGTGATTAAACAAATCGGACTTCCGCTAGGCACTTCTCCTATTTTGTTCATCACTAGTATGGTTACAGCAGACCGAATTGGTCTGATCCCCGACTGTAAATAATCCCCAAATACACCGCAAAATGATCCTCGACCGTAAATCAGGTCATGTGACTGCCAGCTTTAAGAAGATCGCATCAGTTCGCGCTTCCTTCAAATAAAACCACGAAAAAAAGGGGAGCTGTAAACAGTTGAGGGCTAACTATGTACTTTGCCGTTTACTGGAATGGTCATTTTCAGCAAAGACAACGCAAAGTCAAAGCAGGACGCGCAAGCGATCGACCTCCGGTACTCAGTTTGCCCCTCTGCCATTAGTCTTCTATACCTAAGCGCACCGTTGTCACTGTCGTCGTCGCGTTGTCTTTTCTTAATCTGCCTAATACTTACACTACAACCGCAGCCTGTAGCACAGACACACGGAGCTGAAGTAGTGAAGGTGACATTAGCGCTGTCCACCATTTTATGACGAGCATCAAACAGCTTTACTGTAAATCAAACAAACAATGTTAGCAGCAGTATAGACATCAATTATCAGTCAAGAAGACATTTACTTCGGAATTTGATCCATAAAAAAAAGGCCGGTATCAGTTGTGAACATAAAAAACGCCAGATCTTCATTGTAATTCCTGCCGGATGACGAGGTCACTCTTCGCTTGATTCATATTCAAGTCATATCAGAACAGTGTGCTACATACGAGTAGAATGAAAAGTGGTGAAATTGGCCATCACTGGCCATTGCTTTCATGGGCAATGGCCAGTGATGACGAGAAAAGGACCGTAAATGATAAGTTGATACTATCATACACAACCCGTAAAGGTAATAAAGGTGTACTCAGCAAGTCAGGGGCAATGGTTTTCAAAGTGTGGAGATTTCTCGATAGCCATTGTTTCTACGAACAGATATTTTTTGGAAAACGGTCGTTGGGTGCCATTGTAGTTGATGTCAAATTTTCATTATTAAAGCTCGAGTTTTCTTGACGTATAGAGAAAGGAGAATGTCGTTTTAATTCATTCGCTTTCTTACCAGCACAATAGTGGCTGCCTCCTTTCATGTTATACGCGTGGATATCAAACTTGAATAAGTGAGTTTTCTGAGGATTTATAGACAAAACCTTTTCGCGAAATTTTCCTATCGCACCGGAGCATTCTGATATCACCACCTGTAAACAAGAAACAATTCATTCAATCCATTATTTAATAATTAGTCGCCGAAGGCGACGAATATCAGCGAATAGTCGTCTCGGTGACTATTCGCCAATATTCACGTCGCCTGAGGCGACTAATTGTTTTAGTATAATTACATTGATGATTATTCGAGAAAAAACAATTATTGATCAACTTCCGACCCCGAAACATAAAAAAATCTGGCTGCTATTTTGAAAACTGCTAGCCTTCAATGCTATAATCACCGCGCGGTGATTATAGCGGGATAAAGCGAAGCTCCTAGCCAATCACAGTGCTCAATTTTCGATAATCATCAATGTAATTATACTAAAATAAAATAGTGTTCATGACCTGTGTTTATGTTGAAACTGTTTCTATCTTTCTTAATCGCCTCCTTTCTAGATAAAGCCCATGAAGCTATAAATCTCATTGAGTGCGAATCAACTAGCCTTGGGGGTCCCTGTGGTTTCACTTACTGAGAAGTCCGCCGTGACATAACCAGTATTTTGAACAACAACATACAAGTGACCATCTTTCGACAGAGCCTCAAAGTCTTGTGCGTAAGCCTTCAGAATTTTACCAGAAGCCCTATGTCGGATAAAACAATCAGTTAGCAATGAGCTGTCTCATGTCATGCAGGGTTTTGTTGGACCTTTTTCTCTTGTAGTTTCTTTTACATCGTCAGGGGCACCCCACGTCAATTTTCGGAAAATATCTGTTCGGGAGACGATTTGAGATCTATAATTTTCGGAACATTTGTTGTAAAATTTCCGTGTGCTTGCCTGCCTCTCCTTAGCTAGGATTTTCTAACATCTAAAAAATGGTATAATTGCCTATTTTTAAAGGATTTTTACCCTAAAATGGTCACCTAGAATTTTCGGGAGCCCTTTTTCTGGCTGAAAGTTTCGAAAAGGAAGGTTTTGATCCCTATAATTTTCGGATCACTAGACTTTCAGCTAGGAAATCCGAACAGAGGAAAAATTTTTAGGGGATAAAAATATGCCTATATCTACCGTTTAAATACTAAAATACGTTTAACAATGCTATGTTTAAGTGGTTTTCAACTATATTCTCGTTGGGTGCCTCTGCATCGTCATCCACAAACAGCGTTTATAATATGATGTGCTTACGTAATCTGAGGCACGACATAAAAACTGTGGTCGCAGTTGTTCAGATATGATATTTAACCCAGGATTAAGCCAAAGTTTAAGCAAGGTTTTCTTGCAGTTTAAGATCATGCAACTCGAGCTTAGAAAATATTGTTGGGCCTTTACTCCGAGATAATGTGACGATAAGACAAAACGCTACTCTATCAGAGTCACATAGGAAGTTAACTACACAACTGGAACAAAATCTTAATCCTGGATTAGCGCTGATTGACCTTTCAGTAACCGGGGCCAGGCTCCCAGGTTTTCAAAAGGTGCATAGCGCAATCCACCCGATAAATTTCTTTCCAGTGTATATTCCGACTACTTATTCACTGGATAGTGAGTTGTCACGTTGATAACGCTATCCACCTTCGAACAACTGGCGCGTGGAAAGTAACCTTCTTGTTCTAGTGACTTTGTAAACGCGTATTATGAGAGTCAATTAAAAAACACCGCTTTTGGTGAGTGAAATTAAGATCTGTGGGGCTAATGCCACTACTGGCGTCAAAGTGAGGAATTTTTATTGTAACCTGTTATAAATGAGGATGATGTCATCAGCACTAATCTGAAGTGTCACCATACTCGTCATAACCTCGTCTATCTCATACGTCAACATGAACTCCTGCTCATCCCCCTTTGGACGGTTCTTGACACCAACCAACTTGCCATATCTCTCCGGAAAGTGAAGTGGGGTCTCTCCACGGGTGCGACGAGCCTGCGGATACAGAGAGTACTTTGAAAATTCCCGAGCTTCTAAGAATTGATTTGTCCTCAAATCTTTGTTAGGCTTTTCACCCCAAAATACTATTTCATAAGTTTGCGCAGAAGCAATGACATAAAATAAAGAGTCCTCATTAGACGGATAGAGGAAATAAAAGCTCCTTGAACATCACTGAGCTTACTGGTTAAAATTTTCAATTTTCAATTTTGAGCACTCCCATAAAACAGAACTAGCCTCGGTGAACTGCGGAACGATGAGTAAAAATCTCCTCCAGGGCCACACTAATGTAAAACATTGGCGGGATGGCAAGAAATTTGTTTCTTTACTCTACACCTGACCTCATATGACACTTACCGTATCTTCATTGAAATATGTTTTGGGCTGATTATTTAGACATCTAAACAAAAGAGACCAAAAAACATTAACATACTTAATATTCTATATCTCATCTCATTTCATACGACAGGGAAATAGAAGCTGTCGCACTGGCACCCTCGTCATCACGAGAAAGCGCGGGAAATGAGGCCGGTTTTTCAAAGCATCACAAGGTCAGTTAGTAGACATCCGGGAGAATCAGGGGCATCCAACGTCAATTTTGAGAAAATATCTGTTCGGAAGACGATTTAAGATCATTCTAGAATTTCGGAACATCTGTTGTAAAATTCCTTGCTTGCCTGCCTCTCCTAGGATTTTCGAACATCTAAAAAATGGTATAATTGCCCATTTTTAACGGATTTTTACCCTAAAAAGGTCACCTAGAATTTTCGGGAGCCTTTTTCCTGGCTGAAATTTTCGAAAAGCAAGTTTTGATCCCTATAATTTTCGGATCACTAGACTTTCAGCTAGGAAATCGGAACAGATAAAAAAATTTAGGGAATAAAAATATGCCTATATCTATCGTTTAAATACTAAAATACGTTTAAAAATACAATGTTTAAGTGGTTTTGAACTATATTCTCGTTCGGTGCCCCTGGAGAATACAAAGACGATCGGAAGTTTAGTATTTGATTGCGCTTTGTTGTGAAACGTCATCGTGCCATTTCATATCTCCATCCGCGTAATGTACTTACGATCCTTTTTTCTGTTGGCAGCCTGCAGGTTGCTGATTCCTAAAGGCCGTGTAAGTAACACCAATCTTGTCGCACTCATGAGGGCCGGTTGGTTTGTAGTTCACTTCGTGTTTGTCGATTATCATGTAATCACTTGGTCCTCCCTGCAGGATGAATTTTTTAAACATCAAGAAATGGTTTAGACTTTTAAACAGTGCCCTCTTTTTCCTCGATCAGGATCGTCGAGATTGAACACTCACCGTCACTGGCAGCCATTTTGTAATTGGTTTCAGATGTACCTAAGGGGCGGGCGTCAGGGTTAGCCAGTAAATAATATGGCCGCCTGTACTGTACTGTACAGCCTCGTTTTCGAGGATCTTTAATATGGAAAAATAAGGGACTCTGAACATTCTAGAAATAGTTTTTTGTTCAAAACTTTGCTGTGTCGTCGTTCCACTTGAGTTTTGGACATATTGACGTCATTTCTATGGTCGATGAGAGAGCACAGACCACGTACAATTATTGTTGTCGATTTGTTTTTTACAATAATATTAATTAGTATTTACCAAATCAGTTGGATAAAAATCAAAAAGGAACTTTTTGTCAATAAAAGACGTCACTTACTGGTAGTTAGAGTTTGTTTACTTTGTAATTGATAGTGTTTCGGGATCATTTTTTTTGTCTCATATTCAGTAAGAAAACTTTTATCTACCGACCAGTAAACGTCCGACAAGCCAAATTTAGTCTCTTTCTTGGTATTCATAGTGCTGGTGCAGCTGCTTCAATTACCACTAAAATTTAATCTTTAGAAACTGTCGCCAAATGAGAAGCAATTTTGAATCCCGTCCCAAAGCAGTGAATATCCAAAGATATTCCGAGTTACGGGAGCCAATCAAAACGCGCGAAAATCGCTATCCACTGATTTGGTTAATACTAATGCATATTATTGTAAAAAAAAAATCGACAACAATAATTTTACATGGTCTATAACTACTATCCCCCTCAGGGTCAGTTCATAGCGCTAGATATATGCTGAGACGCTTCGCGTCGCGGTATGTTCACCACTATTCACTTCCCCTTCGGGGGATAGTAGTATATTATTAGAGAGATTAAGATTCACGTTTACGGCATACGGCAAACGGCAAACGTCAGTTGAAAATTTCTCAGAATAGAAAATAAGCAGATAAAAACAGTCCAGAACGATTCTTGTGGACAAAACTGGCATAAAACTACTTCCAGGTGATCTGTGACGTCACTGCGGGGGCCTGGGGAAAGAAATTTTAATGCCGTATCCCATAAACCAAAGCTGAAGGAAACAGATTGAATTGAATTGAATTGGTGCGCGCGTTGGTTTATGGGATACGGCATTAAAATTTCTTTCCCCAGGCCTCCGCAATGATGTCACAGATCACCTGGTTATTTTTGTGTAGAAGCAAAAAACAGTAAACGAAAAATAAGGGGAAAACTTGGTCACGTGGTACAAACTCACGTTTGCCGTTTGGCGTAAACGTGAATCTTAATCTCTCTATTGTCAGTTTTGACGTCCGTTTCCGTTGACGTTTCTCGGAAAATCACGCGCGCGAGAAAAAGAAAAACAAGTTGCGCCACCATAACATCATTTCCATGGTATGTACTCTTATCAAATATTAAGCTCTCGACGAATAAGCGCGGGAGAAATCGCTCAGTTATTGTACAAATTTAGTTAAACAGATAAAACATCCACTTTTTCTTACCAACACCTGTGTGTGTGTCTTGGGATCAATTTTAGCACTGACATATGGAATAAGAAGGTACTTTTCCGTCAAGGTTGGAAATTGCCTGTGGGTCTGGAACTCGCCGATATAACTTGCAAGAAGCTGTAAAAGAAGTTAAAATTACCTCACTATCCTTGTTACTCTCTTCTTTATTAACATCAAGACTAGAGAACCCAAAGGCTTACCTTGAGTTGAAATAACAGATTTTCAAGCCTAAACAAATATTTCAAACCTTTCAACAACAATTCAAGCCCTGCGAAACCCCCATTTTTAAACCTTCCAAAACCGTTTCAAACCCCTTAGGTCTAAGAGGACACGTAAAAGAACTAAACTTTCATAACTTATAAATTGTCCAAATGAGACACCTTTTTAAACCTTTGCAAGCTTTAAAAAGCCTTTTAACCCTCCTAAAACCTTTTCTAGAAGATGTTAATCGTTTTTCCCCCACCTGAGAGCATTAAAACTCTTATTTTTCAATTCTAAAGCAAGGAGGCCTGAAGTTTAATCAGTGTACATCATGTATTTGCATAGTTAACACGCAAATGCGCTTGTGCCGCAGGTTGCCTATTGTCCACCAGTCCACCAGGGCTGGGAGCTAATGCAACGCAATAACTGACTTACCCTCCCGTACTTTCCTCTTCCCATCCGTACATGAGGTCCAATGACAATCTCCCCACCAGGAACCCACTTAGGTTTGGTTAGATTTCCCACCTTTGTCGTCACTTGATCATACGTTTTCACATGAATCCCAAATTCCATTTCCCATCTTCCCAGCTCATTTACAGTATACCTGAAATTAAAATAAGACAACTAGCTAACTAACAAAAAATCACCGATAGAAAAAGAATCGTCTACCACTAGGAAGCAATAGTACAACTCTCTGAGATCCTTCGAGTTTAAACAGTTCAATCCGGAACTGATAGAAATTCAGGAATTCGAAAAGGAATTGAGTATTCCTTTTTTTCCTTCAGCAGGAATGCTTGGATAATCCAGCATGTACCATTTCTCGAACCAAGTAACTCCAGCCGGGCTCTTGCAGTCTATTTTAACGTGTTTTTTTCCAATAACTACGGTAGTTTTCCGTTTAAAACTAGAATTCTACGGCTGTAATTCTATCCGCAGAAGAATTTAGCAGTATCACTAGGACCATTTCATTTTAAATGGTCTTCCTAGTACATGGAAAACGCTCTAGCAAACTTTCCCTTTTTGCACTTCGCAATCGGTTATGCTCAGTGCTTGAAGTGTTTTGTCCATACTAGCCTGCAGAACAGTCATTATTTTTTCTAATTTTTAGGGCTCCCCCCAGAAAGAGGAGAAGGACTGCCTGATCCCAGTTTATTTTTAGACGAGCAAGACAAGCATGAAGCGAGTGATGAGCGCACGCAAGACACGCGTGATAGTGGAAGGCACGCAGGTTATGATGATACCTTAACTTGGGAACAAAATGGACGTCCAAGGCAGTGTGTTTCTTCACCCATGATTAGAATGTATTCTATTAAGTGCTATTCTGCCATCTATTAGCGGTGATATTAACAACCCATACATACCACAAGTCGTCATATTTCATGCAGTGAGCTGCAGCCTGGGCTTTGGCGAACACTTTGCAGGCAAGCCCTGCTCGACTGAAAGGAGTTTCATCACCGAACGAGCCTCGCCATTTGTCCTGTTCACTGCACCAGCAGCAAAATCCCTTCCATGACAACAAGAAAATTGGTAATGATTATTGAAAAGTCAATGGTTTTGAACCCCTGGGGGAGGCACTCCCTACTACGGTCTTTCCGGGGAGGCTTTGCCCGAAAGGGTAGAGACTTCACTAGTTGAAGCACAGGCGGTGGAGTGAAGCGGGGGGGGGGGGGGCATAGCCCCCCACGTTTTGGTGCCAGGAAGCACTTTTCCCAATGTATTTGACAATATCTGTGATGTGGCATCAGCGACTACAGAGCGCACATTTTCTGCCCTCAGATCACTCAAGAACTACCTAAGAAGCACAGTGAAGCAGGACCACCTGAACAACTACCTCCTAATGCAGTTGTCACAAGTTGATTATGGACACACTAGACACTGTGAAGATCACTTGTGCCAACGAACAATGCAAAGGGCATTTTCTGGAAAATGCAGTAGGGGCATGAATATGGCTGAGTGGAAGATGAGCCCCCCTCCCCATTTCAAAATGCTCTGCCGCCTCTGTGAAGTAATGAAAAGGTAGGGAAATCGGTCATTTTGGTCTGTAAAAAAGATCCAAAAGGGCTAACACTCTGATGCATTTTAAGGCTATAAAAAAGCCCTTATTCAGCAAGGGTATGGATTTCAAGGTCTTTGGACCAACACAAAATGTAATTCTTATTTATCATTTAGTTATTTTTATTCTATGTAATGCACAGTTGATCATCTCATCCTCAAAATTGGGCAATATAAATTCTAAATTATTATTATTATTAAAATTATTAGAAGCCAATAATTTAAGAGTGTGAAGATTACTGATGAGAGGGCTATATGGACAATTGTTGTCGTCTTAAAGTAAACAGGGTCAGGGTTTGAATACCTCAGTGGCACACCTCTGCCTAGAAATCTCTTCATTTTAAGCACCTATCAATGTTAAGCCCCAGGGTGGGGGAGGCGGGCAGACCCAGGGGAATTTGACATTTTAATGGCAGCCAGAGTCAAATTCCCCACCCCCAGGCACCTACTAAATGTCAATTTCCCGCCTCTAGGGTAACTTTTTCTAACAGAGTTAGGACTTAATAATAGACAGGTTGGAAAGGATATGTCTTTTACAACCTCACATAGAAACAGAAACAGAAGGAACGAAGACTCTTCTATTTATAAACATTCGATCATACAATGAAAGAAGTGATGGTTCATATATACCGAAAAAAAAAACAGATTTCCTCACCATTCTTTTGCTCATGTTGTCTTGTTACTTTTAAGAAAAGCAGAGGTCATTTACCTCTGGTGACTTCTGGGTATTACCAAGATGGCAGGTCACTCATTTCCAGTTTCTCTCGGTCTTCCAAGATGGCGGCCATGTCAAATTCCCGACCCTGGGGAAGGCACACTCAGTCAATTTCCCGTGGGTAGCCCGCCCCCCCCCCCCCCCCACCCTGGGGCTTAACATTGATAGGTGCATTACCTGACTATCCCATATTGAATTGCCATCTGCATCCTTGTCAAAGCCACACGTGGATTCATCAGATCCCCACATGTCATCACAGAGATTACGTGACCCTGTCGCGAGGGCACCATTGTCACTGATTTTCACTTTCTCTACTGGTTGGTTGTTTACAGTCTTGAATGAAGTAATAATAATAATGGCATAAAAATTAGGGAAAAAAAACAGCTGTCCCCTGATGAAGAGGAATGTGGAAGAGGGCTGTTTGAACACCAATATCATGGTATGGGTTTGAGTCAAAACACTTAAGTCTTAAGTGAATGAAAAGCAAGTTGATTGATAAATAAATAAATAAATAAATAGACGTATAAGGTGGAGGTCTGCAGAACAAACTATGCTTCTGAAATGATATGATTCCAAATTGAAAAGATAATAAAGAACCAGACAATCTGGCTAATATTCAATTTTAACTGCAACTTGTGACAGCAAGTTCCTGAAACTACCAAATCCAAGCAAAACCTTTACACCTTAACTATGGGCATATTAGTCCCCATCAGCAATATATCTTATTGTTACAAATCTTGGATTATTGTGATATCTGCTATAGCAGTGTGGGGTACTCTACCCTAGCAGAGAAACTTGAAAGGTGTCAAAAGAGAGCAGCAAGGGTTGTGTTAAGAGACAGATCTGACAACGACCTTGTGTCACACCTTGGCTAGACTAAATCAAAGGTGACTCCAACATCTAATGCACCTTATTTGACATTGAAGTGCCTCAAACGATCTGTAACCACAGAATCTCTTTTATTTGTTGTACAAGGAGCAAATGAGGACCTATAATGAACTCCTCCAAGGACTCTGCAGTACACAGTGCAAATCATTATTTCAATCCAGAAAGATGCTGAGGGCTGTTTAATATTTGTTTTTTAATTTTCTTTTATAGTTCATGGGCAAGGATCTACAATTTCATATTTTGCCAAATTCTTAAATATCATTTTAATTTATCAGGACCCCTATATATAACAGGCCCTGTTGAAGGGGCAAATCCTAAGTAAATAACAACAACAACAACATCAATAATAATAATAAATACACCTTATTCGATGGTTTAGCATATAATACGTGCGGATATTTTGCAAGTTGCATAGTATTTTTCCGAGCCCCGCAGGGGCGAGGAAAAATACGAGCAATGAGCAAAATGTCCGCTCATATTATATGCTAAACCATCGAATAAGAGGTTTATTATTCCACTACAAAAAAAAAATGCTATTTGGCAATTGGTTTCTATTTTTTGGTAAGAGTATTCAGAAACATCTTGATTCCGTCTGGGAGAATGACGTTAACAATGAGCAAAATGTTCGCGCGTATTATGCCAAACCATTGAATGAGAGGTTAATTATGTACTGCAAAAGAAAAATGTTATTTTGGCTTCTATTTTCTAGTAAGAGTATCCAAAACATCCTGATTCTGTTAGCCATAGTTGCTCCTTCTCCATCCGCTGGTATTCGCCCTGTTGTAAACCGGTTAAACCAGGACACTACAGTGTATTACGGCCTCGTATTTTGCTTGTTCTCTTGACCTTATATGGTAAAATGACATAATAGTGGAATAATAATTATTATTATTCCACTATTATGTCATTTTACCATATAAGGTCAAGAGAACAAGCAAAATACGAGGCCGTAATACACTGTAGTGTCCTGGTTTAACCGGTTTACAACAGGGCGAATACCAGCGGATGGAGAAGGAGCAACTATGGCTAACAGAATCAGGATGTTTTGGATACTCTTACTAGAAAATAGAAGCCAAAATAACATTTTTCTTTTGCAGTACATAATTAACCTCTCATTCAATGGTTTGGCATAATACGCGCGAACATTTTGCTCATTGTTAACGTCATTCTCCCAGACGGAATCAAGATGTTTCTGAATACTCTTACCAAAAAATAGAAACCAATTGCCAAATAGCATTTTTTTTTGTAGTGGAATAATAAACCTCTTATTCGATGGTTTAGCATATAATATGAGTGGACATTTTGCTCATTGCTCGTATTTTTCCTCGCCCCTGCGGGGCTCGGAAAAATACTACGCAACTCGCAAAATATCCGCACGTATTATATGCTAAACCATCGAATAAGGTGTATTTATAATACATTTACGAAGGTCACTTTTTTTCTGCCACAAGAAGAAAGCAAATTTGAGTCCAAAATTTACAATATTAAATATTGGTTACATACTTACCCCCCGGTAGTAATAAGGATATGTTAAATGGACAGGAGTCTTGGCGAGTGTAATAATAAATGGATTGTAGAGGCGAGCTGGCTCTCTTTCAACTTCATCATAAACTTTGCTCACATTTGACACTGTTTTCAGCATCTCTGTACCATTCTAAAGATAAATTTTACACAGGATGAACCTTCCGAAAGATTGAAAGTTCTGAGAGGTCCTATCGGTTAAGGAATTATGGCTGAAAACTACACTAAACTGAAATATAATTATTGTTAATTACACTAAACTACACTGTAATCTGATCATTTCCCTTCACATACTCTTGATGCAATAAATCTTTTTTAACAGCGATTGTATAACACTGATACTTTTGATCTTAAGCCTAAGGTTATTACTTTGATTGTAGCTCTTCAGTTATGTCTAAGTTCTGCAACTTTTCGTCAAACGCAGACTTACAGAACACATAGTGAGACTTAAAATATATAGCTTATCTTACCTGCCCACTGCGGACTGACATCGTGACGATAAGCTTCTTTTCACATGATTTTTCGTACACAACACTCATCGGATCATCTGCGTCGCCGGTATTTTCACAAATAGTGATGCTACTTTTCGCGATCAAATCTCCGCTTGTAGGTCGACAGCAGAATAAAAGTAAAAGGAATCTAAACATATACATTATTTGGCATAAATATTAGGTGTCGTTGCCCCATTGTTTTGGTGAATAAAGCACAAACGATTTTTTTTACTTGTAGGATCGTTAACGTTGATTCCCACGAATTTTGATTTGAATTCGCGCTACCGCGCGCATCTTCCTTGCGCTTGTATTTTTTCTACAGCTGCTGCCATAATTTATCACGGGCGCTCCCAGGTTGCCCGAGTGCTTTGGTTTTTCTGAAAGCTCCGATCATGGCAGGTGTAGTACTCAGTTTTTTCTTTAAGCAACAAAGGTTAGTTTTAAAGTATTTTATTTTCTTTAATGTCCGAATTTGGAACACAACTTTTTCTCGAAAAGTTAATAATTACCCGGGGCCCTAAATAAATAAAAAAAAGGCTGAGAAATATTGAGCCCTCACCCCTCTTTATATACTGTCTGGTCTCTAGCCGTGTTCATAAGATTCGGTTAGGAAGAGTAGTTAATATAGAACTTGTCACGGTTTTGGAAGCCATCTTGATGAGTAGGCAAATGTGTGAGAAATTACAGTGTTTCTATGAGAATCTAATGTCAAATAATTTCCGTAAAACGGCTGTTCTGAAAAAAATATATGATTTTTAAACTAAAGTTACACAGCAAAGGATTATACTAAGGCCCGGTTCAGACGCCGATCTTTTCATGAGCCGAACCTAATACATTGAATTAAGTACATGAAAAGTTCGGCGTCTGAATCAATTAGGAACGCCTGTTTCAATTTGGAACGGCTCAGCCGTTCTTTTCGCCTGGCCCGGCCGGGAATTTCGCCTTTGGAGCGACTTCAGTGGAACGGCTTTGATTCAGACGCCGCACTTTTCATGTACCGAACCTAATGCATAAATTATTATAACGTATTTTGTAAGTAGTTTGACCGAAATGAGCATTTTTCTCCTTTTGAATTTAGTTCGGCTGGAATTAAGATCGGCGTCTGAATCAATTCAGCGGTCTAAATGATTTGGGTCGCCCTTAATTCGAATTAGGTTCGGCTCATGAAAAGTTCGGCGTCTGAACCGGGCCTAACAAATTTTTGGGGCCGTACCTGTGCTTAAATTTCTCCAGACACATATTTCACGCATATTTGTCCCAACTCTGTAATTTTCCCTGGAAATTTTAGTCGGCAGGTGAAGAAAACTTTTTACAGACAAATGTACAGAATTTAAAAAAGCGGTTCTAGCTCATGTAGCTGCATGTAACGCCCTCAAAATTTTTCGATAGAATCCTTAAGAGTGAAACTTTAGTTTACAATTCACATTTTTTTTTTCAGAAGAGCCGTTTTACGGAAATTATACATTAGATTCTCATACAAACACTGTAATTTGTGACACGTTTGCCGACTCGTCAATGCAAGATGACCAAAACCAAAACCGTGACAAGGTCTATTGAGCTTATGGAACATATTTACAACAATCACCTCATCAGCCTTAAAATGAAATAAAGGAATAAATACCGAATACTGCGGCCCTGATATACATATTTTTTTTCATAATGACAAAGAGAATCTGTTTGTCTGTTTTTAAACAAATAGAGAAGCCTTGATTGTGCTCCGTTCTTCTGTAAAACACGCAGGAAGTATTTCTAACAGAGTTGTAGGGACGTAGTCGAGTACTTCTCCCTACTTCTTGAGTGCTCTATACAATTGCCGCCTCCTAACTACTTTACAACACAACAGAACACAGTCGAGGCTTCTTTATTTGTTTTGATAAAGAATCCGTTCAATTATATTCCCCACGCATTGCTGTCTAGTTTTCAAAACAAACTTTAGCTCCGTGTTTTATAATCTCATAAAACACACTTTTTCAACCAATCAGAGTGCGTTTTATCTGAACTTTATAATACTTAGCTTTTAGGTGATTCGCTTAGAAATTGCAGATTGTTAGCGACTCAGCAGAGATTTTTTCCATTCTTTAATTTTTTAAAAGCCTTAAATGAATATTTTAAAACTTTACAAATGCGCGACAATCTACTGAAGTAAACAGGATGGGACAACTGTGATTTAAAAATAATAACTGATTTGTACCACTTAGTACGTCACTTTCCAGCCACCTTGATAGACATGAAGAAAAAGCATTTGTTTTCATTTTTATATTTATTTTCCGTTTCCCCTTCTTTTCATTTAAAACGGTTTATTTGCGTATATTTCATGTTTTTATTATAATTTCTTTTTTCATGGACACTTCCCTATCGACCAAGAGATTATATTTCTTCCTCTATTGCGTTTTTAAAACATTGACTGTCAGTGGCAGAACTTTATTTATGCAAATCAAATAAAAACTTCCTTAGTTAACATAAATATTTAGTTCACCTTTGCTGATTAAAGAGTTTTCAAATCACATTCTTCATAAAGTTTTTCCTTAAGCGGGTATTAGCGCTTTCTCGCCTGACATAGAACGATGTATCAATTTTTGTTCAGCCATTGACTCACTGACAAACAAACTCAGCAGAAAGAAAGAAGGCCAAACGGTACATTATTTGATACGAAAACACCCCGGAGGGAAAATCGGTTTTATTGATTAAAAGCGTTGGTCACATTTTGTCAATCACTGTTCAGAACATTTTCCGTTCGTAACAAGTTTCTTTTTCGATTTGATGATCTGTAAAGATGTGGACGGAAATGTGGGAAAATACGTGACTAAAAGGTCTACAAACTGAAAATACCACGCAAAATTAAAACAAGGCCTAATTAAGATCTATCAGTTCGACCTCTGTGGACTAACTGTACACAAATCCGATAAGTTGGACCAATAGGTTCATGTTTACACATTGTAGAACACTTTTGGGTAACTACTCAAAACGCTAGTTGACAATTATCAACATATAATATGACTTTAATATCCTTTCTGTCAGGGGAATAATAATCGCTGTCACGTGTTTATTTTTGTTTGTAGCTTCGGTTTCTCCACCTGCCTGAGGTCTGAGAAGCGAAGGAAGATCACTTTATCAGGAAATGTAAAGCGGAATTCTTCCGTTGAAAAGCATTATAGCAAATGAGAGAAAAGTAACGCCTAATTGGTGCGCGCTTGCGGTGACTCCAAGTTCAAGGGCAGTCTATTAGCCAACGGACAGGATCTTTCAGAGTCAGAAACGTCGATCTGCGACCCATGTACTCATTTTAAATACGTGTCATTTCCAAAATCACGAAGCTTGACATCAAAAATGTGCTTACATTCACACAAGTAACCAACCGTGCGTGCTTTTGAACGCGAGACTCTTCAACCTTTCACTTCAGACAGGATTAACAGACGTTAAACTTAGCTTAATGGTGAATCAAAAAGGCAACGAAAGGACAATTTTGATTGTAGGGGTGTTTTTCGGAGTTCTAGCTTTGTGTATTGTGGCTCTTGTCATATGTTGTCTATATTGGCGTCGTCAACTCCAGAAAGAACGAGCGAGCGGTCATGGAGGTTTTGGATATAACGACGACTTGGATCGAAATCCTTCGACCACGGGAGCAACATCTCAAATTGAAATGTAGACTGGATGCCGCGACACTCGATTTTCTTGGCCTAGAGGAATTCATCCCCGTAAATTTCATGGAACTGCTGTTTTCCTTCTTTGGAAGAAAACCCCATTATACTGAAATGAAATTATGCATGGCGACAGTCGTTATGCCAGTCTAATAATGATGAATTGCCGTCCGGCAGGGCTAAAAACAGTGGTCGATTTTCACTGCTTTTTATGTTCTTTGGTCACCTTAGAAAACGGTTTAAGCGAATCGAGGACATCCACGAGGAGACAAAGGAAAAAAAACCTTAAATCCTTGATTGTTAGAAAATAAAATAGAACAGAATTGTCGGTTATCCATTAATAACTAAAGCGGGAGAGCTTTCTAAATGCAGAAAAAAATACTTCAAACGCGAAATCATTGTATAACTTCAGATTCATTTACTAATAGATATGATCATTTTAGTTACAAGTTCAACGTGATTTTCATATTCAAAATGTATTTAACAAATTAAACATCATCCTTAGTCTGTTGTATGTGAAAAGCATGTTAATATGCACGTATCTACTAGTGCCTTAATCTTCAAAATCTGTCAAGTCTATTATTTAAGGTATCAACTTTGCACACTAGTGAAGATCAATGTTATAGTTTCAAATTATCTGGTGCGGCGATACCATGGAGGAAGCAGGAAGGTTTTCAATCTGCTATTTGAATTTCTTGAATGCGTTTTCCGCAGGAATTGGAAACCATTGTGTCAAATTTCAATTCTTCGCTAGCGGAAATTGGCCGACAGCAAGGAAAAAATAAATACCGTAATGATTGAAACCTTGTCTACATCCTAGGAAAAGAGTTTTTTTTTAATATTTGAACATTTGATCGAGCCTCGACAGAATTGACAGTTCGTGGCCAAAACATCAACCCACTATACATCAACACGCAATACACAACACTTAGTTTTCGTCCGATGTAACCCAATCGAAACCCAAGAAAAAAGAAATGATTTTGTTATTTCGCTCGACTGAAGAAAACAGATGGCTGAAGTGTTACTCATTTTAAAAAAGGAGCAAACGAGAGACAAAATTTTAAAATAATTAACACAACATTTTAATATGGAGATTTCTTCCAAACTGTTTGTTCATCTCCACTCGAGTAAGCAACAAACGTGAAATGAACGGGGTAACGTTTTTCACTTTTGCCAGTTAATTTTTAAAATGTCTCATTAATATTTGCCCGAAGAATAAACCGCTACATAGCAGCATGCGTATAAAATGGGGTGGCGAAATTGAGCTTCGCTTCAAAATGAATTACATCTCAGGATCTACATTGAAATTCATAAATATACTTTTAAAAACCTCTAAACGTACTTCATGAATATTTTAATAGCCAAGCAGCTGGAATTAAAAATATTACACGTTTTGCTTTATAAGTTTTCTAACGCAACGGTTCGTTTAGGTCTTAAAAAGCGATCCATGAAAAAACATGGTACAAAGTCTCCTAGCAACAAAAATAAACAAAAAATGATTTAATGGAGGATTGCAACTGCTTCCAGAGAAAGATGACTAGGCCACTGTTGCGCAGTGTTGTTGTTTTTTGCGACAGAACGATATAGCATCCATGAAAGGTACACTGGTTCTTTACAGTTGAGTGAGAAGTTCTTCTTTTTCCTTTCTCCCTAAATATAGGCGGAGTAAAAATGTAGGCTAAACTCTAGGTTAAATTATCCTTTCTAATGAAAAACAAGCATACACTGACTCTTCTTTTTTTCCAAGGCTCTATATATTTTTTTGTGACCTCACCATTGCCACACCCTTGTCGCAACACAACCGACTTCAAAAACGAAGTTTTGAAGCTTGAGAAAACAGCTGACATTTCATGACGCTACCACTGGTTTCCAGCGAAATGACGTCTGAGAAACGAGCGCAGAAATTCCATACTGATGACGCGACACTACCCAGATCTGGGTAGTGCTTCTGATTGGTCGTGCCGTGTGGGAAATTTGATTCAACCAATCAGAAGCACTACCCAGATCTGGGTGGTGCTTCTGATTGGTCGTGCCGTGTGGGAAATTTGATTCAACCAATCAGAAGCACTACCCAGATCTGGCTTGTGACGCGTCATCAGTATGGAATTTCTGCCCTCGTTTCTCAGACGACAATAGTCCGTTTGCAGTTTGCCATTCACGTGGTACAAAACTGCCGTACTGGACAGCAAAAGTCGCCCTGGGACAGGACAGACAAAAGACATACATAATTTTAAATGGTAATTTCCTTTGTTTGTCTTGTCCCAGTGCGACTTTTGCTCTCCAGTACGGCAGTTTTGTACCACGTGATTGGCAAGCTGCAAAGGGCCTATTACATAATTTTGAATGGTTATTTTCTTTTGTTTGCTATGTCCCAGTGCTACTTTTGCTCTCCAGTACGACAGTTTTGTACCACGTGATTGGCAAGCTGCAAAGGGCCTATTTGCGGGGAAAACAAATAACGGTTGTTTTCTCAGTTAAGAAGTTTTGAGGACATTTATCTGTCAAGGACTTTCAAGGATGTTCGCGTTTTAATGAAGCATTTTATATCTCATTCTCTATACGTGGCAATGCGTTATGAAAAAATATTAGAAACATTTCAAAAGCAAGGCAAATGATACAGAGATTGAACAAAGTTAAGAGGAATTATTTATTTTAATTTTTTTGGAAAAAACGTCTTACATTCTTTCTGTCATTATAATTTGTTTCATTTTTATTTTTTCTTGTTTTTCTGTAGGTTTGGCGCTGAAACTTTTACTTTTCCTGGAATATAGCGTGAAAGGTCGTTGTCCTAAAAAAAAAAAGGAACATGACAAATTCACCTTTTTTTTCAGTTTCTGAAAGAAGTCTCTATAGTTTTAAGGGCCTGTTTGCATGAAGGTGGGGGACCCCAGGTAGGTGAGGTAACATGTGGCGGGTTACCCCACCTAACATGTAAACGTGATCGCATTAAAATGAGAGAATATATGGACAGACAGGTTACCCCACCTAAGCGGGTTACCTCACCTATCTGGGGTACCCCACCTCCATGTAAACAGGCCCTAACACACAGCCTGCAGTGAAAGAAAACTCTGTTTTATCGTTCACTGCTACGGAAGTTTTGCGATTCGTTCCTCTCGACGGTAAGCAAAAAGAAGCGACTGTACTTGCAGGCAAAAACCATTAAGATTCATTTATCATCAAAATCAAATTTGGAACGCATTTTCTTTATTAAAGATATGAAAACAATGCAAGATTGCGCTTTGATTTTGATAGAAACCCAACTGATTTTTTCCTTTGAGATGTTTTAGCTGACAAAATAAACACAAATTGCACGTGATTGCCAAATCGAAATAGTCTTAAGATGATGTTACACGGGACGATTCGCAACGACGATTTTTATCGCAACGCAGCATTACAACATTGTTGCGTTATTGTTTCGAATGGTTTCAACATTGTTCCAACATTACTACGCTGTGATCAGCTCAAAATCGTTGTTGCGAATCGTCTCGTGTAACATCGCCTTTAGTCCGCTACGTGAGTTTAGAGGATCAAGGGAGATCTAAACGAGCTGAGGGCTGTATAGCCTGAAAAAAAAAAAGAAAACCGGCCGACAATTCGCGACGACACCACTGGTTTCCCCGCGAAATGACGTCTCAGAAACGAGCGCAGAAATTCCGTACTGATGAAACTTCACTACCCAGATTTGGGTGGTGCTTCTGACTGTATGAAGCAAATTTTCAACCAATCAGAATCAGTACCCAGATCTGGGTAGTGACGCGATATTAGTATGGAATTTCTACACTCGTTTCTCAGCGTCATTTGGCGGGAAAACCAGTGGTGGCGTCGCGAAATGTCTGCTGTTTTTATTTATTTTTTTTTTTTTCAGGATAAGGGCTAACTATTATATCTCTTACCTTCAAACTCTTGATCAAATCTTTTTCTAGCTGGGTTGCTTCTTTTGAAAATAAGAAAGTGCTCAACGCAGTTTTGGCCGCTAAAAAAAGCAAGACGATGTTTAATCAGTTGGTGTTGATATAACTGAGTACGATAGGAAGATATTATGCAGTGAAACTGCCCTCCTACCCCTCCCCTAAGCTAACATTAACACTCACTTCTCACTTAGTGCAAAATGATGGCTTAGGGGAGGGGTAGGTGGGCAGTTTCCCAGAAACCTAAATTGGTCCAAAAGGTGTCACCTGTTGAGGCCAAAGGGTGAAAGCATAAAACACCCTCTGATTACTGGGTAATTCTTCATATCACACGCAAGCCGAAATCAATAATTGATTTATCATTCAATCAAAATATTCCTAGCATAGAAAACAGCCGACATTTCGCGATGATGAATCGTTTCCCTGCAAAATGACGTTTGAGAAATGAAAGCAAAAATTCCATACTGATGACGTATCACTACCAGATCTGGGTAGTGCTTCTGATTGGTCGTGCTGCGTGGGAAATTTGATTCAACCAATCAGAAGCGCTACCCAGATCCGGGTAGTGACGCGTCATCAGTATGGAATTTCTGCGCTCGTTTCTCAGACGTCATTTCGTGGGGAAACCAGTGGTAGTGTCACGAAATGTCGGCTGTTTTCCCAGGCTAAAATATTAATTAATTAATTAATTAAAATATATTATTAAAATATTACAAGTTCAAAACATGTTTTCCTCTATAGCAAATTCCCGTCTTCAAAACATTTGCATGCTATTAGACAGTTTAAGGACATGAACGGACGTTTTATTTTGCATACATACTTCACAGAGAAGTTTTCACCCATCGAGGGGTACTTTTTTTAACCTCACTTTGTTTTGAGGCAGTTAATCGGCTGCTTTGTCTTCGCAAAACGTCCACCATATTCTCGCTAAAACAGCTGAGACACCGCGCGTTGCCTAAATTTGCATTTTCACGTGGCGTTTCAGTCTGCTGTCTTGCGATTCGCCCCCTTAGTAACGAGATGGCAACTGGAGCCGAAATGCGTCTCGCAACTGTTTCTGGGATCGTTACTGGGGAAGCGCAGGTTAGCTATTGGCAATTTCCCCCCTATCCCTGGAAACATTCCAAGAAGTCTTTGCGAACGGTAACTTGACCTAGTCTCCATTCTTGTCACTAAAGTGACATAAGACCAATTTCGATGTATCAAAATCTTACTTGGCTCCGAGGTTTAAGGGAATAATAAAAAAGAATCAATCTTGAGATTCAGCAATGAATAATATATTTCTTTTGTTTTATTCCCCAAAGCATTGTAGCCAAGTGTGAATTTTAAAATATCGACATTGGTCCGGCTTCAACAACAGCTGGTTATAAAGAACTAGCCGAGGATTTTAAACCAATAAGGAAAGGAGAAGTATTTGCTTCGACTAATGATCTGTTTTATTTTCTTTGTATGTTTACTTGCTTTCTTTTCAGCTTAGGCCTCTCTTCACCATGGGGTGCTTAAAACCTCAGTCGGGGAAATTGTAAGGAGAAATTAGTTTCTGGTAACGCTATGAGCCAGATGTCTTACCCTTTCCTCTGCGAGCTGTTCCTGGAGTGAGTTTTACTTTATACCTGTTGAAATCGAGAGAGTGTCATGTAAAGAATGAGGTCGCAAAGTATCCTGGGAAGGGGCCAAGGGATGGCACCCCGCTAATGCACCTATGACTAAGATAATTTTAACCTCAATTAACGCCACTAAGTGCTTTAAACGGAATTTCTGTTTCTTCTAGAAAGTCCTATGAAACGACCAGGAAGTGCAGAAATAATTAGCCTCAATGGTGTACACAAGTAGGGAGCTCTTAACAATGTTGAATTCGCCCGTGTAAAGAACTAATTAAAACCACAAACGCTAAACTTAAAAAACAACAGAGGCCAAACAGGCTTTCAGTGCCTTAAGAAAAGACGTTCTTGAGCGACGCGCACCAACCGGAGTTGACGCTTGGCAGTGGCTTTAGGAATACAAATTTGTTAGCACCAAAGCATGTTAAAAGGAAAAAAGGCCTCACTTCCGGTTGACGGCGGGAACTTTCCCCTAATCCCGGGTTATTTTTTTCCCTGGGTTAGGGTCACCCGTGCCCCCTTCCCCGTCTGCTCGAGAGGGTTCTTTGCTTCCCTGCTACTTCTACCGTCTAACAGGGAGGCCACTTTCCGGCAAGAAGCATACCGGGGAAAAGTGCGCTTCGAGAGTCACAGGGTTCATACTCTTTTGCGTTCTTCAAATTCCATGACTTTCCATGACTTTTTCCTTGACTTTTTCCATGACCTTTTCCAGTTTTCCATGACCTTACGTTTATCTGTCATTTTCGAAAATTTTCAAAACCTTACAGCTGTACTTGTTTTAGCACATATATTTTTTTCACCTTCAACAGTACAACAGAAACAAACTCTGGTATCCACCAAAATGCATGCCGTTCGCGCTGTTTATTAGTCCTTTTTATCTTATGTTATCCTTGTTTTGTCATCTGCAGTAACTTATCTACCAAACAAAACTTTAATTTTCCATGACTTTCAAGGACCGACAATTAAATTCCATGAATTTCCGGGCCTTGAAAATGAAATTCCTAAATTCCATGACTTTCTAGGTTTTCCATGACCTGTACGGACCCTGAGTCAGTTAGAAAAACAAGTATCTTACTTGAAATTTTGAACAGCTGTGTATGGTGCACAGACAGGAACTGCAAACAATAGAATGTCATCAGAACTGGGACAACCTGTCAAAGAATCAAGGAGAGATACGGATTCCTACAAAAAGGAAAAAAAATGATTGAAATCAACAGCAGATAATCAAGACTTAGAGAAGTATTAAACACGAGACCTACTGTTTTTAATCCTACATCCCGAGAGGTGGATTACAAAAAGAGACGCAACACAGAGTTTTTAGGCTACCATCATATCGGTTCCTGTTACATTGCATTTACCGTTTGTGGCGGGGCGGGCATGTTTGGTCGCGCGCGGGCTCTCGTGTTGTGTAAATTTAAAAATTGTAAAACTGACGCTGTTATTATAAGAATCTTAACCGACGTTTCGGCAATGCTGCCTTCTTCAGGGTATACAAGACTAAATCTCTCTCGTGTTGTGGTTTGATGCCAGCTTTCGCGTTGGTGTTCTCGCGAGTAGTGACCACTTGGAGGGTTCGCGTTGGCTTTCATAGAGAGCCTGTTCTCGTTCTACAGAATCGATTTCTCGGTAGGAACGAAAATGGATCGAACGTCATGGACTTAAGGATTCCTTTTGTTAGATTTTTTTCTCTATGTGAACTATCTATGAGTTTGAGAACCTCCTATCATACATCACAAAAAGACATCGACTCCTAAATGCACAAAAATGAAATGAAAAACATGCATACTTTTGTGGCCAAATCTTCTGTCTCCTCATCCGAACCAACCTAGAATAGATCAAAAACAAGGAAACGCCATAAACAAAAGCGACTTCAGGAGTTCGAAGACGTATCAACTTCAAGTAACCACATACGACTGTATACTCACCATATTGTGATCGTTTTCATTAAGAGAAGTAGTGGTGCCTACAAAACGAAGAGATATACTCAACTGCAAACCTAATACACGCTCTTGAAGAACGGCACGCACAAATCAGAATTCATGTTGTATCGTATGGTGATCTCAGCAGATCAAGATCACGATATTTATGTTCTCCTTGTTTCATAGTACACGAGATAGTAGCCACTTTCATACAAACTTATAAAAAGAAATTAAGGCCTATTTTTAAAGAAGCAAACATGGATAGTGAATCTACCTTAAACATTACCATCATATACATTATTCATCGTAAAACCCAGTTCAGTAAAACTCAATTGAATTGAATTGAGTACCTTCAGTCTTCACAACCCCCGCATTGTCCTTGTCCGTGTTTGTATGTTCTACAGCGCTTGAAAGATTCTTTTCATCAACTTCCTGGCTAGGTTTCTCTAAGGAAGACGCTTCGTCTTCATTTTTTCTTTCATAGTCACTAATTTTACTTTCACTGCTGTTTTCACTAGGCCCACTTTCGCGATAAGCACCGGCAGCATGATCCGGAAAGTCTCGTTCATTTTCGCTCGTCTTCCCGAGCACCTCCGTGGCTTGTCCGTTATTTCCCGGATCACTGGCAGCATGATCCGGAAAGTCTTGTTCATTTTCGCTCGTCTTGCCGAGCACCTCCGTAGCTTGTCCGTTTTTTTCCGGATCTAAGAGTCCCTTGTTTTGTTCTGACTGAGCACTGGTTGACTGCGAGTTTCTGTTGTTGGGTTTACCGCTGACCGGCCTGTTGGCTCCTCCTGCTCTGTTAGCCTTCTTTTCTTTCTTCCTTTTGTCGGCTTTGCTCTCCTTTGCAGGGCCAGCAGACTTAAAGAAAAACGACGAATATGTCAGGAGAAACGACTGAGAACACAGTATACTGCAGCAGCTCATAAGCACTGGGCGTAAACATCTTCTCAAGGGGTTTTAGGAGGGCTTATTAACGAAGACGCTTAAATCCGACGGGGATTATGAATATCGTAAACTACCGCTCATAAGCTCTGGTCCTATACATCTTCGTAAGGGTTTTAGGAGGGCTTATAAACGGAGAAGCTTATATCCGAGGGAGATAATGAATATCGTAAACTGCCGCTCATAAGCTCTGGTCCTATACATCTTCGTAAGGGTTTTAGGAGGGCTTATAAACGGAGAAGCTTATATCCGAGGGAGATAATGAATATCGTAAACTACCGCTCATAAGCTCTGGTCCTATACATCTTCGTAAGGGTTTTAGGAGGGCTTATAAACGGAGAAGCTTATATCCGAGGGGGATTATGAATATCGTAAACTGCCACTTATAAGCTCTGGTCCTATAAATCTTCGTAAGGGGTTTTAGGAGGGCTTATTAACGAAGGAGCTTATATCCGAGGGGGATTATGAATATCGTAACCTGCCGCCTATAAGCCCGGGGGTAATACTTTCTTCGTAAGGGGTCTTAGGAGGGCTTATAAACGGAGGAGCTTATATCCGAGGGGGATTGTAAATATCGTAAACTGCCGCTTATAAGCTCTGGGCTTATACTTTCTTCGTAAGGGGTTTTAGGAGGGCTTATAAACGGCGGAGCTTATACCCGAGGGGGATTATAACCGGAATAGAAGAAAGCGTTTCGAAACAAGCTATAGAAAAAAAAAGTTTTTACCGCCAATATTTCCATCTTCATCTGTCTTTCTTCTTCATCCTGTTCGCCATATTTTTCCTTAATCTTTTTAATTTTTGCCTGTTAAAGACCGGAAAAGTAATTTTAGTTTATATTACAAGAAACTAAAAAACGTAGACTACTTGAAAACACAAGTGAAATTGCTATACAACTGGAGTCTTCAGTTTTCCGATGCAGTGCAAACTAATAAAATTGCAGGTGTTGTCAATGACATTAAAATACTATTTCTTTCATGCAAAAAATGCTAATAAGCGAGAAACACTTCAAATTGTGGCTGACTGGAAACACGCGAATTGCAGTTCTGCTCCCTGAAGCAGGCCTAGTTAATAACTACCTTTTTTCCTCTCTTGGGTTGTTGTTGTTGTTGTTGTTGTTGCTGCTGCTGCTGCTGTTGACTTGCTTTACAAGATTTCTGTAGAAAAAGAATATCGTAAACAGCCTATAGTTTGGATAAGTTCGTAAATGGAATCATATCAAACTCAGGCGGACAGATGTGAACGAATAATCACCGTAAAGTGGACTCGTCGCTTCTCAATGAACCAATGTTAGACGTACCTTATTTTCCTGTCCGTCTCCTCGTCTGTCTTCAGTGTTCTCGTCTTGATCGTCAACCTCAGCCAGAACTGGGTCCCCTCCACTCTGTTTGGCATTCTTTCGGTTGTCTCTTTAAATAAATAAAATAAGTCTATAAGAGCCAGGGAATTAAGACGAAAAATATGCACGGAGAGTCGCACATTTAACTCAGTGCTTCAACACAATACCAACAAGAAAGAAAAAAACACGTTATCCAGTCACAACGTAAAACAGAACCTATACACCACATAAAATATAACAGAAAGGGCCACAAACGGGGACTGACGAATTAATAATCCGCTTTCCCTCTTTCGAAGTTAGTTCGAAACGATCTCTCAATTAGGGAGCGCCAGAAAGGGTAAAGAATCGTGTGAAAACTGGGGCCAGCGATTTTCGCGGTCTTCACTATGCGCTCGTTCTCTCTGACTAACAGCCAGGAACAGGCTCTCCGACGGCGGGCTCGACTACCAGCCGCTCATTTGGTAGCCCGCAAGAAAGCACTCTGTTTTAAAATGGCGTTTTCTACAAAAAAGTCTCTTTGATTTTGTTACTGAAAACGATAAATTAAAATAAGCAGTGTACGTGAGTGGCAGAGATGATACCTTCTTTGTTTTGCTGACAGACGTTGTTTGCTTGCAATCTGGAGATATAAAAAAGCACTTTATTTGAGCGTCCGTGTATTTAGCATGAAAGTACTAATTGGGGACACAATTTTACGTCTCCTACTGGAGACGGGACCGCCATTTTACGTGGTCATCCTGACCACGTGAGTGGTCATCCTGACCACGTGAATGGTCGTCCTGATCACGTGAAGGACTAGCCGTTTGCAAGAGAAAGGAGGTACCTTAACTTCTCAGTGAAAGACCCAGAGTATTGAACCGGCCCCGGGAATCAAACCCAAGACCTCCCGCTCGGCAGTCAAGCGCACTACCGACTGAAGTAATCCTGCCGCGGTTAAGTTCTGCAGTACTATATGTTTTTCAGAAGTGTACTAAACAATAAAGGCACACAATGTACAAGCAAAATATATTAACAACGATATTCCATGAATTCATCAGAAAATACATTTTGTTGACAACTCAAAGACCTTCACTAAACCTGTAGCTGACTAAGTCCCACACAGACGCAAGGAGAAAGAAAACCTCCATCTTTTGCATAAAGCTTTTCGCTTATCTATACCTGTTTATTTTTTTCCAGTGGAGTACCGTCACCGTCTTCACTGTCTCTTCGACTGCAACTTCTACTTGTTCCCCGCTGAAGTTGAATTCTAGAAAAACAGATTCAAGATTCAAAAGCTGTTCTTATAACCTGATGAGGAGACAGAGGGACTTCTCTGATCCCATGCGTCCCTGATCGTCAAAAATGGGTGTTTTAAAAATATGAGCTCGAGCAAAGTGGCAGCGTACTGCTTACATGTATACAGCTATTTCGAGAAAGGTTGTCGGAAAAAATGTGCACGCGACAATCCCGAAAGGTAATATGGGATATGATCAATACACTGTTCCTGACGTCTGTAGCTGTCGAACCTACGTTTGTTGCTTTCCTTTAGCACTAGAAAACACATGTCCATGGCCTTTCGTGTCAATTCTTTCAAATTTCTTTGAAGAACGGAGAACTCAAAACCACCCACAATGCCTTTTGGGATTGTCGCCTGCACTTTTTCCTACAACCTTTCTCGAAACAGCTGTATATTTTCCCAACCTTTCGTCGACCTCCCATTCAATTATCAGATACTATTCGATGTAGGTAGCTGTAGATGTAGATTGATCCTGGTCAGACCTGTTTAGAAACCAAACCCTTCTTTACAGCATTCGATCTAATGCCATTCAAATCCTTAAAATCCTACGTGTCTCGTCTCCACGCACGAGGGTTTTCGTATCCCATGACTGCGGCTCTTGAGGGCTTTGGCCACTCCTCTGCGTCCTACACAGAGTGTGTCAATATTCATAAACGACTACAAAACAACTTCGGTTTTATCAACAGAAGAGATAAGGCAACATTAGCCATCAAGAAAAAAGGCCAGCATTTCGAGCATTAAACTCTAATCTGAACTTTTGGCTGACTTCTATACTTTATGAATATCAAACCAGCCAGCGCCGCATTTACAAAAGCTGGCGGTACATGCTTCGGAGGAAAAAGGCCGCCATCATCATCATCACCACTTCTACAGCAACAAAAGCTATCGTAGACCGCGAAAGCCTTGGATTCGCCCTGACGAAGGGCTATCGCTCGAAACTTCAGCTTCTCAGCCCCTTGCGGTGCGCAATCTACTTATCAATTCGGTTGATAAAAACGAAAATTTTGCAAGTAAATTGAGACGCCTCTAATAATGATCTTCGTCTTCAGTTTGAAGGTCATCTCCTACCCAGATCTCTTGCGGACGATACCGTCGACACTGAAAAGATCTGGGTACGAGATAAGTAAGAGTAAACTGTACGCAAACTTACTTTCCTTCTCTAGTGAGCTGCAGATCGATGCTTGTGTCAGGAAACAGACTTGCCTCTGCATCTTCATCTTCTTCCTGATGCGTTGTTTGTTGTACAGCCGAGCTTGTTTGATCGTTATCCTCCCTGTCACTATCTTCGTCCTGCACTGAAATCTCTTCTTCGACTTCTGCGTCCTTTAAAATGTTTAGGAAGCAAAATTTCAACGGTGAATTAGGACTGTTTACATTCACGTGTTATTTGTCTATCTGTTAGGGGGATTAAGTACTATTTTGCTTCCGCTCGCCCGCGATGAAAGAAGTAATTTCAAAGTTACATGTTACAGCGGTTTCAGACGCGTACTACAAGACTAGACGCACGTCAAAAAGTGAGCAAGCGCGGGAAAAACGAGTGTGAATAGTTACGGGTGCTTTTCGTTTACTCATGACTGGTTGAGCATTTGGCGCGGGATTTGTTCAGCCAATCAGAAATCACTCTCAGGCAACCGTTAAATTCGTATCAACACTCAACAGAAGACCAAGAACACTCATGGTACAACATACTTAGTGACTATGGAAACGGAGAAGAAAGGTAAGCCGGCGCTCAACAATGCTGATCTCGAGGAGAGGTAGCGACGAGTTGATACTGGGTAGCTAACAAGGTTCGCGAATAAGCAAAGGATAACAATAAACCGAAGGGAAGGAGAGTGTTAAATAAAGTTATATGCCGGTAAATAATATCGCAAGTTACCGCGAACTCACCCTGACAGACTCGGCATCTTCAACAGTTCGGACTCGTCTCTCATTCAAGTGATTTTCAATACACGTTTCGTCCAGTTTGAACATAAATCCGAAGCCCATCATCAAGTAACATGGCGGTAAAAAGTTCTTTTTGCCCCTTATCATGAAGCTCCCTGTGGTGAGGTACTCTCCTGTGGGTGCTGTTTTAGACACCTGTGATTGATGCACCCACCATGCTGACGTCACTATCTTGGCCTCCCAGGCAGCGCTGTAGGACACTGCCATGCACCCTGCCTCGTTAAGGGTCTTTGGAGGGACGGGCTGGCCTGTAGGGTTCTTTATTACGACACTGGTGGCGCCATGAAGATCTGCGTGAACGTACAGGTCGCCTGTGCAGAAAAGTACTTAAATTAGAGCTTACAATTTAAGGGCGTGTTTACTGCAATAAATGTTTAGCACTCATGTTTTGAATTTCAAACGGGCCCTGTTGGATGGTGAGTATGGAAAAACGGCAAACTTTTAATTCAGTTACGAAATGAAAAAGGTAAATCATTTTGCTCATCATATGACATGACTATGGGACACCTAGAAGTCCTTCGCTTCTCATTTCCGGTTCCGGTAGTTGATCCCAGAGCTCTCGCTCTCTCGATCACTTTTGCCGCAGAAAACATAAAAAATCTACCGCTCGCGCTTCGCGCTCGTGAAAAAAATTGAGCTCGACTTGTAGGCAGGTCAATGGGACACCTAGAATCATTCTGGTTTGCTTTCCGAGCCCCCACTTCCTGCCCCCCTCCCTGCTGATCCTAACATCATTCAGAATGCTTGTCACATACATGCATGTACAAAAGGAGCAAATAGTCTATAGTATTAAAGTATCTCAGTTGTTCAGTGGTTACGGCGCCGATCGGTACCGCAAAGTCTTTAAGGCTCGAATACAATCGAAAATTAATCATGGTCCCACTTACCGCGTTCGCAGGAAGACCAACATTTCACCTGTTATTCTCATTAACCGTTTAAATCCTAATATCAAAATGTTAATTTTCATTTGTAATCTCTATACAATTCGCCATTTGCACATGTCCCATAATACACCTTGTTTGCCCCCCCCCCCCCCCCTCCCAATTAATTTGCATAAGCATTGTCTTTTGTTCCTCATGGGACAACTGTAATACCCAAGAGACACTAAAAACAAAGGTTATGTAAAGTTTTGGGGGGGCAAACAAGGTGTATTATGGGAGATGTGCAAACAGCGATGTTTGGGTCAATTAAATAACTTTACTTGGGTTATCACGTGCTTAATTCTCGTAGCCACGCCTTCCGTTTTATAAAGTATTGATAAAACCCGGAGAAATTTGATGTTGATTACTCTTCCTTTCCACTGTTAGACAAACAGATTACCTTGTTCCAAGTGTCTTTTCACTACCAGCTCATTTTGCTGCTGATCGCGGCCGCCGATAACCAGGTAATTTTCTGAACTGATAAAAAACAAGAACTTTTCAAACCAGTAGGTCTTCCTTGCTTTCTTTATTCTAGTCGTTGTTTCGACTTCTTTAAGAGTTTCTTTTGTTTTTCGTTCCGCAGATTTCAACGCCTACAAACAAAGGAAAAAGAATCTCAAAGGACGGAACGAAGATGTCACCGATACATCGAGCGACGCGTTCATGTCAGTTATTAGCAGGATGTAGATATCCAAACGAAAAAAACTAATGAATGAAACACGAAAGGGGACTGGTCTTTTCACTAAAGTCATCTATCACATATGTATTACATAAATATAATCATCTCTCCTTCTGAAAGCGTGTAGAAGAGCGAACAAGAAGCAATACAGAACACTAGTTCTTCAAGTATTTTACACTGTTAGAAAACTAACCTTTTCTGATGCGTCTATCGTCTTCTGTTCTTTTTTGGAAGAGAACTTTTTCTTGTCATAAAAACTAAACGAATAAAAATCAGAAAATGCCATCACCAACCGAGCGCTAGGAAGAATAGACAGTGAATAGAATTCATTCGCGTTAGACTATATATAAATCCTGTTTCCACTTCACGCCGTGCTGTCTTTTTAATGAACCATCTTACCTTCGTGCATTAGCATATGCTGATAAAGCGAGGTTAATATCGACCTTGGTAAACTTGGGGCCCTGAGTGAAAAAGAAAAGGAACACTGCGATGCGTGACTTTAATAACAAAAACAACGCAGAGATAACACGAACAGATCGAGCAAACGATAAGATGTGAGAAGATTTTCAGTTTTGCGATTTGTC